>OY821517.1:354008573-354178573 GCA_963682025.1 Cordilura impudica
CAAATCTGGCAATTTCTCTGTGAAAAAAAAATTTTCACTCCAATTTTATTTTACCACAAAATTTGTTTAAAAAATTTTTTTTTACTCAAGGAAACTGGCGATACGATAATGTTAATATTTTGGACTTAGAGTAGCCACTATTTGTTGTTAAAACTCATATAATGTTTTTAATATGAAATTATTGTACGAGCACAGACTTACACAATTAGCACTAAAGATGTTACACTTAAAGTTAGTTTAGACCCACCGTGAAACAGTCAAACATTTTTTATTTCATTTGCAGTTTAAGCTTAAAAAACAAGTCAAAGAATAACATCAACAACAACAACGATGACGACCAAACATAAAAGGAAAAAATAAGTAAGAACATTATGGCCACTCAACTCCGAACTTCTGATGCCTTATAACGTACAAATATATTCTGAATGACTAGGAAACTTTAATAGTGTCCCTGGCAAATAATATAATATTCACTACGATTCAAAAAATCAAAATATGTAGCTTTTAATTGTTTGTGTATGGACTGGATACAATTACATGTGTGTGGATTTTTCCTGATTTCTAACAACTATACAAACTCCTAATACCCTGTACCTCAGTGTAGTGTAGGGTATAGAAATTATAATGAAACATTTTTGAAATACATGTTCAAAACTATTTCAATGAAACTCCAAGAAATTTTAAAACATGTAAAAATGCCAGAAAGTTCCCAAAAAAAAACAATAATTCAAAGAGAATAAAATGAAAGGTGGTAAGAAATTATGAATCAAGATTCATTGTTAAATATAATTTAATGAACATCTTCCTTCCTCTTCGTTTTATGAACAAGCATTTAAATTAAGATTTAGATAACTCCGAATATGACGACTTTGAAGAGGAACACAATTATTTGTGGTAAAATAATGAATAAAGTGTAATAATTTCTTCAGATTCCTTCAAAAAATGTGTTCGAAATTTTTCATATGCATATAATAAAATTTAAGTAATTTTTAAGAAAAGACTTAAAATTTTAGAAAAAGTCATGATTACAATTCTCCAAGCTCAAAATATAAAAAAAAATATAAATACCAACCTAAAAAAAGATGTTAACAGTCAAGTTAATGAGCATTTGCTTAGGGTTTCGAACGCAATTATTACACAATTTAATGGTTAAATTATGGTTTAAAAAGCATTTTTTTGTAAAATTTTCATAACTTCAACAGTATCGAACTGAAAACAAGTACAGGAAAGGGAACAAATTAGAGCACATTATTTTTGCTGTTAGCTGGAAATAGTGCGGTTGGTTTCTATTTTTTTGCTTTTCTAAAGGCTACTAATTAAAAATACTTTTACCCTTATGTAAAAAAAAAACAAAGTTAACACGAGGATAAAGTTTGTTCTGGGAAAAGTATGAAAAAAATAATACTAAAATACAAAAAAACAATAAGAAAAACCCAACTTTTACATGAGAAACAATAAGCCTTATTATCGTGATTCCTGTGTGGCTAGAAGATGAAATGAAATATGTATGTATGCGTTGTTGGTATTTTAATGTGCTCACTAGTAGTAGCAGAACTTTTGTTTTCTTCATCACTAAACGGTATGAATAAAAGGCTATAAAAATAAATAGTTTCGGTCTTTGGCTATTAAATTAGACAAAATAACCTATTAGTTATTCGATTTATAAATCGAATATTTTATATTACTTTTAATCAGATAACGGTATGAATAAAAACAGGATATAAAAATAGTGTCTGGCTACTAAAATTTAATTAGAGAATATAACAAAAAAAAATTATAATTCATATATTAATTTTATCACATATTTAGTTGAAATAAATAGTTACAGTTAATGAAAATAGAATAAGAGACGAATATAAACACTTATTCTCTTTTGCCCCTTAGTAAAACACATGAGTATGAAACTATTAAAAATTAATAGTTTCAGTCGACGAATATAAATACTTATTCGATTAATTAATCGAATATTTTTTTTCTGTTTTGCCCCTTAGTAAAACACATAAGTATAAAACTATTAAAAATTAATAGTTTTAGTCTTTGAAAATTTAATTAGCGATATTATGAAGTATATATTCGATTAATTATTCGAATAATAATTTAAATATTTTCATTTATTTTGTTATTCGATTTCGGTCTTTGGCTAATAAATTAGACAAAATAACCTATTAGTTATTCGATTAATAAATAGAATATTTTATATTACTTTTAATTAAATAACGGTATGGATAAAAACAGGATATAAAAATAGTGTCTGGCTATTATTAATTAGAGAATATAACAAAAAAAAAATTATAATTCGTATATTAATTTTACCACATATTTAATTGAAATAAATAGTTACAGTTAGTGAAAATAGCATAAGAGACGAATATAAATACTTATTCGATTAATTAATCGAATATCTTTATTCTATTTTGCCCCTTAGTAAAATACATGAGTATAAAACTATTAAAAATTAATAGTTTCAGTCTTTGAAAATTTAATTAGCGATATTATGAAGTATATATTCGATTAATTATTCGAATAATAATTAAAATATTTTAATTTACTTTGTTATTAGTTATAAATAAAAACATATTCATCCAAATGGTAATTTCTTAATTATATAATAGTAATTTTTAATTAGAGAAATTTGCCAATATATCTTTGTTTAATTACTCGAATAATAGTTTGCATTTAAACTGAAGCACATTTTTCATTAAAAAATTATTCCATTTATTAATTAAACCTTAGACCTTAACAAATATTTATTCAATTAATAATTCGAACAACAACTCGAATATTTTAAATTAAATTGGACACAGAAAAGGCAAAATAATTAGTTACAGCTTATAAAAATTTAATTAGAGAATATAACAACTATTTATACGATTAATTAATCGATTATTTGTTTAAAAGGAAAATTTTTAGTAAAGTAATTTTAAATAAATAGTTTTAAGTAATGAAAATTTAAAATTAGAACTATAAAAATATTTATTCGATTAATTAATCGTAGAAATTATCTAAAATTTATCCGATTAATTATTAAAATAATAATTCGTATATTCTAAATTAAATAGTAAGTAGTTTGATTAAAAAGGTGGACAAATAACCAGATTCAGGATTTGAAATTTGATTTAGAGAATATAACAAATATTTATGTGATTAATTATTCGAGTAGAAATAGGAATATTTTGTTAAAATTGAAATTTGAGTGAAGCAAATTTAAATAAATAGTTTTTCAAGTAATGGAAATTTAAATTTAGAACTATAGAAATATTAATCGATTAATTAATCGAGGAAATTAACTAGTTTTTATTCTATTAATTATTAGACTAATAATTCGTATATTTTAAATTGAATGGAAAGTGGTTTGATTTAAAAAGGTAAAGAATAACCAGATTCGATTAATTAATCGTAGAAATTAGCTAACTTTTATTCGATTAATTATTAAAATAATAATTGGTATATTTTAAATTAAATAATAAGTAGTTTGATTAAAATGGTGGACAAATAACCACAATCAGGCTTTGAAATTTAAATTAGAGAATATAACAAATATTTTTGTGATTATTTATTCGAGTAATAATTGCAATATTTTGTTTAAATTCAAATTTTAGTAGACTTATTTTAAAAAAATAGTTTCAGTTAATGAAAATTTTAATTTAGAGCTATATAAATATTTATTCGATTAATTAATCGAGGAAACTAACTAATTTTTATTCGATTAATTATTAGAATAATAATTCGTATATTTTAAATTGAATGGGAAGTGGTTTGATTAAAAGGGTAAAGAATAGCCAGATTTAGGTTATGAGAATTGAATCAGAGAATATAACAAATATTTATGTGATTAATTATTCGAGTAATAATTCCAATATTTTGTTTAAATTAAAATTTTAGTAAAATTATTTTAAATAAATAGTTTCAGTTAACGAATATTTAACTTTAGAACTACATAAATATTTATTCCATTAATTAATCGTAGAAATAATCTAATTTTTATTCGATTAATTATTAAAATAATAATTTATATATTTTAAATAAAATTGGAAGGTTATGAAATTTGTATTAGAGAATATAAAAAATACTAATGCGGTTAATTACTCGAGTAATTATTCGAATATTTTATTAATTATTTAATTTTTTGTAAATTAATTTTAAATTAATAGGTAAAATTGATGAAAATTTAACTTTACAACTAAATTAATATTTATTCGATTAATTAATGGAAAAAACTAATAAATATTTATTCGATTAATTATTGGAATAAAAATTCGAATATTTTAAATAAAGTGTGGATAAAGTTTGAATAAAAAGTTACAAAAAAACTAGATTCAGTCTATGAAAATTTAATTAGAGAATATAGCAAATATATATGCGATTAATTACTCGAATAAAATTTCGCTTATTTTATTTTAATTTAATTTGAAATACGTATTTCTTTGGAATGAATAGTTGCTCCTGAAGAAAATTTAATAAAAGATGAAGTAAATATTTGTTCGATACAGAATTATATAGATTCAGTATTTAAAAGTTTCATTAATGAAATTAATGACTATTGATCCGATTAATAATTCAAATAACAATTCGATTGTATTAAATTAAACTGGAACCAGGATAGCTAGCAAAATAACTAGTTCCATTCTATGAAAATTTAGTCGGAAAATATAACAAAATCTAATGCGATTAATTACTCGAGTAAATATTCGAATATTTTATTAATTATTAAATTTTTTTGTAAAATAATTTTAAATTAATATTTAAATTTAATTAATATTTTTGGTGAAAACTTAACTTTACAACTATATTAATATTTATTCGATTAACTAATGGAAAAAATGAATAAATATTTATTCGATTAATTATTGGAATAAAAATTCGAATATTTTAAATAAAATTTGAAATATTATCAACAAAAGCTACAAAAATAACTAGATTAAGTATTTATGCGATTAATTACTCGAATGAAACTTTGCATATTATATTTAAACTAGCAGATTCCAGCACTCGAAATTTGAGTGCAAATTCTAGGAAATTTTATTTTTTCATTTAATAAAGACCCTAAAGGTGTGCTTCACAATTCAATCATTTTAAATGAAGAAAACAAACTCAACACATTAACACAAACTCATTAACAAATTTAATAAACACACGCATAGCATTATATAATGTTATGTATGTTTTAGTAGCAACTTTAAACGATCATATCTCCAAAAAAATATTCCAGACGATGAAAATTTGTAAATCTGGGTAACAGCTAAAAAGAAATACCTTTCAAATGATGAATTTTTTGTCGAAATCGGGGTAAAACTGTGAAACTTACATCGGTCACAAGAAAGTCCCTTGCCTATTAATATTATAATATTATTATAATTTGAAACACATATTGCATTGATATAAATAAACGATCTTTTTTAATGTGTTTTCAGTAAACGGTTGAAACACAACCATATAATATAGAAATGTCTTTAAGAACACAACCATATAATATAGAAATGTCTTTAAAAATTTCATTACAGAAATTAGCGAATATTAATTCTAACTCAATTCGATTAATTATGCGAATAATAATTCAATTATTTTAAATTAAATTGGAAACAGGAAAGCTATCAAAATAACTAGTTGAAGTTTATGTTAATGAAAATTGAACTTTAGAACTAAATAAATATTTATTCGATTAATCAATCGACAAAATTAACAAATATTTCTTTTATCAATAATTCGAATAATAATTGGAATATTTTAAATAAAATATGAAACAGTTTCAATAAAAATTTAGAAAAATAATTAGATTCACAGTTTGTGAAAATTTAAGTAAACGATATGAATAAATATTTATCTTTATACTTTTGTATTCATGCCGTTTAATATTATTAGCCTAGGCGATTTCTTGTGACCGATGTTTTGTTCTACGTTTTCTCCCGATTTTGATCAAACGTATATTATTTGAAAGGTATTTCTTTTTAGCCGTTTTGCAGATTTAAAGATTTTAAAATTTTTTCCTTTATTTTGCGTAAATTGCATTTAAAGTTGCTACTAACACATACATAAAAATATACAATGCTATGTATGTGTTTATTAAATTTGTTAATGTGTTTGTAATAAAAATGAGTTTGTTTTTGGTGTTGAATTTTGAATTGGCTATAATTGATTAGCATACCTTTAGGGTCTTTATTTAATGAAAAAATAAAATTTCCTAGAATTTGCACTCGAATTTCGAGGGCTGGAGTCTGCTATTTTTAAAAATTTTAAATCGATTACAAACCGATTTAGTTAAAAATATTTTAGTCCGTGAAGTGTTGAAAGTGTTTTTTGTTATGCCGATAGCTCCAAATTTTGAGGATGTATACAAAATTCTGAAAACCGTGTTATTAATTAATTATTTGTATATTAATTAAAATTTTCTATTTAATATATATATTTTTTTTTTTTATTTAATTAATTTTTTCCGGAAATTTTTTGTGATATTTATATTCAAATTTTATTTTTACATGAAACAAATATTTTTATTTAGTTGTATCGACTGAAAATAATTCGAATAAATACTCGAATAACATATAAGTATGTAATCCACTTAAATTTTAAAATCTTTAAAAATAGTTTATTCATAAAAAATATAAAATTTCAACATAATTCATATGCAACTAAATGAATTCCAAGGTAACTATTATCAGGGTTTCCAACTCAATGATCGGAAAGTAAGTGCCGTTGAATTTTTTTTTTTATAATATTTCAACTAAAATCATATTCGGCTAAAAAAAAAAATTATTAATTTGTGGAATACCAAAAATTATTCAAATATATTGCTCCTGAAAATACAGTGAAGACTTTACAAAAAATTAATCGATTCTATTTAGATTATATATGTCTATAAATTTTTTAAATAGTGGTATATTAGTCGAATAATATATCAGTTTTTAATCGAATTTTTTTTTTTTTTTTTAATTTATTTAGTTTGTAAAGAAAAGTTAAAATATAATTAGTTATTTAATTAAAAAAAAAAGCTTGAAAAATATTCGAATACTTACTTGCAATTATTCGAATACAAACTTAAAAATATATAAACTTAATATATATAAATTACTAAATAACCTCTACTTTGATTTCATATTTAAAAATTTGTTGCGATATATATTTTTATCTATAATATTAATAGGATAGGCGATTTCTTGTGACTGATGTTTTGTTCTACCGTTTAGCCCGATTTTGACCAAACGTATATTATTTGAAAGGTATTTCTTTTTAGCCGTTTTGCAGATTTTCAGATTTTTAAATTTTTCCCTTAATTTTGAGTAAATTACATTTAAAGTTGCTACTAACACATTAATAAAATTATACTATGCTAAGTGTGAGTTTGTTTTTTATGTCGACCTGTGAATTGGCTATAATTGATTAGCATACTTTTAGGTTCTATATTTAATGAAAAAATAAAATTTCCTAGAATTTGCGCTCGAATTACGAGGGCTGCAATCAGCTAGTATGAATAAATAGTCGAATAAAATATTGACATATAATCGAATGAAATATTTTCCAATTTTTCTGTTTATATAGAAATATGAAATATAATTTTTTTTTTTTTTTTTTTTTTGTTTTGAATGTAAATATAAAAACAATTTTTTGTTATTCGAATATATATTAAAAATTATGTACTCAGACACATTGAAAAACATTTAACAATTATTAAATAACCTCTATTTAGATAACAGATTAAAATAATGGATTTAAATACTCGAATAGTTCTGTTATACGTTTTTATACGAATACATACTAGAATAATGTTTAAAATTTAATCGAATAAAAGTTGTTTTTTAAAAAATACGGTCAATGGAATGAGAAAGTACAATTTTTAGAAACAAAAATTATTCGAATCGTAAAAAATTATTCGCAAACAATATTCCCAAAACTACCTCTTACAATAACTCATTACCCATTATTTTTATACAAATATATACTTAATTTTAATATGAATATAGACAACAAAAAATATTCGATTACTCTATAAAAATTTCAGTTTTTAATTTTCATTCAGTACGTTTTCGTGTTATTTACAAATTAATGTCAAAAAAAATCCGAAAAAAGTAATTAAATTTCTTGTTTTTGCCTCATTTTCCCATCACTTTAAACTGCTTCCTAAAGCGATTTTTTTGTTTTTGCATTTTGGTCGTTTAAAAAGCTTTATTCAAACAACAACTAACGGTATTGTTACTAAGACTCCTGTTAAGGAAATTCTTTTTTTTATAGACAGCAATCTACATTTTCGTCTATATAAGTATATAAAATAATAATAATAAGAAAAACAAAAATAAAAACAAAAACAAAAAAAATAATGATATATAAATATGTATGTAAGTATGTATGTGTATACTTAATTCTTAGACTACCACCACAACAACATTTAGAGCTCGTGTTTGTTAACCAAACAATAGGACAATGTACCCTTCATATGCACTCCTAACATTATTTTAGTATCATTCTATTCAGTACACTTTACTTGTTGTTTGGAAACAAAATTCTTTTGTTGTTTATTATAGTTCACCTCACCCTTACCCTCACCACTCTTTTCTCCTTTGCCACTTGCGGCATATTTAACCACAATTTAAGTGTACGTTACCAAGACCAACAGAAACCACACATGTTGTGACATGTATAGAAAACTATTATTTACTGCACAAGAAGAAGACGTTGAAAGCAACAACAAAAACATACTAATAAAAATTGTGTTGAACGCCGAAAATTGTTTAAATTTATATTTTACTCTTCGTTATAACCATTAAACTATCTTGACTCTAGCCATTAAGGGGGCTGCACCTAGTTAACCTTAAAGTGCTTAATTGAGGGTACTCCAAAATGGCAGAAGATTTTAATTGGTAGTATGATCATGAAGTTTGATGAATAATATAACATGGATTTAAGATGGGAAAGATTAAGGATTAGCCACAATTTAAATTGAGAATGACTTTTGACCGAATTGTTTGAAGTGGTAAATTTGTCGAGCTGTTACAAAAGATTTTTTGAGATGAAAAAATATTTGGATGAAAAAATTTTTCAAATAAAAAATAAATTGACACAAAATTACAGCTTCTGTCGAAAACAACAACAATTTAAATTATCAATTTCGGAGTTAACCTAATATGGCATCAAACTGAATCGCTTCTAATCTCATTTGTTCCAAACTCTTATTTAAATTTTTGTATTATACCCCAAACCCTTCATGGTAACTGACGGACCAAAGACCCTGCATTAAACCGATCAACCCAGAATAAGTTTTAAAGTCATATAAAGCAGCCTACCTTTATTCTCTTTTATCAGTTTCAAAATATTCAAATGAAAAATAGTATATAAAAGTTCCGATTCAGTAACCTCTCTATGTATAAATAACTAATTACTAAACATACACATTAAAATAGAACATAAAATCCAAAACTAAGTGTCGTAAAGCAATTTTAAATTTGTTCCGTATTTAAGAGCAATTTTTACGGTTGCCATATTTAAGAACATAAAATTTTGGCGGGAAGTAAAAATCCACTCTACCTCGAAAACTAACTAACGGAAAACAAAATGAATGAAATTTTAACAACAGCTTTAATATGAATTGGACGGTAACTTTATGTACGGTTGCCAGATCGAAAAATTTTAGATTTTGACGGGCACATAAAGGCTTTTATATCTCGAATACAAATTTAACATTTTGCCCACTAGTTGTGACATCTATATTTGGGGGTTGTAAGTTCAAAAAATGTTATATTATGGTAGGGAACGGAGTGTCGCAGAGTCTTGTGCCCCTGATCTGTGATAGCCTATATGAGTTGAACGGTAACGTAAAACGTAAGGCAAAATTTTATAGGGTAACATAAAATGGTTTATATCTCTTAAACTAAGTGAAGTAGAACAAAGTGATTAACATTTTATTCAATACCTTTATCATATATATATAAATTCGGTGGTAACTATTATCACCGTTGCCAGCTCAAAGAGCGAAAACCAAGTACCGTAGGACAATATGGTTGAAATATTTGCCCTTCTTTAAAAAACCACATCCCAGTTGTGGACCGCATAAAATCGTTTATATCTCGTAAACCAAGTGCCAAAGAGCAAAATTATTGAAGTTAACAGGTCAACAAATGATAAGTTTTGTAGGGAAACTTAACAGTGCCGATATCTCGAAAACTAAGCGTCGCAGAGAAAAATATTTCAAAACTTGTCTTCACATTGAAACACTCCATCCGAATTGTATGCTAACTATTTTTAGTTAACTGTTCGAGCAGCTCGAGTAGCTCGAAGCTCGAGTAATGATACATATCACACAAATAGGGCTAAGTTATCGATTTCATTTCTAGTGTGATCATTATATGGGACCTAGCTGAAAAATGCTCCGATCATGCTCATATTTATTAAGATCTCATATTTAGATCTGACTAAAAATAGATCAAATAAACTTCAGTTCAAAGACCAAATTATGAAAAAATAAATTTTAGTAAATTTAAAAAGAAACATTCTGATGATATAGGATTTCCTCTACATTTGTGGAAAGTATTAAGTATTGTTTCAGAGTTATGGAGCAAAACATGGTCATTATAATATTTTTCTACGGTTCAAATGGCACAATATAATAAATAAAATAAAAGCAATTTTAAAATTGTAATAAAAAAAAAATATTTTTAAATAGACGAAAATAATTAAATAAAAATTAAACAATAAATAAAAAATAATTAAAAAAGAATTCACAAAATAAAAAATAAATTTTTTATACAAAAAAAAAAAAATAAAAAATAATAAAAAAAAATAAAAAATAAATATATAAAAGAATTTTTATTTTTATTTATTTTTTTATTTAAAAACAATATTTAATTTATTTAAATTTAATTTAATTTTAAAATACTTTTTTGCAATATTCATGGTTTGAAATAATAAAAATCTATGAATAATTTTCGCCCTCAAGTTAGCGAGATCCGAACAAATTATTATTTTATATATTGGACAGACAGTGAGTGACAATTCAATGGAAACTTTTAACCAAATATATTTTTGACCAAGCAATACAAAAAAAAAAAAAAATTGGATCATAAATTAAAACCCCTTTTACTAATTTAAAAATTTTTCTGCTTTATTTATTTCAAAGCGAAAAATAAATCTATAAATCTATATCGGCACTGTTTTGTTCTACCGCTTTATACCGATTTTGACTAAACGTATATTATTTGAAAGGTATTTCTTTTTAGTCATTTTGCAGACTTACATATTTTTAAATTTTTCCCTTTATTTTGAGTAAATTGTATATAAAATTGCTACTTACACATACATAAAATTATACATATACTATGTGTGTTTTATTAAATTTGTTAATGTGTTTGTTAATGAGTTTGTTATCTTCATTCACAATAATAATAAACCATAAAAGTGTTGGTTTGTGAATTGGCTAAGTTGAAGAATAAAGCTGCCTAGAAATTGCACTCGAATTTCGAGCGCTGGAATCTGCTAGTTTACATAAAATAGCTTAACTTAAGAAAAAAAAAATAACAAAACTTAAAAGTATTAATTTTTGTGCTGTTGACAAACATTGGAAAACTTTACTATACCATAAATGAAAACTCTCCCTCTATTTTTTATTTATTTTATTATTTTGCTGGGCATCCATTATTTTTTAATACATCTTCACAGCACCAATGTTTTGTCACTCTGAATTAACTGCCGCTATTGCTAAACTTAACAGTTTTATTTGTATTATATGGAGTGAAAACTCCGTGGGCTAGCAATGAAAAATCAGTTTTTTGGTTTTGTAATCAAATTATGTAATCTCCGTTAAGTGAAATGCACTTTTTCCAATGATCATCTTACATCGTGCGACCCTTGAAAAAATTCGATTTGTCAAATTCCTCAAAATAGGCTTCTGTCTCTGATATGACTTCTTCATTTGGGGAAAATCTCTTTCTCTGCAGAAATCTTTTCAGGTTTGCGAACAAATAATAATCGCTGGGGTCCAGATCTGACGAATACGGAGGGTGGGGAAGCATTTCGTAAAGTAAAGACTTGCATTTTTCTGAAGCCAAAGCAATAGAATGCGCCGGTGCATTGTCATGAAGGTACAAGATTTTTTTTCTTATTTAAGTGGGGAAATTTTTTCTTAATTTCTTTATCCAATCCGTCCAATAACTCAACATAGTACTTGGCAGATGTTGTTTTTCCCTTCTCCAAGTAATCAATAAATACTCGTTTTATACCATGTGCAGCCCAAAAAACACTGGACATTAGCTTTCCAGCCGATTGTTGAGTCTTCGGCCGCTTTGGTTGGTTTTCACACGCTTGTATTTACTCCGCAGACTCTCTATTGGACTGCGGTGTATAATAATGAATCCACGTCTCATCCATTGTTATGAGTGGACGTAAAAATTCAGTTGAATTTACTTCAAACATCTCCAAAGTATATTTTGAATTATGAACACGTTTCAGTTTTTATTCAGCTGCTAAAAATCGCGGCACCCTTCGAGCAGCAAACTTTTTTGTACATATTTAAATAATCATGTAATATGTACCGAACTTGCTCTGCTGATATCTTTATGATGCCAGTAATCTCACTCACTTTAATCCTTGGATCATCCAATACAACTTGATGCACTTTTCTTACGTTTTCTTTGGTAACTGCCTCATCTGGACGACCAGGACTATCTGCACGTTTAAATTCTGAATACCTCCTTCCAATCATTCAATATGATGACGAAGATTAACCGTAATATTTATCAATCCATTCTTTGGCTTGAACGGTATCTTTTTCAATATATTTTTTTTTTAATTTTTTTTTTTAGTTTATGTTTTTGTCGAGTAGTAGTTCCTCCAAGCTTCCGTTTTTGGCACAATGCTTTGAAACTTAAAGGCAATATTCTTTTTATATGCACAACTCTAACGAATATATTTTTTTTGTTACGTCATAATGGAAAATTTTCGGGAAAACATCATAAAACTTCAAATAAGAGCATATTTTCACACATTTGTATAGGAAGTGGCCAATGTCGGACGAGTGGTGCTATACTGACGCCACAATTTTGGTCGGAATGGTTTAAAATTTTATATGAGTAATCTATAAAATACTAAGAGCTGTTTCCAAGTGTTTTGTAAAAATTTTTTTTAAATAGGCATCAAACATATACGAGGAACATATTTTCATAGATTTGAGTGACACGTGGATGATCTTTTTCGAGTAGTAGTTAGTTTTTATCCAAATGTTTTAATATGTCAGGAGGGTAATATATCAGTATAACTGACTTCAAAATATATAAAATCATACCATGTATTTTATGGAAATTTTTTTTAAAATGAAGTCAAACATCTTTGAAGTGAATACTTTCATCCATTTGTAAGGAAAGGCGTCGAGCTGTTTCGAGTAGTAGTTTACCCACGCCAGTAGGACAGTCTGATTCAAGTGAAATTTAAGGATGATATTCTTGGTACTTGTACGATGCTTTGAAACATGAAAAGTGTAAATTTTTACTACTCGAGCTGCTCATTAGCTACTCGAGTAGCGCGAGTAGCTCGATGCTCGAGTAATGGGGAGCTCTGGAAGAGGGCATATGAAAGAAAACATCATAAACAATAAATATTTAAATACCGGTTAAGATTTTATGCATTTTCTTTTATATCACCTTCTATTTTTATTGTTTTTTTCAACTCCGTTACAGAGGTTTAAAAGTTTCCATTGTTTTGCCATTATTAAAAAAAATCCTTTTTTTCGTTTACCTATTTTTTTTTTTTTTTTTTTTTTTTTAATTGTATTTTCTGTAAAAGATTTCGATAAAGAACACATCAAACAGTGATTTTGCATTTTTTTTAAAAGTTTTCAATAAATTTTCACCCACTGTATTTTTGAATAATATAATAGACCTCTGTTAAATTTTAAATTTCAAAAATGTTGCACAAAAGGGTGCAACATTTTAAAAAACTTTTTAACGGTATTTCAAACTCAGTCATGTATCTCTTAACATCCACGGAACACATAATGACGAATAACACAATTTTTATTGGTGAACTTTAATTTTTCTATTTTATTTTTCGACGATATTTTTTTCCCATTTATCAATTAATTTATCCTCGTGCCTAAAAATAATTTACAAATTATATTTACTTTATCTTATTTTGTGTAATTTTTTTTAACAAAACAATTCATTTGTTTGTTCAAATGTCCGATGAAAACTTTTATTTAGTGTATTTTGAAATTTCAGGCAATCGCATGTTTTGACATCATTATGTCTTTATATCCTCGCAATGTATGGTCGTATGTCTGTGTGTGTATGTGTGTCTGTCTGTAAATGAATGCGTGTATGTTTGAGTGGTTATGTGTGCTTTTGGTTTTGCCACTATATTACTCTTGATTTATACAATCAAAACTCATGTTAATATATTTTGTTGCAAGGGCTGATTTACATATAAATACATGACCACTCATGACGAGACTGATAACATGTTTTGATCAACATTGTAGAGTGTAACATGTGTATTTTATTTAATGAACATTTTCACAGAAAAATTGTTGTTTTTTATGCAATTGAAGCACATAACATTTATTTTAAGTATTTAAGACATCAGGCTTTCATGTCAAGCACATGTTAAAAGTGAAGAGGAGCTGTGGTTTGTTGAGATAAGGATTCCACAAAAGATGCATTTAAAAAGTATTAAAACTATTCAATTCAGAATATGTGAAGATAAAGGTTTCTACAAATGACTAAAAGTTTGCTTTAAGCAGAAATTTTTATATCGAACCATAATTTGAAAAACTTTTATGAAGAGCTTATTATTAAAACTACCAAAAAATTAATCTTGTTCTCAACAAAACTCTATTTGTACTGAATATCCGATACATTAGTACCATAAGTCTTAATAGTAACCTTAAATAAAAAATTCTTGGCCAAATTTTTATGAAATCTGAGGGAAATGTAGAAAAAATTAAAAAAAAAAAATATTTTTATTCCTGAAAAATTAGTAAAAACTAATGGAATTTATGCTTAAGCAGACCTTCATCGGATTAAAAGACATTGCTGTGTTTTTACACCCATTCAATGTCAAATCTGCTCATTTTTAAAATCTTATAACATTTTATTTCACACTAAACACCTTAAGGCAAGCAGTCGTTATTAGAAAAGGTGAAAATATCAAAAAAAAAAAAAAAAAAAAAAATATATCCACCACCTTTAATGGAAGTCCCAGCTTATAAGAGAGAGAACAAAAATCCGCATGTTGTTCTACACCAAAGTCCATTTTATGTGTTTGTTTTCCTCACTTTTCATCGGTTTGTTTTGTTATTGTACGAGTAAACATTCAAGTGTTTATATTTCTCACTCTTTCTGAGGTTGAGGGTACAAGTGAGTTGGCGACTGTAGTACTCGCATTGTTTGGCTGGTGTCGTTGTGTATGCTTTCCTGCCCAGCCAGCCAATGTTTTGTATTTGTGTCGCTGTTTGTTTTGCGTGCACTATTCAAGTGTCAAACTTGTGTTTTTGAACTTTGTACACTCATTCACTCTGGCTTGTTTATTATTTTATATCGTTTTATGTTGTAATTCTTTTGTTGTGTCAACATAGCAATTTTATGCATTTTTCTTGATATTTTATAACATTGTTGCAAATCAAGCATATTTAAATTTATATATCTTTTTTTATTTATTTCGAAATATAAGTAAATTAAAAAAAAAACAAAAACAATTTTTATCTAATTTGTATTCGATTTTTATTAATTTGTTTTTTAAATAAAACAAGTAAGAAAATTATAGTCGGTCTAGACCGACTATACGATACCCTATACCATGCGTTTAGAGACCCTATCTCTCAGGCCCAACTAACTGGATATAGAAAATAAGCATAAACCAAATTTGAGTGGGATTTTTATTAATTTTTTCGGCTGCAGATTTGAAAAAGTTCATATCGGATGCTATATCTATATGGGGACTAGGCCCAAAAATGGACCGATCCTGACCATGTTTGGTAAGGTCTCTTGTATTTTGCAAAAATATATACAAACAAAATTTGAGAAGAATCAGTGCAATATTTTTGTTTTTTTGATAGATTTAAGTGAAGATCGGGAAGCAGCTCTATATGGGGCCTATGACCAAGAGTTGTCCAATAGAGATCATTTTTGGACTACTGATTAATGGATGTAATATATACATACAAACCCAATTTGACTAAGATTTGTATGATAAGTTGGATCTTATGGCAATATATGTTGATTTCATAGGGTTCATTTGTATGGGGGCTAGGTCTGAACATGGACCGATTCTCACCAATTTCAATAGCGTTCATCCCATAGCCGATAAAAGATCAAATACTAAATTTCGTCAAAATATACTCATATTTGCGACCTGCAGTTTGATTACAAGCTTTATATGGACACAGACGGACGGACGTACGGACGGACGGACATCGTTAAATCGAATCAGATAGTGATTCTGATTCGATCAGTATAATTAAAGATGGGTGTAGGTCAAATATTTTTGGTTGTTACAAACAGCAGCACAAAGTCATTATACCCAAACCACATAGTGGTATAGGGTATAAAAAGTATACACGATTACTTGACGAAATCTTTGAATACTTATCAGTTTTACGACTATTAAAATCAGAATTTTATAAAATAATAAATTAATGGACAGTCCGACCAATCATACCAACTCGGTTAATTCTTAATTAATCCAAAGGAATTGCAGATCCGGATAATATTTTTTTTAATTTTATTTTTATTTTATTTATTTTTTATTTAATTTTATTTTATTTTAATTTATTTTACATTTTTTATTTTATTTTATTTTAATTTATTTTATTTTTTTTATTTTGTTTTATTTTATTTTTATAAATTTTATTTTATTTTATTTTTTATTTAATTTTATTTTATTTTAATTCATTTCATTTTATTTTAATTAATTTTATTTTATTTTGCTTTATTTTATATTATTTTATTTTATTTTATTTTATTTTATTTCATTTTATTTCATTTTATTTCATTTTATTTTATATTATTTTATTTATTTATATTATTTTATTTTATATTATTTTATTTTTTTTTTATTTTATTTTATTTTATTTAATTTTATTTTATTTTATTTTATTTTAATATTTTTTATTTTATTTGTTTTTTTTATTTTATTTCATTTCATTTCATTTCATTTCATTTTATTTTATTTTATTTCATTTTATTTTCTTTTATTTTATTTTATTTTATTTAAATTTATTTTATTTTATTTTATTTTATTTTATTTTATTTTATTTTATTTTATTTAAATTTATTTTATTTTATTTTATTTTATTTTATTTTATTTTATTTCATTTTATTTTATTTTATTTTATTTTATTTTATTTTATTTTATTTTATTTTATTTTATTTTATTTTATTTTATTTTATTTTATTTTATTTTATTTTATTTTATTTTATTTTATTTTATTTTATTTCATTTTATATTATTTTATTATATTTTATTTTATTCCATTTGATTTTATTTTTTTATTTTATTTTAACTTTACTAACTAAGAGTTGAGTAGTCGTTTAAGGATACAGTCAAAATAACTACTTAGAAACAGCGACGTCCGAATGTCTGTCTGTCTGCCTGAATGTTGAATACATTCTACTGTCCGCAATAGGTCGACTAGGTCATACTACTTACGCTTAAAATGTTCGTCATAATCTGAAGTTGTTTGCTATTCCATATAAAAAAAAAAATAGAGAAAAATCTTTATACGTAACAAAACATGTACATTAGGGTGGGCAGATTTGTAAGGACAATAATTAGTCGATATTTTACCATCGATTTTTCGATAGCTTTTGGCATGGGGGAAAAAAGTTCTATTACGGCATATCGAAAAAAATAATCATTTTCGAGGCGCCCAAAATTCTTTCAAAATTAATTTTTTTTTTAACATTCGAATTTCTTTTGAAATTCGCTATTTGATACAGGATAAAATACATAAAAATTGGTTCGGAGCCTTAAAATTAAAAAAATAAAGAGTAAAAAATCGTCTAAAAATCCAAAAAGAAAAACTTTTTTTTTTAAATGATATCGCCATCGTTTTAAGCGATTTTTTTTATTATCTACTAAAAACAACCATAAAAATAAAAGTTGAGAAAAAATCATAAAATTGAAATTTGGGCACCTCGAAAATGATTGTTTTGATATGTCGTAGTGGAACTTTTTTTCCACATACCAAGAGCTATCGAAACATCGATGGCACAATATTGATTGCTAAATCGACCCACCCTAATGTCCATATCGATATGTATAAGCCTGGTTATTATATTGTGTTTAGAATTCGGTTAAAGGGATTCAAAGATTCGGTACAGCCGAATTTAATACTCTTACTTTTTTATATTCGAAATGAAAATGGTTAACATTAAGGTATAGTTATCCATTATTCCAATATGATATTTTATATCACAGTCAAGAATTATCGAATACACATTTTAATCTTTTTTGAGGTTAAATCCTATTGCGATATACTTTTAGTAGTCATGACTACTTGGACAATCATTGCCAAGTTATTTAAAAATTATAATTTTACGTTTAATCAGAGATTCTTTTGATGTGTAATTATTTATCACTATTTATTTTTAGCGAGTACCCATATTCCATATCAACCGATAATTGAGTACTGGTTGTGTAACGCTATTTTGTAATTGTACGTATACATTTTAGGAATTTAATTAAAAATGTACTTTCTTTTAAAATCGCATAGCTTAACTATCGGGTACTTATAACATGATAAAATTGTTGCCAATATTTGTGTTTTCTCAATATTTTTACACTATACGCTTATATCAAGTACACATACTTCGTATTAGAAAATAGTTGGGTACTCGTTACACAATACTATCAGAATGTAAATTTCGATATAATTTTATATTTATTTAAGCAAAAAATACTGATTTTAATTAAAATTCGAGTATACAACACTTAAATATTCTATTACCAATATCAACGAGTATTTATTTCGTTCTTATTTTTCAATATATTTATTTATTCTAAATTTTTGTTTTTTGAAAAAGTTGAATGGATTTGAAGTTTGTTCTTTTGGTAGATACCCACTTCTATAGATTTTGGACTAGCAGTATTTACCCGGTTAACCTTTGGCCAGTTTTATTACAAATAATTATTACAATAGTTTCATTTAAATAGTTTGAATCATAATTTTCTTCAATTATTGCTATGGAAGAATGTTTAGCAACATAGATTTTATATCGAGTACCCATATTGAATATCAATAAGTAATCGAGTACTCTTTTAGCAATATGAAAACAACTTAAATTTTACGTCTAAAATTTAAATTTAATTTCATTTAATTTCAAAGTATCTTTTACATTACATCAAGTGATGTGAAATACTAGAGTACTCGATGCTTAACTATTCGAAAATCTATTTGCTTTATTTTCTTATTTATATATGTATATAGATATATATATGCATACGATTCACAACATTTTATAAATTTCTAGTAATTGGTACATTTTATGTCGAGTACCCATTTGTAATAGGGTAATCATTTTCGAGTAATTTTTTTTAGGCTTTTATTTTCTTTCATTTTTAAGCCTTTCTATACAGCATATACAAAATTCTGCAAGATCTTGATTACTCGTGGCACAATAATGGGAAATCTTTAAAATTCAATAATTATTTCTCTTTCACTTTAATCGTGGTCGATTAAGCAAAACTACTCGACCATTCGTTGCGGAATTTTCCATTCAATTTCATTCGAAATTGATTACATTCGTTGCGGAATTTTCCATTCAATTTCATTCGAAATTGATTATGAAATTGATTACGTTTAAACTCCATTTAAAATTTTTACTCAACTTTATTAATAATTTCATGTAATTTCCAAAAAGTTTAATAAATATTTCGTGCTGTACTTACCCTTCTCTTGCAATTGTTGTCTTTTATTGTCACCTTTCAATACCTCTGCCGTATGCACCAATTCATTGAGTTGTGGTTTTTTCGTTTTCAATTCTCGTAAAACTTTCTGTGATGTTTTTGTTGTTATTTTTTTTATATGAAATTATAATAAAAACATTATGGGTTTTTTTTTTTTAATTTAAAGTTTTGTTCGATTTTGTGCTTGTCTCGTTTATTTTATGATATGCATGCAAAACATAAACAACAACAACAACAACAGTTAGTACGATGTTTTGTTCTTACCTCTTGTTTTTCTATAGCCATGCGTACCTCATCGACATCATGGACTGGCACGCTTTGTATTTTGATCATGTTTTGTTCCCACGTCAGCCAATCGGATATTTGTAAAACAGACTTATCAAAACTGCCAGCCAGAGCACCAGTTCCACTGGGTTCGTCGTTATAGTCTAGAAATGAAATGAACAAAAATATCCATTAAAATGTTGTACGTACTGCAGCAACAAAAATAAAAGCATTAAGGATCCCATGATAGCTGGGGAAAAGAAAAACTGTTGAAAGGAAATTATTATTTTTATTTTAAATGACATTTTAATTATTTTAAAGGTTATTATACATTAATAAGTGAAAAATAATTCAATTATGGGTACTAAGTTACAAACAAAGTATTTAGGGCACCCGTATAATGGATCAAAATTTGGGTTAAGGTACGAATATTTATGAATTCTTTAAACTATCTTAAGCAAACTTTAACAAAGAAAAGTTTTCAATTAAATGCAATAAGTATCAAAAGTGCCATGACTCGTTGAAAGTACCCAAAGTGTGGTAAATAATGCGTTAATGGGCAAATAATGGGTTAACGTTCTCGAATTTATCTCGGACTTTAGAAACGGAAGTTCTACACATTCAGTTATTACATTTTAAGCGTCGCATCTAAAAATTCAATAGCACTTACAAAATATTTGAATTTGTTGAATAATTGTTCCAAAAGGGTTAATGGGGTCACAATATTTTTTTCCGAAACCCTAGGCTAGTAAGATAAAATATAACATTGAAAGGTAGAAAAGTGACGAATTTTTGATACAAAGTATTTACAAATAGTACATTTATAGAATATTTTACAAAAATCCCATTTTTCTCGAAATCCGCAAAAATAAAATCCTTGTAAAAAAAATTCTGACACACGGATTAACCTAAAAATTCACACAGTTAATCTATAACATGCATTTAGCAAGACCTTAAAGAGCTAGATAATTTTTTTTAAATTTTTTTTAAGAGAATTTTTCAAAACTTGAAAAAGGAGTTTTCAAAATTTTATCAAAAAAATGTACCATTTTGGGTCTCAATGTTTAATAGGTTAAGAAGGTGGTAATAAAACAATATTTCATATCTGAGTACTTACAGGTATAAAGACTAAAGCAAAAGGTTGGCTTTAATTAATTTCTTAAAGTTGAAAAAAATGCCATCAAATTTCATGACCTAGTTTTTTTTGGCACAAAAGTGGTCTGGGGCATTTGCTATTTCTTGGCGAGTTTTTATTCGATTTTGAAGTTTAATAGCTTATTGGAAAGATAATTTAATACTGATGCCGCATTATGTAACAATTTGTCGGAAAAATTAAACTTTAGAACGAAATTTACAAAAAATCTAAAAAAAAATCGTATTTTCCCCATATAAAACACACTTGAAATTTTCAATCACGTTGAGCCACCTCTAAATGTTTTTTGATTGGCCGAACACTTTGTATTTCTCACTTTTTTTGCTATTCGCATGTTTTTAGGTGGTGCGACCGAGAGTTCAAACACTTTTTTTTTTTCATATAATGAAGGGCCGCTAGTGCACATATTATGACACGGTGTCTTATAGTGCCTTTACATTTAAAGAAAATCTAGTAGATTTTGGTTGAAATCTAATTCAAAATCTATACCGTTTACATCTAACTTTTTTGACATTTCGTGAGATTTTGTGTCCACAACAATAAACAGCTGATTAAAATAAATTATATGAACTAGAAATACCAAAAATATTCAAAACAATAGAAAAATGGAAATATGGATTTTATTATTATATTATGTATCAAGAATGAAAAAAGCACAATCCGAAATAGAAATTTTGCAAACAAAAAAAAAAAACATCAGCATTTGTTAAAAGTATTGTTTGAACAACAAAAACAAATGCATTTTGCACAATTATTATACAGCAGATGGGAATGGGCACATAAGTATAAAAAATTATAATTTTTCAATTACTAAATATTTTTTTATTACAGGCTCGTCATCTATATATTAATACGTGAAGGTAAATTTTTAGTTTCCTTTTTTAGCAATATGCGGGCACGGAAGAGTGTGAAAATTGGCATAGTTATAGTTCATAAGGAGGAGAAGCTGAGAATGATAAAATTTATGTTTAATCTGACTTAAAAATATATTAAATTAAATAAAATATAATACTTATAATAACTTGTTACACCCTGTTAATGCGAATGGTTTAAATTATATATCAGACGCTCTGTGTTGAAATGTGAATTGCTAAAATTGATTAACGTACCTTTAGACTCATTTAAATATTCATAAATTTTTTATATATCTATAATATTAATAGGCTAGGCGATTTCTTGTGACCGATGTTTCCTTCTACCGTTTTATCCCGATTTTGACCAAACGTATATTATTTGCAAGGTATTTGTTTTTAGCCATTTTGCAGATTTGCAGATTTTTAAATTTTTTTCCTTTATTTTGAGTAAATTGCATTTAAAGTTGCTACTAACACATACATAAAATTATACAATGGTATGTATGTTTATTAATTTTGTTAATGTGTTTGTAATCAAAATGAGTTTTTTTTTTGTGTTGATTTGTGAATTGGCTATAATTGATTAGCATACTTTTAGGGTCTTTATTTAATGAAAAAATAAAATTTCCTAGAATTTGCGCTTTCGAGGGCTGGAATCTGCTAGTATCCATAAACGAGTGAATGGTATTGCAGAATGAGATAATCATCGAATAAATTGCATTGGGACTTCCATTTTTGATGGGTAACAATTAATGTCAGTTTGTACCGTAATTATGGTTATTTAGCATATTGTGTCTAAGATCGTTTAAAACAAAATATTTGTTTCTCTCTAAAAGAGATTTTGACTCATTCAATGAAGGCAAACAGCAGGTAATTTCAATAGTGGGATGATTATGGTCTTCAGGTTCAGAAATAGGGTAAGATTGTGTTACAGTGCAATCATCAGGTACAACAATTTACGGTCATTTAAAAGTTGTTGAAAAATTAATCAAATTTAATTGGCACCATATAAGAAGTGTCTGGAGAGTTATTCCACAATATAGACGATAAATTAAAATCACCAAAAATCAAAAGAGTATCCATTGGATTTGCGGGTTGTCCAACAATATTTTATGGCTTGGAAATGATTATCGTAAATATATGATGAAGAGCCAGGAGCAATATAGGAGCAAGTCAAAAAGATTTGTTTGCAATTAAATTAAATTTTGACACCAACGAATTAAATATCAGAAGGAGTTGTTAGTAACTCGGATCACATATTAGATTATATTAAGATGGCTCTACGCACTGCGAACAATTTGATCGTTTTTGTAGCCCATGCTTGTCCTAAAGATTATGGTTCCTTATAAAGCCAATTACACTGTTTGACATGACATACCATATGTCTCGGAGGGATGCAGTGTATCGCCCAAGGGCCAGATTTATTTTGCCACTTCGTTTTGGACATTCACAGAGAATGTTTTCTGCTGTTTCTACCCCCTGTTCGCAGAACCGACAAGTGTCTGTAACAGACAGAATCTTTTCTTCATAGATGACATCCGAGATAACAGTGTCCAGTAAAGAATTCTGTTAAGGTCCTTATGTCCTTCTTATCAAGGGAAAAAATCTTTCCGATTGGAACTCTCAGTTGACCGGAACCTTTGTCGCAGTGTTTGGCAAATTGTGATTCCTTCCACTACTTTATTTTTTCCCTGTTGTATCCCGCTGAAACACAACAGAATGGTTTCGGACCGATGAAAGGACGACCAGACCCTCGATTGGCTAGGCAATCTACCATTTCATTACCCTCGTGTCCCGGAATCCAACATAAAGTTAATTTGTTGCATTTGCCTAATTGGTTGAGCACTACTGGCTGTCGGATATTTTGTAAATGAGTGCCCTTTTTGTACCTCCTCTAAGTCATACAGTCACGCATACATAAATGGCGAAGACCTCCGCTTGAAAAATGGATAGGTAAGGCACGTTGAAAATTGGTATCGAATATGCCCGCGCCAGTGTCCATATTAGATTATTTTGAGCCATCTGTGTCACCGAACTGCTACGCAAAGAGGCGAGAAATGAATGTGCAAAAGTACTAAGGCGCGAAAACTTTCTTCACGATCAGCGTTTTCGTGCTAAAGTTCTTTCTGCTCCTCGGGGCAGTAAGAGCTTTTGGTCGTTTGTTAAAAGAATGACCAAATAATCACTGACCCGGTTGATAAGTCTAAACTTTTAGCTGAACTTTTTGCAAAAATTTCATTTTTGCCGGATAGCGATCAACCACTGCCCGACCTCGAAAGAGTATCTTGTACTATGCCTAAAATATTCCTCCGACCACGTGCAGTTAAAAAGGTTCTTTCGGATCTCAATATTAATAAGTCTCTGGGATCGGATGGTATACCAGCACTGGTGCTGAAACTGTGCTGTTCGACGCCAGCCAGTCCACTGGCCAACCTCTTCAGCCTTTCGTACCGTGCGGGAGTCTTTCCCTCTTGCTGGAAAATTGCTTATGTCCAACCAATTCCTAAAAAGGGTGCGGCTAATAATCCTGTAAATTACCGTCCAATTGCAATCTGCTCTGCGCTCTCAAAGGTGATGGAGAGCATGATCAATTTCCATCTTGTGAACTACCTAGAGACCAACTCACTTCTTAATGATCGACAGTATGGCTTCCGTAGAAATCGTTTCACGGGAGACCTGTTAGCTCTACTTTCTGAGTGCTGGAGTCGATCCATTCGCAATTTTGGCGAATGTAAGTTGCTCTAAATATTTCCAAGGCAATTGATCGTGTATGGCACGGTGCATTGATATCAAAGCTTATTGCATTTGGGGTCGTTAATGACTTCTCTCGATTTATATCGAGTTTTCTCAGAGACCGAACAATACGTGTTGTTATTGATGGGGTCTCATCTAATGAGTGTCAGCTTAATTCAGGGGTACCCCAAGCTTCCGTTATTTCTTCTTCTCTTTACCTTATCTTTCTGAACGACCTTCTTGGTCAAAGTTTACATTTTATATACTATTTCGCAGATGACAGCAGCATTTGTCATTCAGTTTCCTCTAGTTGTAGGCCAAGCCTCTTGGAGGTTGGGGGGCAAAAGGCAGACAATGAATAACACACTCAATCAAGACCTGTTAACAATCTCCGAGTGGGGTAAAGCGGATTGGGTTGATTTTAATGCGCTGAAGACTCAATGTTGTATGTTGACCCATAGGGCCATGGAATCAACAATGTCATCGTTATATATGGGTGGTATAGGTATTGAGGAATCGGATACTCTTGATGTACTAGGGATGAGAATTCAATGTGATGTTCGTTGGAACGAGCATGTTTTGCAAGTGTCGAAAGAAGCGTTCAAGTGTCTTGGTTTTCTAAAATGGTGTAAAAATTATTTCACTCCTTCTGATCTCCTTAAAATCTATACCACTTGCATCCGACCGAAAATGGAATACAACTCCCATATATGGGCAGGAGCTTCAAAGTTTATTTTGGAGCTACTGGACCGTGTGCAAAAGAGGGCGTTGGCGCTCATCAATAACAGTATGGTATCCAACTCTATTGATTCATTGGAACATCATCGGAATGTGGGTTGTGTGGCACTGTTCTATAGATATTACCATGGGAAATGTTCTTCTGAGATTAGCGAACTTATTCCAAGTACCCGAGTTTCGGTTCGCTCTACTCGCTTCTCTAGTAGATCACATCCGTTTGTAGTCTATTGTCCAATTGACCTACAACGCATTACAGAGAGAATTCGTTTATCAGTCGTTCTAGCCGTATGTGGAATAAACTCCCTGTACAAGTCTTTCCTGACATTTACAATCTAATAAAATTCAAGTCAAATATCCACAAACACTAGCCTATTTTCTTGAGATCAACAGAATGCACTGCAACCGTATGGGGCATCCCCTGAGTGTTGGTCATAACAAATAAATAAAATAAATAAATTTTTTTATATATGTACATATATAGATTAAAAAAACATTGGAAGACAAAAATTTAATGAAGAAATTATGTTTTCAGAATTTGCACTCGAATTTCGAGTGCTGGGCTATACTAGTTCTTATTAATAATTAATATTTTACTTCCTTTTTATTCAACATGTTTACTTTTGTTTTTGTTTTTAAATCTCAATTTTTCAGTCAAACAATTTTCTTCTACAATATTAAAAAAACACATTAGTATCATTTGGTAGTGAATAAGTTTGACAAGATTTTGTGAGATTTTGTTAAAATCTAGTAGCGAGATAGACTTTGTTTTTTGTGGGAAATCTAGTAAAAATGAGCTAGATTTTACTCCAAATCTCGTATATACTAGATTTTGCTTAGCTGTAAACGCACTATTAAATAACACTGGTCTACAAATAAAAAAAAATTACTGCAGAAATGAAGCATGTTTTTAAAAGTTGGGCTATCAAAATTGGGACTACCAAATTTTCACATGATAGGTCAATTTTTCAACTTAATTCCCATATAAAAATATCATCCGATATGAACTTTTTCATAATCTTAGGCAACAAATTTATAACAACTCCACTCAAATTTGGTTATTACAAATTTTTTATATCCCTTTCTTCAAATTCATGGTATTGTATAAACTAAGTATTTATTAAACTTTTCCTTGGTTTTATGGGCACTCGATATGCACATTTTCCATTTTTGCCAAAAATTCCCAAGGTTGTATATTTTGAAGAGCTCCCAAGCACAAACTTAATGTTAGTCTGTTAGATTTATCGTCATTTTTCAGACATATTGCAATTACTACTGTAATTAATATGCAATTTTAATTTTGTTTAAATGGTGCGTGGTAAAGAAGAAGAAAGCATATATTTAAAAAATTCATAACTGCACTGTATTCTTAATCGGACCGGTTTCTGGCATTTCAACCTTCATCAGCGATTTATTGAACATTGTGATAATTGTTATGTTTTAATTGAATAGATAGGTTCTATATGAAAATTTTTTCTACTTAGGGCGGCCGTGAGGTTTTGAACCATGAACCTTCACATACACTCGTACTTGCACTTTTTGGTCAGCGCTTTAACACACTCACCTAAAGTCAGGCCTACGAGCAGTGTGGTTAGTTTCAGTTTTCGTACGATACAGATTTACTTTGTATTAATTTCAGAAGATACAACTCTGTCCAAACAAACAATCGTTATTTTTGAATTTTGAATATTTTTTGCATTTATACTTCTATTAACAGATAGTAGGTGACAGGAGCAGGGTTGATTTTGAATTAACTACGAGAGAAGTTCAAACATTAAAACAAAAAAACGTTTCGAAATTAAACAAAAAACTATTGAGAAAGTAATTTTTCTGGCTCGAGATCATTATGATTTCTGAGATTCAATATAAAGGAAATTATTACGTGAAGAATTGTCCACCAAAATTACATTATTAGAGGACCTAAGCTGTACTTTCACTCTCCCTTATTCCAATTAGCTGTTAAATTCTTTCTCACAAATAAAAACTTTAATGCTGATTTCCATGCTGAAAATTTTTTATTTATATTTTATCAGCCATCATAATTTAATTAATATAAATACATTCTGTCATCCACATTCAAAGCAGTTCTAACAGATCTACTGGCCATAGCTTTTTTTTCTAATTACCATTAATTGACCTCATTGAGCCACTTGAAGTTTTACACTCGAAACGGATATAAGAATATAAAAAAAAAAATCCCGCAAACATTCAGCTTCAGCATCACCATCATCATCATCATCATCATTATTGGCCACATCAAAAACAATAAACATTATTTTGTTTAATACCTTGCGGTTAGCCTTTTTTGTGGTAAAGCTTTAATTGAAAGATTTTCGAACAGGCTGCCATCCGTATTGAAAACTATGATAAACTCTGTTGAATGTTATAGTGAGAACAAGCAAAAAAACAGGATTTTAAGTTATGGGCTTTGTTGTAAACAATTGCCTTTTATACAGAAAATATAAAAACAACGATTAATGTTGTCTGAACAAATTAAGCAGGTAGAATTTATGCTTTGCTTTTGTAGGCCTTGAAGTAGGCCATCATATTTTTATGAACCACTAATAGAGTACGTTCTGGTTAATTATACCAGCAGCGATGAAAAAGTTTTTGTGATGACCAGGGGATGAAGAATCTATTTTAAAAACTAAACAATATCATTAGTAGCTTTAGAAAAGCTTTCTTAAAACTATGTTTCTAAATTGAAGCATACTTTTAGGCTTTTTAAGTTTCTAAAATGAAAGCCTACATCAAGTATCGATTTTTGTTAGGCCTTTTCAAGGATTTACAAAACAACAAATACAGGCAAATCACACTTTTCAATGGCAAAGAAAACTGAAATTTTACTTTAAATAAAAAAAAAAATAAACTGCAAAATAATCATTTAAAAAACATAGCATACTTTTTAGGTGTCTAAACAACCGAATCATGCAATATAAAATTTTTATAGACTTTCACTTCAAACTCAATCCTATGTGCCATGTTTAAGTAAAAAGCAAGAAAAAACCATTTAAACATATAAATACTTCATTTGATGGTCTTTCATTTGGTCCTTGAAAATTAGTTGAAAGGCCTGAATATGTTTTTTTATTTCTTTTTTTGTTTTCTTTTTTCTTTACTTTTACTCTTAAGCAACTTAAGCTGTTAACAAAACATCAACCTTTATGGAATGAGTAGTAAATATAGCAACCGACTAAACCAAAGGATTAAGATGTGTTCCCAAACAAAAAACCTTGAATGCCAACAAGGATTTATTATAGATGGAAGACTATAAAGGATAAAGAGAAACAAGAACAACAACAGAACTGAAAGACAAAATTACAGCCTTTCTATATGACCAGCTTCTGGTATTACACAAAAACCAGGTAATGAAAATGTGTTGTCAGATATATAAACAAATGACGCCTGACTACACACTAAGAATAATAACAAATAACTTATAAAAGTGTTTTAAAAGATTGTGAAGAAAAAATCAATATACCCTACAGGAGGCTTTGGACATTTGCTAAGTTAAGAAGAGCAATAAACTTGATTGGCTAGATTAGTATGTTCGATGATACCTTTATATATATTGGCCATATTACCTTAAGAATATGCAGAATTTAGATAAATTTAGTAATCCGCATTTTTAAAAGATTTGAAATTCTTGACTTTTTTTTTGCAATTTTAGAATTTTAGTAATTTTAAAAAACGGAAATAATAAAAACCAATATTTTATTACTTTCAAAACCTAATGGAGGAATGGGGTCTTTCTCAGAACTGCCCTTGTGCGGAAAGCTTTCTGTCTGCTATCCACTTGGGGATAGCAAGAAGCGATTCCTCTGATGAAATTCTCAAGCAGCTCACTACTTCCCGTCTCAAACCATATATGTTATGTTGTACAGACATCCGTTTGTCGGCAGCTAGAAAGAGAAGGCGCATAGCTGGGTAACCTGATTGGATGCTAACACCGACGCGTCTCAGGTAAATAGGTGACAGAAGGAACACACATAGTCACACCGCGATGGCGACTACGAACTGGCAGCCCCAGAGTACCATCATAGGATACAGTGGACCAATAACCCGCTTATCTGAAATGTAAATGATTAACGAAACTAGCAAAGAACAAGTAAGAAAATTATAGTCGGTCGAGACCGACTATATGATACCCTATACCATGCGTTTAGAGACCCTATCTCTTAGGCCCAACTAACTGGATATAGAAAATAAGCATGAACCAAATTTGAGTGGGATTTTTATTAATTTTTTTGGCTGCATATATGAAAAAGTTTATATCGGATGCTATATCTATATGGGGACTAGGCCCAAAAATGGAACGATCCTGACTATGTTTGGTAAAGTCTCTTGTATTTTGCAAAAATATATACAAACAAAATTTGAGAAGAATCAGTGCAATATTTTTGTTTTTTGATAGATTTAAGTGAAGATCGGGAAACAGCTCTATATGGGGCCTATTACTAAGAGTTGTCCTAGGGATCACTTTTAGACTACTCATTAATTGATGTAATAAACGCATACAAACCCAATTTGAGTAAGATCTATATGACAATTTGGATCTTATGGCAATTTATGTTGATTTCATAGGGGTCATTTGTATGGGGGCTAGGTCTGAACATGGACCGATTCTCACCAATTTCAATAGCGTTCATCCCATGGCCGATAGAAGATCGAATACCAAATTTCATCAAAATATATTCATATTTGCGACCTGCAGTTTGATTAAAAGCTTTACATGGACACACAGACGGACGGACGGACATCGTTAAATCGAATCAGATAGTGATTCTGATTCGATCGGTATAATTGAAGACGGGTGTAGGTCAAATATTTTTGGTTGTTACAAACAGCAGCACAAAGTCATTATACCCAAATCACATAGTGGTATAGGGTATAAAAATAGGAAACTTATCCCCTACATTGATGACCACCTTTGCCATACGAAAATGGATTCGAACTAGACAATGGAACGTTAGAACGGTAAGTTAAACATCAAGACTCGCTCAACTAGAAGGTTGAAATGTTGAAATTTAATGTTGCCATTCTGGGTATTAGTCAAATACGGTGGTGTGGAAATGGGCAAAGAGTATCTACAAACAGTAATATGGTATTGTTTAGCGGAAAGGAGAATAGACGCGAAACTGGAGTTGCATTTGTAATATCCAAAGATTTAAAATCAAACTTACATTAATGGAACCCTATATCGGATCGAATTATAAAAACTCATTTCTTTAGTAAGGTTGGAAAATATATCACCATAGTTCAATGTAACGCACCCACGGAGAATGCGGACGATTTAGTCAAAGACGACTTTTTAAAACAAACTAACCACTACGGTACGCAATATTCCATAGCTCGACATACTTATCCTCACTGGAGATTTTAATGCTAAGATGGGGAACGACAACCATGGCGTATCCCAAATCATGGGAACACGTGGCATGGGAACTAGAAACAAAAATGGTGAGCGGTTCATAGAATTCTGTCAGACCTTCCAATTAGTTATTGGTGGTTCAATCTTCCCCAACAAAAACATACATAAATATACGTGGACATCCCCAAACGGTACTATTCAAAATCAAATAGACCACATTCGCATTCGTCGTAAATGGAGAGGATCGTTAATAGACGTGCGCACTAAAAGAAGTGCACTAAATGTGTGACTACGAGCTGGAGCTGGCGACAATAAGAATTAAATATTAAAAAATGTACAAAAGAGATACACAACAGATACGTAAACGTTTTGATGTTGGACAACTTCGGGAAATGGATAAATATAGTGAAATTGGAGAAGTTCGAATAGAATTTATACCAGCAATTAACACAACATGGGAAGAAACATGCAACTCATTCAAGGCCATTGCAGAAGAGAAAATAGTTTACAAACAAAAAAGAAAGAGAAAGAAATGGTTGTCAGACAACATCTGGAAACTAATTCAGGAAAGTAACGACATGAAACAACGGAAGATTGATAAACCAAACTTAAACCCATAATATGCCACCGCTGCGAAAGCCGTCAATAAATCAACCCGAAACGGTAAAAGAAAATATATTGAAACCATAGCCAGTGAAGCGGAAGCTGTTGCAGGCGCGAACAACATGAGGGAGTTACATCAAATAATAGGTCGTCTCTCAAACCAAGATATGAATCGAAATTATGCAGTAAAAGATGTAAATGGTCAACTGCTAACGGACGTAGAGGAACAAACACAGAGATGGAGGCAACATTTTCGACGATAGCACAGAAGGCTCCTCACATATGCGTCAACAACAGCCAACGACACAATATCAATAGACGCCAGGTGAAGATGGTATACCCCCAGAGCTACTCCAAGCTAATCCAGCAATATTAGCCGCGGAAATCATCCATCGATATATATGTGATGCTTGGTTAAACGAACATTTACCAAAGAAAAACTATCTTACTGAGTGTGATAATTGGAGAGTATACACAGCATCGAAAAATCACTGCGTGATGAGCAAGCAGTTTTCCGACCACACCGCAACAGTTTATATCAAGCCAATACGCTCCGCGTAATAATAGAATAATCGGTCGGATGGCAAACATCGCTTTATTTAGTATTTATAGACTTTAGAAAAGCATACGACTCAATAAAACGTAGTGCAATATTGGATGCAATTAAAGCAAAAGGTGTACCAACAAAATTGATTAAAGTTATGCACAACAATACCACACTCCAAGTTCGACACAATGGCATGATCAGCGAATCTTTCATGACAAACGCTGGAGTTAAACAAGGTTGCCCTCTATCTCCATTAACGTTCACCGTTGGACGAGGTTATAACCAAGGTTCGGAAAATACACACACGAAACACACAATGTTCTGTTCAAAAGCAGCCAACACATATCTTTATTTTCATATCAATTATGTGCGTTTCAAAATTTTCTACGGTACCCAACACAACCATGACTGTGTTCGTTTTAATATTTCGTTATTTACACGAACATTTTTGTATCACACACTTTTTGCTTCAATCACACATAAAGCACACATTTTTGAGTGTTGCTTTATTTGAAGTTGATGTTCTGGTACGTGTAGTGAAAAAAAACACAGAACATGTAAAATAAACAGGTTCGAGTTCAGTTATATTTTAAGTCGTGTTGTGGCTCGTGTAGTAAGAAACAACAGAACATGTACAGTAAACAGGTTCGAGTTCAGTTATATTTTAAGTCGTGTTTAAAATATAACTGAACTCGAACCTGTTTATTGTACATGTTGTGTTTTTTCTTACTACACGAGCCACAACACGACTTAAAATATAACTGAACTCGAACCTGTTTATTTTACATGTTCTGTGTTTTTTTTCACTACACGTACCAGAACATCAACTTCAAATAAAGCAACACTCAAAAATGTGTGCTTTATGTGTGATTGAAAAAAAAAGTACGTGATAGAAAAATGTTCGTGTAAATAACGAAATATTAAAACGAACACAGTCGTGGTTGTGTTGGGCACCGAAGAAAATTTAAAAACAAACATAATTGATATGAAAATAAAAATATGTGTGTGTTGGTCTAAGTTATGTTTGTTTACATATATGTACGAGTTTTTTATTCAGTGTGTGTTTTTTTCTGAACTCTGGTTATAACACAAGTATGCAGTAAAAGAAGGGATATTGTCTGGGATCTCCAAAACCATCTCGAAGATTTAGATTTTGCTAAAGATATTTATCTCATATCGCACAAGTTTAGCGATATGCAGAGCAAAGTAAATGATTTGGTTGCATTGGCAAATAGAGTTGGATTGAAAGTAAATATTTCCAAAACACATGCAATGCGACAACCATTTCGTAGTACAAGACCAACGCATAAAATATGTTAAATCCTTCTATTATCTAGGATGCATGATGTAGATAGACGGAGAAGTGGAAGAAGACGTGTGTCACAGGCAAAATAAGGCAAGATCCGCTTTTGGTCGTGGAGATCCCCCGAAATCTCGAAAAAAAAAAGATCCGTAGTATCAATGCCTGTGTGAAATCCACACCACTGTATGGAAGAGAAACATGGCTTATGACGAATTCTATAGCGAAAATATTGCAAGTTTTCATAAACAAGTGTTTGCGTATAATATGCGGCATCTTTTGGCTTAACGTTATCACCGGTAGTACTGAACTCTGGCGACTAACAATCGAAGAGCCCATAATTTCCCAAATAGCAAGATGAAAGTAGAAGTGGCCACACATGGCGAAGACCTATTGGCAGCATCACAAGGACTGCGCTAGAACGGAATGCCCAAGGTACCCGACGCCCAGGCCACCCTAAGAACACTTGGCGTAGAACAGTCCTACAAGAACTCAATATCCAAAACAAATCGTTTGGCGAAATAAAAGTTGTATGTAATGCTAGAATAAGTTGGAATTTTCTTGTAAAAGACCTATCTATGTTCCCAAGTGGGATGAATAAAGGAAAAACATTATTTTTTTTCTAGTTATGATTGCCCGTTCTCGAGGCTCAAATATATGATACCACCAAAGAAGAGTTTCGAAGTCTTCTGGCAGAAAATCAAACGCTCTTAAAAAGCAATAGCTGACGATTCATCTAAACAGATGGCACCCAGTACCTGGGTATTTATCCTGCTTAAGCCACGCTTAATTTTTAAGCTCTTTCTTTTAAATCATACCCCCTGTCTGTCTGCCTGTCTGTCTGTCGTGGATCAACTTCATTCCCCCTTATTCAATTGATCTGAAACTTGGCCCATAGTCTTGTTGTGACTACAGATTAATTTTGGGGTAGTCACGCACAGTCACGGAGTGATCTAAATGTCATTTCCCCTCATTCAATCGATCTGAAACTTGGTCCATACACTTGCTGTGAAAAAAGATTAACTTTGACTTAGTCAGGCACAGTCACGCATGGTCACGCACGGTCACGGAGAGATTTAAAACGGATTTCCCCTCATCCAATCAATCTGAAACTTGGTCGGTATACTTGCTGTAAAGAAAGATTAACTTCGACACAGTTACGCACAGTCCCGCATAGTCACACACAGTCAAGGAATGATTTAAAACCCATTTCCCCTTATCCGATCGATCTGAAGCTTGGTTGATAGACCTGCTGTGAAAAAAGATTAACTTTGACATAGTCACGCACAGTCACGCATAGTCACGCATAGGCACGGAGTGATACAACCTCACTTTCCCTCATCCGATCGATCTAACATTTGTCCATAGACTTGTGACCAAAGATTAATTTTAAAATAGTCACGCAAAGTAACGAACAGTCACGGAGAGATTCAAAACTCATATGCTTAAGGAAAGAAAGAGTTTTAATAAATACTTTGTTTTTATGGGTTAGGTTATTATTTATTTTTTTTTTTTTATTTAATTATATATTTAAAGTCTATGGAATTACAAATGTCCTTACAGACTAATATAAATTATAATATAAATTATAAATTACATATAACAAATAAAATAATGACAATTTTATTATTTAGATATAGAATAATTTTACGTTTCAAAGATTCTTTATTTTCGGACAAATCTATGATGTGGTAAATTCCATTAAACTGCTCACACAACCGGCGAAGTGGATCATTATTAGCATAGTTATATCGAAAATGATTAATATTTAGGAGCTTAGAGTTTTTTGTAGGTCTCGATTGTATATTAATTTGAATTCTACTTAACAAGTAATTGAAGTCAATGTCGCCATGGCATAAACTGAGTAGAAAGGAAATACTAACCACTGTTCTATGAATTTTCACTTTTCAGTGTTGGTAACTTGATTAGAGAAAGTATGGATTCATAATAGGGTAAGGCACGGGAGTTTCAACCAAGTCCACTTAGACAGAATAAAAGAAATTGTTTCTGGACAGATTCGACGAAATTTATATGAATAATGTAACACGGATCTCATATTATAGAACCATATTCCAGGATGGGACGAACCAGGGATGTATGTAACTGTTTGGTTACATATTGATCAGAAAATTCTTTACTCCATCGCTTTATAAATCCAAGAACGCCATAAGCTTTGTTTAATGGTGAAGATATATGCGGACGAAAGTTTAATTTATGATCTAATAAAATGCCAAGATCTGAGAATGTATCAACGGATTCCAATTAACTTTCATTAACAAAATAAGTAGTGTGCAGATTATTATATCTGTAAAAGGACATATGCTTGCATTTTTTTTATATTGAGCTCCATAAGGTTTACCATCCACAAAAATTATTTAGATCGGATTGTGGCAAAAAAATGTTGAAAGTAATTTTGAAGAGAGGGAAATAGTTGACACCATCAGTGTATGATAATTTTAGAGAGTTGAATAACAGAAGGGAGATTATTGATAAAAAAGAAAAAAGTACTGGACCAAGATGACTTCTTTGTGGAACACCAGAAAACACTCCGATTTTTGTTAAATTTAACCCACTGAGATCTGTTCGTTAAATAACATTTTAACCCGAAAACTATAGAATTACTAAAACCCATAGAATTCAGCTTGTATAATAATACATCATGATTCACCTTATCAAGAGTTTTACTAAAGTCGGTGTAAATTACATCAGTTTGCATACGATCTCTAAATCCGTCATTTATAATTGTAGTGAGTTCCAGAACGTTGCTGATTGTAGAACGAGATTTACGAAAGCCGTGTTGATATGGAGAAAGTATGGATGATACTTAATGAGATAACGAATCTGTTATAATTTTTTTCTAAAAGTTTGGGGATTGCACCCAATTCTGTGATGCCTCTGTAGTTAGACACATTGACCTTATTGCCTGATTTATATAAAGGGATGATATACGACTCCTTCCATAGAGATGGTAAATATCCTGTACGCAAGGACCGATTAAAAAGTATTGTTAGTGGATAAGACAGTGAGTCAGCACAGTGCTTAAGAATATTATTTGGTATTCCGTCAGTACCAGGATCAAAAGAATTTTTCAGTGTTTTCATGTTACTCAAGACAGTGATGTTGTTAAGAAAATTTACATTTATTATCGAAGAAGCTTTCGAAATTTCAAAAGGATATTGTACAGCAAAAACCTTACTGATTAATAAATCAGCATCGGCTGATATTGATCTAAATTTCAAAGAATTGGGATATTCACGTGATCGACGTTTAGAGTTAACAAAATTGTAAAATGATTTTGGATTCCTCTTTAAATTATGTTTCATACGAGTTGAGTAGTTATTGCAAGCCCTTTTGTTTTCAATATTGTATTCTGATCTAGCAATTAAATACTTGCTAAAATCAGAGGGGGAACCAGACTTTTTGAATTTTTTATACACTTTGTTCTTAATATTTTTGAATTTAGCCAAATAATTATTATTCCATGGTGGACCCATGTTTTTACGGGATGAAAATAGGAACCGTTAGAGATATACATGCGTTCAACGTGTTATAAAAGCCTGTGATAATCTCATCATAATCAATAGGTGAAAGGATATCATGCCAGTCAATATCGGATATTAGAACATTCAATTCTGGATAATCAGTTTTTGAAAAGAAATAAACATTTATTTATTTATATTATTTACAATACAAAGTATATTTATATTCTAATTTTGGGTCCAGGGATAAGCCGGGTGACAGAGACCATTTGGCTGGTTTTTGCAGCGACACACCAAAGCCTCTGGTGGGAATCGAACCCACGACCCCCGCATGATAGGCGAGCATGCTACCTACTCCACCTACCGGGACGCTTAGCAATAAACATTTTCCTTCTGATTATGCACAGGATTCTTAATTTGCAAATTGAATGGAAGCAAAATGAGTAAATTTACTGTACGATGATAGCGGTCTTCTGGTAAAGTAATTAGATTAGATGGATGCAGCGATACGTCAGATGGTTTATTAATAAAAAATTATGTGAGTCCGATCACAGGGAAGATGTGTAAACATCTAGTAATTAAATATTTTTTATGTCATTTTTTAAAATCAAACAGAAAGCGTCATCTATGTATCACTTATAGCAAAAACTGTTTCAGCTAATTCAACAACCGTTTGCTGTAAAACTTTAAAAATATCCTAATATAAACGTATATAAGTGATTCATAGATGACGCTTTTAAAAAAGTGGCATAAAAAAACAATTTTATATCATAATTTTTTCACCAATACAATCATAAGTCACACAGCGTTATCTGCTTCAGCTCACACCGATATGAGTTACGCTGTGTTTGTGATTGTATTGTGAAATAGAAATTTACTCCCCTGCGCGTATAGATGTTTACACATCAAAAATGAAATCCAAAAGTTTTCCATGCGCGTTGCATATTCTCTTTACTTGGAAGAGATTCGATTAATTCATTAACACAGCCATTCATAACAACAGGAACCAAATAATTGGTGTTATAAGAATTTGTCCACGAAATAGATGGTAAGTTGAAATCGGCAAAAAAAAATGATAACTAAATCAGATGTTTTAGAATTCAAGAATGATTTTTTCATAGCTGACATACAGTATGTAGAAACAAGTAAGAAAATTATAGTCAGTCTAGCCTGACTATACGATACCCTATACCATGGTTTAGAGACCCTGTCTCTTCGGTTCAACTAATTGGATTTAGCAAATAAGCATAAACAAAGTTTGAGTAGCATTTTTATTAATACTTTTCGCTGCAGATATGAAAAAGTTCATATCGGATACTATATTTATATGGTCGAAAAATGGACCGATCAGGACCATATTTGGTAAAGTGACTTATACTTTGAAAAAATATATACAAATCAAATTTGAGAAAAATCTGTGCAATATTTGTGTTTTTGATAGATTTAAGTGAAGATCGGGGGCCTATGACTAAGAATTTTCCTATAGGGATTATTTTTGAACTACTGATTAATGGATGTAATAAACACATACAAACCCAATTTGACTGAGATCTATATGATAATTTGGAACTTATGGCAATTTATGTCGATTTCATAGGGGGTAATTTGTATGGGGACTAGGTCTGAACATGGACCGATTCTCACCAATTTCAATTGCGTTCGTCCCATAGCCGATGAAAGCTTATATACCAAATTTCATCAAAATATATTCATATTTGCGACCTGTAGTTTTAGTACAATGTCTACATGGACACAAAGACGGACGGACAGACGGACGGACATTGCTATTTCGACTCAAAAAGTGATTCTGAGTCGATCGGTATAATTAAAGATGGGTCTAGGACGAATATTTTTGGTTGTTACAAACAGCAGCACAAAGCATTATACCCAAACCACATAGTGGTATAGGGTATAAAAATAAGTTTCCAATGTCATATATTTAAATTGGTGAACTGTGAGCTTCCTAAAGCTTATGAATTGATACATACCATTCTCATTTTAAAAACTACTCATACTATTGTTCCTATTGGAGAAGTTTGAAAGATTTTGCTCTTCAATAGAAATAACGCTAATACCAGTTTCACAGAAACAAATAATGTGTACATTGAAAAAGTAAGTTTCCAAAAGCAATCAAGTAGTGAAACATGGCACACTAACAATAAAATCTTGATATTTTAACTATTTTTAATAAATTTTGTTAATTTTGCATACAAATAAATATGTTAAAGGTAAATTTTTCTACCATTTTATTTTTGATTACTTTTTTCATAATATTGAAATTAACCCTTTAATTTAATAGGAAATAATTTAATTTTGCAAAAAAAATGGGTAAATTCAAACAATTGACAACTGAGGAACGAAAAGTAATTATTAGTCTTTATAAAGATGGCCGCAACTGGCGATATATTGGCCAAAAATTTGGCAAATCGGCATACAGCAGTTCGTAAAGTGATTGTGGCCTTCGAGAATGAACACAGAGTTTGTGCTAAAAACAGACCAGGGCGTCCTAAAATAACATCCCAAAGAGTTGACAGAAGAATCCTTGAAATATCAGAGGCCAACCCATTAAAATCTGTACCAAAAATTCTTTCTCAGTTGCTTACCGAAGGAAGAATTTCCCCGTCAGTATTCACCATTCGTAACAGGCTAAGAGAATGTGGCTCGTAAAATTGCCTACGTTAGCAAAGTAAATAAGACCAAAAGAATGCTGTTTTATGAGGAACACGTTTTAAAGCCCAAACAATTTTGGTACAACATTTTATGGACTGACGAATCAATGATAACGAGCTGCATGCAGCTTGATAAGGAATCTTAGCAGAAAATTTTCATATATTTCTTAAAGAAAAAAAAAAAAGCACAAAAGTACCTTCAGTAGCAATGAGCTGTTTTCTGTCAATTATTAAGAATTGTGAAATTGAAATTGAAAACAACCATGTTTGCAACTGAAAAAGAACTTCTAATTTTTTTAGCTTATCACATTTTGTTTATGCTTACCTCTCCTGTCAAAATTCCGTTCACAAAGAACGAAAAATTTGATATTCCTGCTCGAAGCCTGGGTTGCCTAACTTAATTTACGTCAAAAAAAGTAGTAAAATAGTGCTACTATTTTAAAAAGCTGCGGACTAACAACAGAAATTTTTAGACAGAAAAATTCCTTAAGCATTTATGAAGCGTTTTTGATTCCTTAGCAAGCTGCATACAGCTCTTAAGACTGAAATACTCTCATTGGTATGATACACGTTTGGCGTAAGGCAGGTGACAAACTATCATATAAGTGTACCGTTCCAACTATAAAAGCGGTAGAGAGAGGTTTGATGGTGTGGGGCTGGCTGCCTTTCTGCCAAAGGTACTGGTGAAATCATCGTATTAGAAGAAAAAGTAAATGCTGCTGTGTATATGAGAATTCTGGAGGAAACAGCTACACCTGAGGGGAATCGCTTAATAGGTGAACATTTCATATTCCAGCAGGATAATGCGCCTATACATACAGCGAAAAGGGTGGTGGAATACCTTGCTGATAGAAATGTTCCTATTTTAAAGTGGCCACCCCAAAGTCCAGACCTTTCCCCCATCGAGAACGCTTGGGCTATACTTAAAATTCGGATTGCTGAGGCGGCCTCTCAAAACCTTAGCCAACTTAAAGATTGCATTGTTTCGAATTGGAAAAATATTAGTCCAGCAGAGTGCCTAAAGTTAGTAGACACTATGCAAGTCCGCCTTGCTAAAATGTCTCTCCGAAATGGAGGTCACTGCGGTTACTAAGCGAGATGGAAACAAATTTTTTCTATTATTTTCTTTGAATTCTTTTAAGTTTTTTCTATCTGGCTACAATGAATATATAATTTTTGTTAATATTTTTTATTTGTTACTACCTGCTGAAGTTAAAAACGTACAGTAAATACAAAAGAATTTTTAAAAATACTACACAAACAAAAAGTTTCAAACGTCTTAATCTGTAACTATTCTTTGGAAACTTATTTTTTCCACATAAAGTATGTTTAATGTAAATATCATCACTGAAACCAGGTGGGATATACGGTACTTTGGTACTTTTGTTAAATTGTTTACATATTTGGTACTTTGTGTTATTGTTCTTATTTAAATTCACGAGTTTAATACTTATTTAAGTCCGCAATTTTTTTACGTTTATTTTACGCGTTTTTTTTTCTCATTTTTTAAATCAATGATTTTGTTAGTATTTCAATGTCATGATTATAATTCATTTATTTTATTTTTTCAAGGTTTTTGGTACTTTTTTTAAGTACAAGATATTAGTGCATTTTTTTTTTTTTTTTTTTTTTTTTTTTTTTTTTGATATTCACGTTTTTGATACTTTATACGTCCACAATTTATTTGTATTTTTTTGCACATTTTTGGTACTTTTTAAAATCAACGATTTTGGTACTTTGTTATATCAAAGATTTGGGTTCTTTCTTCAATCCTTGGTTTTGGTTTAATTTTTTCTGTATGATTTCCGGTTTCTTTTTTGTACATATATTTTTAAAATCACGATATTAATACGTCCTTTAATCTACAATTGTGTAACGTTTACCTTTCACGTTTTTGTTAGTTTTTAAAATCAAAAAGATTTTTTATTCTTTTTTTAATCAATAATTATGGTACGTCTATCAAATATTGATAGGCTAGGCGATTTCTTGTGACCGATGTTTTGTTCTACCTTTTTATTCCGATTTTGAGCAAACGTATATTATTTGAAAGGTATTTCTTTTTAGCTGTTCATCAGATTTACAGATTTTTCATTGTTTTTCTTTAGTTTGAGTAAATTGCATTTAATTGCACATACATAAAATTAAATTATTAAATTGTTTATTAAATTTGTTAATGGTTTGCTAATGAGTCGTTTTCGTCATTCACAATAATAATAAACCATAAAAGTGTTGGTTTGTGGATTGGCTAAGTTGAAAAACACAGTTGCCTAGAAATTGCACTCGAATTTCGAGCGCAGGACTTTGCTAGTTTATTTTTAATGATTCTGATATTTTTTTACATTGTTAGTACTTTTTTAGACACACAATTTTTGTTTTTTTTTTCTAAATTCAAGATTAGGATATACTTTTAAGTTGATAATTTTGTACTTTTTCTTTACTTCACAATTATAATACTTTTTATGTCCACACTTTCGCTGTGTCTATATCTTACGTGTTTAATTACTTCTTAAAATCAAGAATTTTGGAAATTTTTTAAATCATTTATTACACCCTCCACACTACTGTGTAGAGGGTTTAGATCAGTTTGGCAATCCGTTTATAACTCAAAGGAATAAATTCCGGAAAACCGATAAACAATATTCTTGATCCTTGTAAAAGGAGAAGTCGATCTGACGATGTCCGTCTGTCTGAATATCTACTGTCCGTCTGTCTGTATATCTGTTTGTGTGTTTATTGAAAACATTCTTCTGTCCGCAATAGGTCGAGTATGTCGCACTACTTAGGTTTAAACTATTCATCATAATGATGAGGAATTTTTTTTTTTTTCAATTCATCTTTATTTGCAATCTATTTTTCAAAAATTAAATTAATAAGCAAATCTTATAATAATTAAAATTAACGGAGGTACTGAATTCCAATGAACTCAGTAAATGAAAAATTAAAAGCAAAAACTCTTATTATTTACATATTTACATTTTATTTTCTAAAGGGTAGGTCAAGTATATGGAACCTTTGCAACCGTTTTATTTCATCACTATCATCTAAAAGATTTATAGCTAATATGTTTGGGTGATTGCTAAGTCTATTAAGGTATCTTTCGCTAAAACTGCTAATTTCATCTTTTACTTTTGGAATTTTAAGGTCCTTGTGTATATTGTTATTAGTTACAAACCAAGGTGCATTTGTTAATAGCCGTAATGTTTTTGATTGATATCTCTGCAAAATTTCAATGTTTGAATTGCTGGTTGTCCCCCAAAGTTGGACACCATAGGTCCAAACTGGCTTAAGAATGGTTTTGTATAAGGTTACTTTGTTTTCTAAACTTAATTCTGATTTTGGACCCAACAGCCAATACATTCGTCTCGTTTTTATATTTAAGTGCTCACGTTTCTTTTTAACATGTTCCTTCCATGTAAGTCTTCTATCAAGATGAAGTCCCAGGTATTTTACATTGTTACTTATCGGTATAATAGCACCGTTTAAGTATACAGGTGGACAATCATTTTTTCTTAACGTAAATGTAATATGAATTGACTTTTCTGTATTTACTTTAACGTTCCATTTTTTTAACCAATTATCTACAAGATTTAACTCATTTTGTACCAATTCAGAGGCTGCAATTGGTGATTCATTCGATGCTAATATAGCAGTGTCATCTGCATAAGTAGCAATTGTAAGACCATCTACATTAGGCATATCTGATGTGAATATTGTATAAAGTACTGGACCAAGTACGCTGCCCTGTGGAATCCCAGATTTAATTTGTCCAAAATTTGAATTTTCTCCATTGATACAAACGTAGAAGTATCTTTCATCAATATATGATTTCAGCAGAAGATAATATGGTGCAGGAATAAGCTTTTTTAATTTATGTAACAGTCCAATATGCCACACTCTATCAAAAGCTTGTTGAACATCTAAAAATACGGCGGAACAATACTGTTTTCTCTCGAGTGTGTTGGTAATGACGTCAACAATCCGGTGACATTGTTCAGGTGTACCATGTTTGTGCCGGAACCCAAACTGATATTCTGGAATTATATTTTGTTTTTCTATTATGGGAAGAAGTCTTTTAAGAAATAGTCTCTCAAAAATCTTAGAAAATGTTGACAATAAGCTTATTGGTCTATAAGATGTAACAGCATTTTCCGGTTTATTAGGTTTAAGTATCATAAATATTTCAGCATATTTCCACTGAGATGGCTTAATCTCATGATAGAGTTGAATATGGTCTTAAGAAAAAGCACACCTTTTTCAGGCAAAGATTTTACTACCTTGGAGTCGATATTATCATATCCTGGAGACTTTGTGTTGTTTAATTTATTAATAGCACTTCTCACCTCTGATGAAGTTATATTCCTAATCGGAAGATCCATTTGGCAAGGTATATTTAAAAAGTTTTCAATTTCATATCTGTCTGCTGGATTATTTAATGAAAATGGGTTGAAAGTCTGTTCTAGATGTTCTTTAAATGCGTTAGCTTTGCTTTTTTCAGATCTACACCAAACTCCATTAGCGTCTTTGATTGGTATGTTCCTCCTTGTAGGACGTTTGAGATATTTTGTTGCTTTCCATAGACTATGCTCGTCATTTCGTGATACATCAAGATTGCTCAAAAATGTTTTCATCAAATTACTTTTATATTCTTTTAACCGTTTTTTTAAATATTGAGATGCCCTGTTAAAATTTGTTTTATCTAATGAACTTCTGGTGTTCTGATATAATCTCCGTAATCTTCTTTTTTCAGTAATAAGTTCTCTTATTTCAGACGATATTCTAACATTATAGCCATTAGTTTCGGGTTTTTTGGGTGTTGATATAAATGCTGCCTCATGAATTAAGCTGGTAAATGTTTCAACAGCATCTTCCAACTCACAACCAGTTTTAATTGGTATATTTAAATTTATGTTTTGCTCTAACCAATATCCAAAATATTCCAAATCTGTTGCAGCGGTAAAAATTATTGACTTTTTCGCTACAGTATGAAGAGCTACGCTAAATGTAATGATTATTGGACTATGATCAGAACTCAAATCAGCGCTATCTGTGATATCTAAAAAAGATCTTGGTATGTCATTATAAATAATAAAATCCAAAAGATCTGGTATTTTGTTTGGATCACTAGGCCAGTATGTAGGACTTCCCGTTGATAATGATGAATAATGGTTTTTAACAACACACTTATAAAGCTCCCTTCCTTTTGGGTTTGAAAGACGAGATCCCCACCAGGGATGTTTGGCATTAAAATCTCCGCCAACAATAAATTTTTGACCAATATTTTTAAAAAAGTTCTCATATTGTAGACATTTAACAGTATGTCTTGGTGGGAAATAAATTGAAAATATATTTATAGTATAGTATAGTAGTAGATGAGGAATGACGTACTAAAATGTAAAGACATTCTTATAAGACTTTATATAAAAAACTTAAAAAATTGTAAAAAATGTTTACAAGTAACAGAACATGTGCATGGAGAAATGAATCAACGATGCATACACATTTTTGTTTGCTTGTTGATTTTTTTTATTTTTTTTTCGTATATGTGTACCAACAATGTCTATGCATCGCTGATAGACAAACAAACAAAAATATAATGTTACGTATTTACATTTTTGCTCATTGTATTTAATAAGTGCTTTTAATTAAAAAAGCACGAAAATACCTAAAACTTTTGGTAATTATCTTATTAATATTAATCACCATTGTAAAAAATCTACCCATTGTAATTTGAAATCTAGCCTTTTTTGCCTCTTAGTTTCGACAAACTTGATTATAATATTATGTTTAGAATAGGGAATTCAACTCTTTTACTTATTGAAATTTTTTTTCGCTTGGAACTTTTTTGATGATACGTTCCTCAATCCACAATTTTGTTAAGTTTTTCTGTACTTTTTTAAATCACCAATCATTAATTATTCGTGATACGCGATTTTTAAAAATATTTTAAAATTTTTTTTGTACTATTTTTAAATTCATAATTTTTTTGTTTCAAGTCCAATATTTAGTTACTTGACGTTTTTGGTACTTTTTTATATTCAACATTATACAAATTGCATATAAAGGGTGATTTTTTAGCTATTATCTTTTTGGCAGCACTGGTTTAAACAGTTGACGCATGTTTCGTGTTTTGTTTCATTGTCAAACATTTTCAGTTTGGTCTATAATTTAACCATGAATCATCTTACAAACGAACAACGCTTGCAAGTTATTGAATTTTATTATCAAAATGCGTGTTCTGTTAAGAAAGTTCATCGCGCGCTTCTTCCATTTTATGGTGAGTTTAATCGACCCACTGAAGCGACTATTCGAGCTATTGTGACTAAATTTCGCACCAAATTTATATTGCTGGACATTAAACCACCAACACGCTTACGTAAGAGTGCGAACTGAAGAAAATATTGCAGCTGTATCGGCCAGTGTTAATCGTAACTGTGAATGGTGAGCGCTACCGAGAGATGATATCCAACTTTTTTTTGCCCAAAATGCAAGAGCTTGACTTGCATGACATGTGGATTCAACAAGACGGAGCCACATGCCACACAGCACGCGCAGCAATGGACTTATTGAGAGGCGAGTTCGGTGAACATTTTATTTCAATTTCGGGACCGGTCAATTGGCCGCCTAGATCGTGCGATTTAACGCCTTTAGACTATTTTTTGTGGGGCTATGTTAAAGCTCATGTCTATACAGACAATCCCGCTTCAATTGACGCATTGGAAGACAACATTGAAGCATTTATTCGTGAGATACCGGCCGAAATATTGGAAAGAGTATGCCAAAATTGGACTAAGCGGATGGACCATTTGAGGCGCAGTCACGGTCAACATTTGCATGAAATAATCTTCAAACATTAAATTATATGGATCGTACTATCGATTCAAATAAAGATTTCATGCTTTTTCTGAATTTTATGTGTTTTTTTTTGGAAAACTTTCCTATAACTCTTAAAAAATCACCCTTTATATAACTTTTTCGGTTTTTTTTTATCTATGAACTTTGGTACATTTTCTAAATTCCCAATTTTATTACTTTCTTCAATTCGCAATATTGTTGCTGTTATATTTGAAGTTCTTTTTTGGTACATTTTGAAATTACAGATTTTGCTACTTTTTAAAATCAACAATTTGGTACTACCATTTTAAGCCCCTATTAGGCCCACTAACATTTCATTATTTTCATCGAAATTCGAGTGCAAATTCTAGGAAATTTTATTTTTTTCATTAAATAAAGACCCTAAAGGTATGCTAATCAAATATAGCCAATTCACAAATCAACACAAAAAAAAACAAACTCATTTTTACCAACACATTAACAAATTTAATAAAAACACACATAGGCTTGTATAATTTTATGAATGTATTAGGAGCGAATTTAAATACAATTTACTCAAAATAAAGGAAAAAATTTAAAAATCTGGAAATCTCCAACACGGCTAAAAAGAAATACCTTTCAAATAATGTACGTTTGATCAAAATCGAGATAAAACGGTAGAACAAAACATCGGTCACAAGAAATCGCCTAGCTTATTAATATTATAGATGTTTTAAAAATAACTACAATAGTCTTATTACATAGGTACGTTTTAAATTTTACGATATGGGTACTATTTATTTGGCACTTTTTTTAAATAAACAATTTTTGTACATTTATATTTCGAGAATTTAGTACTTTGTAAAATCCATGATTTTGTAACTTTCATATATAAAGTCTTTGGTTTATTTTTTAAATCGTTCTTTTTGTTACTTCTATATACCAGTGTATTTCATGTTTCTTAGCTTTTTCATTATATATTTCTTGAATTTGGTACTTTTTAAGATCCCAGAATTAGATACTTTAATGAATATGGAACATATTTATGAATTTCGTACTTTTTATTCAGTACTTTTATATTTCACTTTTCTGAGCTTTTTTTTAATCGGAACCTTTGGTATATTTAATTTTGCACGTTTATGTTTCACATTTTGGGAAAACAATTAATTAAGAAACTTTTTATTTCGTACTATTATATTTCATTATTTGGTACTTTTTTGAACCAAGCTTTTTAATACTTTTTATTTCGTACTTTTATATTTTACATTTTTGTTTGTTTCCTAAATCCACGAATGTAGTACTTTTGATTTTGTCTTATTATATTTTATGTTCGTGATTTTTTACTTTTTACTTTATATTTAATGAATATGGAAATATTTATGAATGTCGTACTTTTTATTCGGTACTTTTATATTTCACTTTTCTGAGGTTTTTTTTTCCAATCGAAGCCTTTGGTAAATATAATTTTGCACGTTTATATTTCACATTTTGGGAAAACAATTAATTAAAAAAAATTTTATTTCGTACTATTATATTTCATTATTTGGTACTTTTTTGAAACACGCTTGTTGATACTTCTTATTTTTTACTTTATTTTTTTTTTTATTTATTCAACAATCTTAAAGCCAATTAAGGCCAATCGATTACAGTATATTAGACAGATTTCATTTCATGTTACTATAATAATTATAAACTAATCTTATGCACACATTAAATTTATAAATATCCCCGACCACGAATATGGGTTACATCTTCCCAGAAAAATTATTTTGTACTTTTATATTTTACATTTTTATTAGTTTTTTAATGCACGATTGTAGTACTTTTGATTTTGTCTTATTATATTTAATGTTCGTGATTTTTTACTTTTTATTCGGAAAATTTGTTTTTTGCATTTTTATTACCTTTTAAAATACACGATTTAGTCTTTTTATTTGGTAATTTTGGAAAATGTACGTTTGCAGGCTTTTTTGGTACATTTATAATTACAATTTTTGATACTTTTAAAAGGCCACGATTTTAGTACTTATTCCACATTTTTTTTTTTTACTTTCAGTTTAACTAATTAATTATTATTTATAATTAGTGTAAAATTCATGTAGAAGAACATAAGGTATAATTTCACGTTTTTGTTTTTTTAAATACCCGTTTTTTGGTACTTTTTATTTGGCGTTTTTGGTAATTTTAATTAAACGATTATGGGAATTTGAATTCCAAGTGTTTGAAACTTGTAAAAATCTGTTGTTTTTTATTTCAGTTTTGGTACTATTAAAATACACGCTTTTGGTACTTTTTATTCAATGTTTTTTTTTTGATTTTATTTCTATCTTTTTTTAAATTTAAAAAACATTATTTATTTTTATTTTTCACTTTTTTTTTGGTATTTTTATACTTCACGTTTTTTTTTTCTTTTTTTTTTTGTTATGGACTTTTTTAATACATTGTTGCGATACTTTTTTTATTTGTTATTTTTATGTTTCACGTTTTTGGTACTTTAAACAATTTACGACTTTGGTACTTAAAATTTTATACTTTTGATTTTTGTTTCTATTTTTCTATGGTATCTCTAGATTTATATTCACGATTTGGGCAAATTTAGGCTATTTGATACTTTTACGATTACCCCGATCAATATTACAATATGTAGCAAACTATACAAAAAAATTAAATTCTTTACACAACTAAGAATAGCTCAATGTAAAATAAAAGAGGCCGAAGTAGGCTTGAATATATACAAATGGCAAAGAGAAAATAATAATAATAAGAAAATCTTAGGACATTTTGTTATAAAAAAAAAAATATATAGAGGGGAAAAAACCTATTTAAGCTGCTTTGGGGTTTTCACAAAATAAAAATGAAACTTGCAAACTCTTTAATAGAAACTTAAGGATTTTTATGTGCTGAAATACAAATCTTTTAAATTGAAATCGTGCCGGAACAATTTGAAGGAACTAGAAACACAGCACAGGAAACATATAAAAAAAAAAAAAGAAAGCAGAGAAAAAAAAAACGCAACTCCTGTCATAATTCATTAACAAGTAACAAACACAAACTGTACAAGGTGATGTGAAGTAATGTGGTGTTTTCACACATGTGGTGGTGGTGGGGAGTTGCGACGGATGGGGGTTATTCCTTCATATTTGTATTATTTTACTGTAGCAATATTAGACAGGTATGAACACTTGAACAACAAACAGGCAATTGTGTCTGTCCTTTTTTTTTTGGTGTTTGTAGTGGTACAGCTGGTTACTCAGCCTGCCTCATACATACATTCAACACTCTCAGGACATTGACTTGTTTTTTTTTTTTTTTTTGTATAAATGGCAAACGCCAGTACACAAAGTTTTGTTATAAATTGTAAATGTTTTTCTGTTTCGCTTCTCTAGTCATCATCAAATCATTGCGATATCATTTGTGTAATAAAATTTTTTTTGGATTGATGTGTTTCGTATGAGTAAATTTTATTATTTCAATTAAATTCTACATTAAGAATAAATGACAATATGCTAAATAGAGACTGGGTCGTTAAACGGAATGTTTTTCATTGGGTTGTAATACAAAATGTTGTATAATTAAATTTGTACAAAGCCATCAACATAAATTAAAGCATGATTTAAGGACATGTGATAACTTAATTTCATTTAAATTTATAATATTTCTACAAAGGAGCTGGAAAGTATGAAAAGAAAAAGTAGACGTAAATAAATATTAAATTCAAATAGTAAGTAAAATCCAAAAATAAAATAAAATAAAATAAAATAAATATATAATACAATTTTATATTGTAATTATTATTGTGGTATTTTGCTTGCAGAATCTATATATTAATACATGAAGGTAAGTTTTTAGTTCCCTTTTTAAGCAATATGCGGGCATGGAGGAGTGTGAAAAATGGCAAAGTTATAGTTCATATGGAGAAGAAGCTGAGAATGATGGAATTTATGTTTAATCTGTCTTAAGAATATATTAAATAAAATAAAATAAAATAAAATAAAATAAAATAAAATAAAATAAAATAAAATAAAATATTTATAATAATTCGTTACACCTTGTTAATGCGAATGATTTAAATCATATATCAGACGCTCTGTATTGAATTGTGAATTGCTAAAATTGATTAACATACGTTTAGGCTCATTTAAATATTCATAAATTTTTTATATATAGATTAAAAAAAATTTCTGAAAACTAAAGTCAGTCCGTCTGGCCATTCTATCCGGCCGATTTCATTCATTTTTTTTTTAATGAAAGGTATTGAGACACAGATATGTCATCAATCATTGAAATTTACTCAACTCCCACCTTACTCAAGTTATACTCGAACGCGATTCTTCCCTGTACATTTCTTATCGGACACATTTACTCAAGCAATTCGAATTCTCATAGCTCCTCTTCTAATGAATGGATCTTGATCGTTTCACTCTCAGAACACTCAGTGTATCAAGCTCTTTCTATTAACTGTTTAAATTCGTTGAGTTTAAGGAAAGTTATGTGTGCACAATCAACTTTACATTATGCAACACGAAAGTTAACGTACAGATTTCATTACAATAATTGCATAACACATACCCTGTGTTGAATTGTGAATTGCCAAAAATTTGAATACCTTTAGGTGGCATACAAGGTGGCCTTTATTTCTGTGAGTTCAACAAATATTAATAATGAAATAAACTTAATGAATTAAATAGTTTAAAAAACATTGAAAGAAATAAATTATATGAGAAAATAAAATTTCCTAGAATTTGCACTCGAATTTCGAGGGCTGGGCTCTGCTAGTATAGATTAAGAAAACATTGGAAGACAAAAATTTAATAAAAAATAATATGTCCTAGAATTTGCACTCGGATTTCGTGTGCTGGGCTATACTAGCCAGTATTAATATCTGAGTAACCCCGAAATTTCAAATCCCATGGTTGCCTTATGCAAAAATTTCATATAAATTAAATAATCTGAAATATCTGATGAAATGTCGAATCGAAAAATCTAAAGTTCTGTAGTTCGATAGTCTATAACAAAAACATGCTCAGACTTGTTTTTCATTAAATTCTATATACATATCGCACCTTATATACAAAACAGTCACAACTCAAAATTTTAAAATTTTGAGGCAAGTTTTGCTATACTTTTTTTTTAATTTATATTGCATTTGTGGAAATAAAATATAATTTTGAGTTATGACTCTCTGACTGAATTATTTTCATTTGACTAGTGATATTATCTCCAGTTGTGCCCCAGATATAACAGCATTTTTCGTGTTAAAGAAGATAGTTATGAGAAATAAATTTTTGCAGTAGGTAGAAATGTGTACTGTGCATTAATTTATGGAAAAAGGTAAATTTTGGAATATTTCCAGTTGTGACTCTTTTGTATTTAAGGTGCAATATATGTATATTATGGTGACAGCGGTTTTAGGATAAAAAAAAATTGGTTGAATTTAGAGGTCTACGGATCGGATTATTGTGACACTGTATCCAAAACTTTAGTGCGCAAATTTGAGCCAAATCGGACAATGTTTTCTGGACGCGCATTGAGTGCAAAGTTCAAATATGCATTTATATGTAAAAATTATCCTAAAAAAATAATTTTTCACAAAAATTTTGATATTAATAATTGCCTTTCAACCAAATTAATCGATAAACCTTAATTTAGTGTAAATTATATTTCTAATAAAATAAGAAAATCTATTATCGGTTGAAAAAAAGCCAAGTTATATCAAGTTCCCCAGGCAATAAATGCACCGCACACCACTTGATTGAGAAAATCGAGCTCACATTTTTAAAGACATTGAAATAATTTACAACAACAACATTTTTGCATTCTCCTGAACCCAGATTAATCTTATATAAGGTATTTTGCATGTCGTCTATTGTTATGCCGTTCTAAATTAATGTCAACATGGTACGTATTTTTTAGCACTATTTCAAAATCTCCAATTTTACTTTTTCAAAAATTTTGTTCAAGAAATTTTCCGAAATCAATGATTGGACTTTAAGGTCTTATTAACAAAATATATCTGATTAAAAATGCCAAATATTGTAGGTATCGTGTTCTTAGTTTGGCGAGGGTAGCGTTTTTATTTCAGCGGATTTGAAGAAAAATGTGATTTTTCATAATTTTTCAACTTTTAGGCTACATCTCTGTATTACATATAACTTCATATTTTCTTCATAATCTTCATATTTTCATAAAATAACGAATAAATTTGAGGAATTTTATGAAGACATTAAATTTGTTTTATTAAAAAAAAATAAAATACTGATGCAGAAAATACAGGAGTACCCCCAAGGGTTAATTTCAGGAAATAAGTCCAGAATATTATTTTTTAGATTATTAAAATATTATCAAAAAGTTTTATCGAAATCTTTACACAAATATATATTACATGTTTAAAAAAAATGTAAATCTCCTTAAATTTGACCTTTGACCTCATAACTGAATTTAATACTTTTAATTGCTTTTTAATCTACAGTTTTTATTTAAAAATATGTTTTTTCAAAAGTTTTCTTAACTCTAAATTAATGTCTTAAAAATATATTTCCTAAGGAGCGACTTTTTCGGATGTCAGTTAAAATTAGTTTAGTTAAACTCTGTTTTATTTTTACAAATTATTTGACTAAAAGCACGTTTTCGGTTTGATTAAACACAAGTTTTAACTCTTTAGCCAAAAAGTTTAAATACCGACGCTTTGGGATGGAAGTCTAACTTAGTTTAGTTAAACTCAAAAATTTTCAAGCTATAGCCCGAGTTTTTGGGATGTCAGTTAAACTAAGTTTAATTAAACTTGTTTGATTAAAATTAAGATTTTAATTCTATAGTCAAAAAGTTTAAAGAACATGATTTTTAAGGCTTTAGGCCGATTTTTTGAGATCTCAGTTAAAATTAGCATAGTTAAACTCAGCTCGTTTAATACTTATAACTTTCGAACTACCTGACTAAGAGCGAGTTTTGCCCATTTTAGTTAAACTTAGTTTGATTAAACTCAAACTTTTAACTATTTATCAATGATTTTAAAAAACAAGTTTGTGAGATCAATTAAACTAATTTCACGAAATTTTACACTTTACGTCGAGTTTTTGGGATGTCTGTTAAACTTGGTTTAGCTAAACTCGCCTTTTTAGGCCCTAATGTCTTTCAAGTTATTTGACTAAAATTGTGTTTTTGAAACGTCAGTTAAACTTAGTTTGATTAATTTTTAACTTTTTCGTCAAATAGTTTAAAGAACAACTTTTTGGGATGTCAATTAAACCTAGTTTAGTTAAACTCATCAATTTTCGTGCTTTAGCCGGTTTTTTGAACTTAGTTTAGTCCAGCTCAGTTCATTTAACACTTAAAATTTTCAAATTATTTAAATAAGAGCGAGCTCTGAGAATGTCAGTTAAACTTAAGTTTTTAACTCCAGTTCGAGTTTACGTTTTAACTCTTTAGTCGAAAAGTTTAAAGACCAAGTCTTTGGGATATCAATTAAACTTAGTTTAGTTAAACTCATGAACTTCCATACTAAGCCGAATTTTTTGAATGTCAGTTTATTTCAGTTTACATAATCTTTAATTTCAAACACCAATAATTTTAAAATAGTTGACTAAAAAGACAATTTGTTAAGTTTAATCAAACGCAGTTTAACTGACACTTCAAAACCTTGCACTTAGTCAAACATTTTGAAAGTGTTAAAAAACTCAGTTTAAATAAAACAAGTTTATCTAAAATAAAAAAAAATCGACTGACAATATAAACTTTTTGGATATTTAAATTTTTATTATACCCTATACCACTATGTGTTTAAAGTATAATGACTTTGTGCTGATGTTTGTTACTATCAAAAATATTTGACGTAGACCCATCTTTTATTATACCGACTCGACTCGATCCGTCTGTCTGTGTGTCCATTAGGGTGGCCCTTCATTATATGGAAAAAGAAGAAAATGTTCAAAGCTCGGTCGCACCCCCTAGAAATATGAGAATAACAAAAAAACTGAGAAATACAAAGTTTTGGGCCAATCAAAAAACATTTAGAGGTGGCTCAACGCGATTGAATATTTCAAGTGTGTTTTATATCGAGAAAATATGACTTTTTACAGATTTTACGAAAATTTCGTTCTATAGTTAATTTTTCCGACAAATTGTTATATAATTCGGGATCAGTATTAAATTATCTTTCCCAAAAGCTATAAAACTTTAAAATCGAATAAACACTCGCCAAGAAGTAACAAATGCCCCAGACCACTTTTAAGCCAAAAAAAAAACTAGGTCATGAAATTTGATGGCATTTTTTTCAACTTTGAGAAATTGATTGAAGCCATAATTTTTTTTGTCTCTATACTTATAAGTAATCAGATATGAATTATTGTTTTATTACCACCTTGTTAACCTATTAAGCATTGTGACCGAAAATGAAAAATTTTTTTGAAAAAATTTTAAAAACTCCTTTTTCAAGTTTTAAAAAATTTTCTTAAACAAAATTTAAAGAGATGGATCTGTCACTTTAAGGTTTTATTAAATATATGTCAGACATTAACTGTGTGAATGTTTAGGTAAATGACTATGCCAGACTTTTTTTTACAAAGAATTTTATTTTTGCGGATTTCGAGAAAAATTGGATTTTTGTAAAATATTCTGCAAATGTACTCTTTCTGAATACTTTGTATCAAAAATTCATCACTTTTCTACTTTTAAATGTTATAGTTTATCTTAATAGTCTAGGGTTTCGAAAAAAAATAATATGACCCCATTAACCCTTATGGGATTGGGGTCACATATGACCCCAATATAATAAAAGACAATTCATTCATAAAACTCAAATATTTTGTAAGTTGAATTTTTAGATGCGACGCTTAAAATATAATAACCAAATGTGCATAACTTCCGCTCCTAAAATTTGAGATAAATTCGAGAACGCTAACCCATTATTTGACAATGCCAGCTTTGGATTTTAAGATATTTTGAAATAAAAATTTCCGAAAACTAGGTTTTCTATTAAATTCGATGAAACCACTATTTAGAATCTAAAAAAAAATAATTCGTTTAATTTTTATTTATTTAACCCTTCAGTGCTCCTGGGATCAAATAATCCATTGCGATATATCTTTGGTGCAATTATCTGCTTATTGCTCGCGAATATAAATTAAAACAACTTTTAACCAATTTTGTTATAAATTTATTTTTTATGTATAAAAACAATCTATATTTTTCTAAATAAAATAAGAAGACCCACAAATGACCCAAAGCTAACAAAAGACAATTTATTCATAAGAATATGAAATATAAAATTAATTCAATTTATTTTGGTGTATTTAAGGATGATTTAGTATGCGAAACAAATTTTTTTCTGTAATCACTTACGACTTGCAATAAGTATTGCTTTTGTTTAATTTTATATTATTATATTAATTTTATATTTAATATTCTTTTGAATAAATTGTCTTTAATTAGCTTTGAGTCATTTGTGGATCTTCTTATTTTATGTTAAAAAATATAGTTTTTATACATGAAATAATTTTATAACAAAATTGGTTAAAAGTTGTTTTAATTTATAATCGCGAACAATAAGCAGATAATTGCACCAAAAATATATCACAATGGATTACTTTGATCCCAGGAGCAGTGAAGGGTTAAATAAATAAAGTTTTTCTTAAACTCTAAATAGTGGTTTCATCGAGTTTAATAGAAAAACTCGTTTTCCGTAATTTTTATTTAAAAATATCTTAAAATTCAAAGTTGGCCTTGGCAAATAATGGGTTAACGTTCTCGGATTCATCCCCAATTTTAGGAACGGAAGTTCTACACATTTGGATATTATATATTAAGTATCGAATATAAAAATACGACAGCACTTACAAAATATTTGAATTTTTTTAATAAATTGTCTTTTAATAGCTTGGGGTCACATGTGACCCCAATTCCAAAAGGGTTAATGGGGTCATATTATTTTTTTCCAAAACCTCAGGCTATTAAGATAAAATAAAACATTTAAAAGTAGACAAGTGATGAATTTTTGATACAAAGTATTTGGAAAGAGTACATTAACAGAATATTTTACAAAAATCCCATTTTTCTCGAAATACACAAAAATAAAATCTTTGTAAAACAAATTCTGACATAGGGATTTACCTAAAAATTCATACAATTGATCTCTAACATGCATTTAACAAGACCTTAAAGAGCTAGATGGATTTTTTTAAATTTTGTTTAAGAAAATTTTTCCAAACTTGAAAAAGGAGTTTTCAAAATTTTATCAAATAAATTTCCATTTTCGGTCTCATTGATTAATAGGTTAACAAGGTGGTAATAAAACAATACTTCATATCTGACTACTTACAGGTATTGAAACTAAAACAAAATGTTGGATTTAAATAATTTCCTAAAATTGAAAAAAATGCCATAAAATTTCATGACCTACTTTTTTTTGCCACAAAAGTGGTCTGGGGCATTTGCTATTTCTTGGCGAGTTTTTATTCGATTTTGAAGTTTTTTTGGAGAGATAATTTAATACTGATCCTGAATTATATAACAATTTGTCAGAAAAATTAAACTATGAACGAAATTTTCGTAAAATCTGAAAGAAAGTCATATTTTCCCCATATAAAACGCACTTGCAATTTTCAATCGCGTTGAGCCACCTCTAAATGTATTTTGATTGGCCCAAACAAATAATCGCAATTGATAAAATTAAATATTTTGTGCATTGAAGATTAAGAAAAAGTTAAAATATTTTTATTCAAAAATAATTAATATTTTTTATAGCTGAGCCTAGGATGAAACAAATTTTATATTTATTTGCTTCAAAAAGGGTTTAAAAAAACATTCCAACTAATTTTAAATTTTCATACCGTTCCATTTATTTTTGACATGAACATCTATTTCCACTCGATATTTTTTTTTTATATTATTTTGTAATTAGAATCATATTTCTTACACAATTATTTTAATAAACGAGTTCTGCCTGATATTACTACAGCTTTAGCATCTTATAGTTCAGAAAATTACACACTGAATTTCTGTTTTACATTTAACACCATAATTTGTATAAACAAATATCGAATTTAATAAATTTTGTTTCAGTAAATTTATACTTATTTTTTGTGTTATTGTTATTTTACAACTTGCATAATATTTTATAGAAATTATTAAAAATTATGCGCCAATACTTTTCTTGTAAATTTTTGCCTCAAGAAACTTTAAACATAACAGATTGATTGATTTAAATAAACACATTTAAAAAATATTTTAATATTAATTTTTCACCATTTATTCAAATATTGAAATTTGATATTCGTAAATTTTTTAAATTTAAAATAACTATATATAATATCTTATAAAATATTTAGGTTTGATTTTTATTTTCCTTTATTTATTAGATTCTTTAATTTTTCATAATTTTTTTTACTAATATTTTTAAATTTAAAATAACTATATATAATATCTTATAAAATATTTAAGTTTGATTTTTATTTTCCTTTATTTATTAGATTCTTTAATTTTTCATAATTTTTTTTACTAATATTTTTAAATTTGATGTTATTTTTCTTTAATTTTTTATGTTTCTTTTTAAATTTATTTTTTTAATTTGATGTTATTTTTCTAAAATTTATTTTTATTTTTTTTTTTTTATATTTTGAATTTTATCAAAAATTTTTTCTTTAATTTATTTATTTTTTTTTTTTTTTTTTTTTTTGAATTTTATTTAAATAATAACTTTTATTTTATTTTCTTATATATTGTTTTTGTGTTTTAAATTTTTTTTTTACTATTTTGCTTTATATTTTTTTTTTTTATAAATTCTTGAAATATATCTATATATTTATTAAAACATTTTTCTTTTACAATTTTCCCGCTTTATTTTCTCATCTCTTTTTAGGGGTTGTGTTCTTTCCGGTGCACGTTATTCATGTGAATTATTATGATGGCCTAACAGCTGCTATTAAATGCAAAAATTTATCATAGTTTCAGTGTCAAGTTCAACGAGAAAGCTTAATCGCAAAAAAAAAGCTATAAGGAAGCACTTATGCTAACTGTATTTAGGTAGCAAAGATACGAATCAAAAATTCCCAATAACATGTTCTAACAGTTTACAAAAAACTGTTCGAATAGATTCGCTGTTACTGAATGTTGCTGCGAATTAACAGAATTGCCAAAGTTAAGCATAGACATGAACCTTCAGCAACAGAGTGTCAATTAAACAAAGAAAATAAATGCAACAAATTATTTTTAAAACAGAGCGTACACATATAAATTTTTATTCTTAAAAATATATCATAATTAACGTCAACTAAATATTTTAAATCAAAAGCGAGTCCTTAAGGGTGTAACACTTTGATTTCAATAAAAAAAGAACAGTGCAAGGCAATGGGTAATTATTATTATTATTATTATTATTATTATTATTATTGTTATTATTATTAATTTTTTTTTTTTTTTAAATAATTCTATTGAAAATTCTTTTAGTATAAATTTTTGATGACAAACATATTCACATAACAAAAGCCTGAAAATTTCAAATACATATAAAATTTTGCTTATGACTTTTTTAGTTAATGTCTGCTTCTAAAACATTCTAAATAAAAAGTCACCATTGGAAGGTCTAAAGGTCATAGAATAATAATAAAACTTTAAAAATATATATTAAATACAATACTTTAAATACAATTTAAAGTCATGTAGACTACTTTAAACAACTGAATATTTTGTTGAAACCACATACAAATGTCACCATTTTGCTATCCAAATTAAATACATGCAAATTGAAACGGAAATTTACAACTACATTGTTTACATAAAACTTTTACAAAATTTTTATTACAAGCAAATCAACAGGAAAACCACACACATTACGCATCACAATTGAACAGGCAGACAAGACAGGGCATGGTAAATTGCAGCATTCATGTATTAATTAATGTCTGATTTGGGGGAAACCTCAATATTCATATGAAAACAAAAATACATATTTTATATTTATTTGAACTTTAATATCTGTTTTAATTAGTAAAGTTCATACAAATCATAACAAAATTAAATGTAAAATGGCCAAAAGGCAATATTTACATGTCAGAATTGTTTAATGTAAAAAAATTGTTAATGGATTTTTAGGGAATAATTTTGCTTATGAGTGTTTTTCCATTTTAAAATAAACATGATTATTTCAAATTCAGGGAAAATTATGTTCACTAAAATAAATATTTTGATTAAGTTTGCACGCTTTATATAATTTAACAATTTAGGGGCAATCAAAGTTTAAAATTTTGTAAATAAATTAAAATGCCTTTGTAAAGTTTTAAACATTATTACAAATAATTAGTTTTTTTACGATTTGAATTCATCTACTTATATATTTTCTCAGAATAAAAAAGATACATTTTTTATAATGGAAGAGAAATATGAAAAAAAAAATGTTTACATATTCATAAGCTCTTGTTGCCTTTTCAAAGAATTTTTAAGTTTGAAATAATTTTTCAATACTCATTCCTGCTGCAAGATGAAAATATGAGGAAAAATAATGAGGAAAAATAAGAGGAATAATATGAGAAAAACATTTTATAATATTTCTATTCTTGAATATCCTTGTTAAACTATACGTTTAAGACCATGATATGCAGTTAAACATATTTAAATTGCACATAACTAGCTTAAATAGTTCCTTAAATTTTTACCTTCAAATAATTATAAGCAACAAAAATCAAATTTTTTTGCACACATGAATGAAACCACATACACATGGAACTAGACATCAGGAGCCTAATCGTCGCATTCGTTATCGATATAAATTTTTTATGTTCCAAAATAAAATACTAAGAAGAATTTTACGCTGTCACTGTTAACTAATTATATCCCCTAGTTAAGAGTAAAAGTGAAACGAGGTCAAACGTTTGCCCGTCTTCTTTTAATAATAAATCGAAATATGGAATTTCGATTGATTTTACTCGAAATCGAATGCGGCGATTAGCGCCCAGATGTAGTAATACTGTATACTCAGTTTTTCCTTTACTGCTATTGTTTTGTTTCAAAGGACTGTAATTTTTTTTGAACTTTTTTGACTCAAATGACATACTGTTATAGTGCGCATAGGAGCATTTTAAGTTTTTAAATCTATAATATTAATAGGCTAGGTGATTTCTTGTGACCACTGTTTTGTTCTACCGTTTTATGCTGATTTAGATGAAGCGTATATTATTTGAAAGTCATTTCTTTTTAGCCATTTTGCAGATTTACAGATTTTTAAATTTTGTCCTTTATTTTGAGTAAATTGCATTTAAAGTTGCTACTACCACATACATAAAATTATACAATGGAATGTGTGTGTTTATTAAATTTGTTAATGTGTTTGTAATAAAAATGAGTTTGCTTTTTTTTTTGTGTTGATTTGTGAATTGGCTATAATTGATTAGCATATCTTTAGGGTCTTTATTTAATGAAAAAAAAAATCAAGAACTTGCACTCGAATTTCGAGGGCTAGGATCTGCTAGTATAATATTAATAGGTAAGGCGATTTCTTGTGACTGATGATTTGTTCCACAATTTTCTCCCGATTTTGACCAAATGTATCTTATTTGAAAGGTATTTCCTTTTAGCTGTGCACCAGATTTACATGTTTTTAAATTTTTTTTTATTTTTTTTTTTTTTTTTTTTTTTTTTGATTAAAATGCATTTAAAGTTGCGACAAACACACACAAAAATTATACAATGCTATGTATGTGTTTATTAAATTTGTTAATGTGTTTGTGAGTTTATTTTCTTCATTCACAAAAATCCATTCACAATAATTGAATTGAAGAATAATGTTGGACATAAACCAATAACATTGATAAGTAATTTTGGACACAAACCATATTTGAAAAGTGTTGAATTGTTCATTAGCTAAAATTGATTAGCATACCTTTAGGGTCTTTATTTAATGAAAAAATAAAATTTCCTAGAATTAGCACTCGAATTTTGAGGGCTGGGATTTGCTAGTAAAAATAAAAATATTTCATATTTTTACATGGATTTCAAAGAAATGGCTTTCTTTTGTTCAAAATCATCCTTTATAATAATCTAACACATAAAAAGATTTTATTAAAACTCTTTCTTTCCTTATGCATATGAGTTTTGAATCTCTCCGTGACTGTGCGTGAATATGCGTGACTGTGCGTGACAAAGTTAATCTTTTTTCTTTTTGTAAGTCTATCGACCAAGTTTCAGATAGAACGTATAAGGGGAAATGGGTTTTAAATCACTCCTTCATTGTGCGTGACTATGCGTGACTGAGCGTGACTATGTCAAAGTTAATCTTTTATTCACAGCAAGTGTATGGACAAAGTTTCAGATCGATCGAATAAGTGGAAGTTGAGGTTTTAATCTCTCCGTGACTGTGCGTGACTGTGCGTGACTATGTCAAAGTTAATCTTTTTTGAGAGTAAGTCTATCGACCAAGTCTCAGATCGATCGGATAAGGGGAAATGGGTTTTAAATCAGTCCGTGACTGTGCGTGACTATGGGTGACTGTGCGTGACTATGTCAAAGTAAATCTTTTTTCACAGCAAGTCTATCGACCAAGTTTCAGATCGATTGGATAAGGGGTAATGGGTTTCAAATCACTCCGTGACTGTGCGTGACTGAGCGTGACTAAGTCAAAGTTAAACCTTTTTCACAGCAAGTGTATTGACCAAGTGTTAGATCGATCGGATAAGGGGAAATGGCATTTAGATCACTCCGTGACTGTGCGTGACTATGCGTGACTATGCGTGACTACCCCAAAATTAATCTATAGTTAATCTATAACGGGAAGTGAGGATTTAATCTCTCCGTGACTGTGCGTGACTACGCGTGACTGCGCGTGACTACGTCAGTTATTCTTTTTTCACAGCAAGTCTATCGGTCAAGTTTCAGATCGATCGGCTAAGTGGAAATATGTTTTAAATCACTCCTTGACTGTGCGTGACTATGCGTGACTGTGCGTGACTATGTCAAAGTTAATCTTTTTTCAGAGTAAGTCTATCGACCAAGTTTCAGATCGATTGGATAAGGGGAAATGGGTTTTAAATCACTCCGTGACTGTGCGTGACTGAGCGTGACTAAGTCAAAGTTAATCTTTTTTCACAGCAAGTGTATTGACCAAGTTTTAGATCGATCGGATGAGGGGAAATGGCATTTAGATCACTCCGTGACTGTGCGTGACTGTGCGTGACTATGCCTGAATACCCCAAAATTAATCTATAGTTAATCTATAACGGGAAGTGAGGATTTAATCTCTCCGTGACTGTGCGTGACTATGCGTGACTATGTCAAAGTTATTCTTTTTTCACAGCAAGACTATCGGTCAAGTTTCAGATCGATCGGATAAGTGGAAATATGTTTTAAATCACTCCGTGACTGTGCGTGACTATGCGTGACTACGTGGAAGTTAATATTTCTTTACAAAAAGTATACCGACCAAGTTTCAGAATGATTGGATGAGGCGAAATCCGTTTTAAGTCTCTCCGTGACTGTGCGTGACCATGCGTGACTATGCGTGACTACGTCAAAGTAAATTTTTTTTTCACGGCAAGTCTATCGACCAAGTTTCAGATCGATCGGATAAGTGGAAGTATGTTTTAAATCACTCCGTGTCTGTGCGTGATCATGGTGACTGTGCGTGACTAAGTCAAAGTTAGTCTTTTTTCACAGCAAGTGTATGGACAAAGTTTCAGATCGATCGGATGAGGGGAAATGACATTTAGATCACTCCGTGACTGTGCGTAAACATGCGTGACTGTGCGTGACTACCTCAGAATTAATCTTTTTCCACAACAATACTATGGGCCAAGTTTCAGATCAATTGGAATGGGGTTGACCCACGACAGGCAGACATACAGACAGACAGAGAGTACGAGTTAAAAGAGTTTAAAAAAGGTAAATTTTATTTACAAAAAATTCTCAAAAATGTTATTTTTCTGAAAAAAGTTTTCTTCCTTAAAAAAGTAAATTTTCTTAAAAAATAAATTGAGTTTCTTAAAAAGTACCTTTTGTTTAAAAAGTACCTTTTGTTTAAAAATGTACTTTTTGTTAGAAAAGTACTTTTTTATAAAAAAAAAAACAGGCTTTTCTCAAAAAAGATCTTAAAAATTAAATTTTTTTAAAAAAAAATTATTCTTAAAATGTTCCTTTTCTTAATAAGTATCTTTTCGTAAAAAGTACCTTTAAAAAAAAAAGTGTCTTTTCGAAAAATAATATATTTTCTTAAAAAAATGTCTTTTCTGAAAAAAGTACAGGTTGTGCCATCTTTTGTAGCGCAATGGCAACATTTCATAACTTTGACATTTGTCAACCGATTGACCTAGGAATACATGTTGTTGAAATGTCCATTCAATACAATTTTTATCATGTATCACTTTACAGCAGTAAAAAGCGCCGGAAAAGTGTCGCTGTACATTGAAAATAGTCGCTCAGTAATATTAGCTCAACTTGCAAGAAGCACCGTCTGACAAAATTATTCGCCGTTTAGTGTCCCACATGCCGTTCGTCACAGATCAATAAGTTCCAATATTGCCTAGAACCCAAATGAGTCGTATCGTCATCGCGCTTAGCATTTTAACGTCACTGTGAACACTTTGCAATCAATTTGAATGATAACATGCTTTTGTATCCGTATAAAATGCAATAGGGCCAAACAATCTCTCGAATGGTTCATACTGAACCTGGCCCACTTCAAACTTTGTTAACTAGCATTTGGTGAACAAAGAGTCCATATAAGATACAAGAAATACCATTGAATGACTAAAACGTGACTGGTTTGGGCGGCATTTGCGCCAGCACGTTTGGGCCATTTTTCTTAAGAGAAAGCGAAACTGGTGGGTCATTTTGTCTACCCGAATACGCATGAAAAAGCTCTAGACGGTTGCTGGTTTCAACAAAATGTCGCACCATGCCACACTACAAATCAAACAATGTAGATCTGCAACAAAAACTTCCTAGGCTTGTGACGTCAAAAAAAGGTGACATTGACTGGCCATCCTCCGAACTTCTAATTGTGAGGTTATTTAAAAAGCAGAGTGTACGTCAAGCATCTGACCATTGACGAGTTCGAGGCAAACATTCGAGATACTCTAAAAAGTTATGGAAAATGGAGATCGGTTATTTTTCTTTTTAAGTTATTTAATATTCCAAAACCGATATAAAAGTGACATTTCTAAACAAGTACCTTTTCCTAAGGTAAAGCAAACATTTTTTAAATAGTAGCTTTTCTTAAAAAAGTACGTTTTTTTTTTAAATAACATCTTCTTTCAAAATTAACATCTCTAAAAAAAAGTACGTTTTCTTAAAAAAGTACCATTTCTAAAAAGTACCTTCTTTAAAAAATTACATTTTCTTAAAGAAGTACCCTTTCTTAAAAAAGCACCTTTTAATAAAAATAAACTTTCTTAGATAAGTACCTCACATTTTCTCAACAAATTTTCTTTTCTTAAAAAGCATCTTTTCTTAAATAAAGTACCTTTTCTTAAAAAGTACCTTTTCTTAAAAAGTACCTTTTCTTAAAAAGGACCTTTTCTTACATAAGTACATTTTCTTAAAAAATTACCTTTTCTTAAAAAAGTGTCTTTTCATACAAAAGTACCTTTTCTTAAAAAAAGTACGTTTTCTTAAAAAATTGCCTTTTCTTAAATATTTTTTTTTTAACAAAGCACATTTTCTTAAAAAACATATTTTTAAAAAAAAGTACATTTTCTTAAACAAGTATCTCTTCTTAAAAGACTACATTTTCTTAAAGATATTAGCTTTTCTTAAAAAAGTACCGTTTTTTAAAGTACCTTTTCTTAAAAAACTACATGTTCTTAAAAAAGTGCCCATCCTTAAAAATTACCTTTTTTAATAGAATACTTTTTCTTAAAAAATCACCCATTAATAAAGTATCTTTTCTTAAAAAGAGTATATTTGCTGAAAAAAGTAGTTTATCTTAAAAAAAAAATTTTATTTAAGAAGTTCCTTTTATCAAAAAAGTATTTTTTTATTAAAAGAAGTGTACATTTTCTTAAAAACTATATTTTCTTAAGAAAATAATATTTCTTAAAAAAGTACCATTTCTTATAGAAGTACATTTTCTCAAAAATTTATATATTCTTAACAAAGTATCTTTTCTTGAAAAGTACCTCCTTATTTTAAAAAAGTACCTTTTCTAAAAATTTACCTCTTCTTACAAAGGTAAATTTTTTTAAAATAAGTAGCTTTTCTTAAAAAAGTACGTTTTCTTTCAAAAGTAACCTTAAAAAAAAGTAAATTTGCTCAAAAAATTACCTTTTCTTAAAAAAGTACCTTTACTTAAAAAGTACCATTTCTTAAAAAAGTACCTGTTTTATAAAAGTACATTTTCTTAAAAAGTACCTTTTCTTAAAAAAATACCTCCTCTTACAAAAGTACTTTTAAAAAGCACCTTTTCTTACAAAAGTACCTTTATAAAAAAGTACCGCTTTTTAAAGTACATTCTCTTAAAAAATGACGTTTTCTTAAAAAAATATCTTTTCTTAAAAAATCAGCTTTTCTTAAAAAGTACATTTCCTTAAAAAAATACCTTTTCTTAGAATATTACATATTCTTAAAAAGTACCTTTTCTTAAAAAAGGTTTTTAAGGGAAAATTTTGAAAAAAAATTATGGTTTTTTATAAAAGTACATTTTCATAAAAAATTGTCTTTTTTTTAAATAACATTTTCTTAAAATATTTTCTTTTTTTAAGTACCTTTTCTAAAAAAAATTACCTTTTCTTAAAAAAATACATTTACTTTAAAAAGTACCTATTCTTAAGGAAATACATATTCTTAAAATATATCTGAAGTTTTATTAATCTTAAAATATATCTTTTTAAAAAAAATGCAATTCCTTAAACAAGTACCTTTTCTTAAAAAAGTAACTTTTCTTAAAAAAGTGAAATTTTAAAAATTAAATTAAATTTTCTAAAATACTACGTTATCTTAAAAAGTATATTTTTAACAAAAGTACCTTTTTCTTAAAAAAAAATTTTCCTAAAAAATTACCTTTTTTAAAAAATTTTCTTTCCTTAAACAAGTACCTTTTCTTAAAAAAATAACTTATCTTAAAAGAGTGAAATTTCTCAAAGAATTACCTTTTCTTAAAAAATAATTTTTCTTAAAAAAGTACCTGTTTTAAAGTCGAATTTCTTAAAAAAGTAAATTTTCCTTAAAAGTAAATTTTCGAAAAAAGTACCTTTTCTCACAAAAGTAACTTTTCTTAAAAAAAAGTACCTTTTCTTAAAAATTGCCTTTTCTTAAACAAGTTAAACAATTACCTTTTCTTAAAAAAGTATATTTTTTTACAAAAGTACCTTTTTTTACAAAGATACCTTTTCTTAAAAAAATATCTCTTAAAAAATTTTTTTTTTCTTAAAAAATTACTTTTTTCTTAAAAAAATACATTTTCCTAAAAAAACTAACTTACAAGACCACCTTTTCTTAAAAAAGTACCTTTTCTTAACAAAGTGGCTTTTTTAAAAAAAGTAAATTTTCTTAAAAAACTCCTTATTCTTAAAAAAGTACATGTCTTTACAAATTACCTTTCTTAAGAGAATACCTTTTCTAAAAAAATTATATTTTGTGAAAAAAGTACTTTATCTTAAAAAAAACATGTTTTATTAAAGAAGTAGGTTTTATCAAAAAAGTACTTTTTATTTTAAAAAAAGTACATTTTCTTAAAAATTAAATTTTCTTAAGAAAGAGCCTTTTTTAAAAGAGGCACCTTTCTTAAAAAATTATCATTAAAAAAGAACCTTTCCTTAAAAAGGACCCTTTCTTAAATAAGTACCTATTTAAAAAAATAAATTTCCTTAAAAAGTACCTTTTCTTCAAAAAGTACATTTTCTTCAAAAAGTGAAATTTCGTAAAAAATTACCTTTTCTTAAAAAGTAATTTTTCTTTACAAAAAATAACCTTTTTTAAAGTCTATTTTCTTTAAAAAGTAAATTTTCCTTAAAAAGCAAATTTTCTAAAAAAAAATTACCTATTCTTAAAAAAGTACCTTTTCATAAAAAATACCCTTCTCTTAAAATAGTAACTTTCCTTAAAAAAGTACCCTAAAAAGTAATTTTCTTAAAAAAAGCTTTTCTTCACCAGTTCCTTTTATCAAAAATGTGCCTTTTAATATATTATTTTATCCATACCGCCTATAACTTATAAGCTGTGATAACCCTCAATATCATTCATTCACTTCAAAAAATCAATTGTGCAATGGTTTGATGTCTTTACCTCAAATCACACCAAAACGTTCATGTATTTTGGTTTCTAGCTGCTGCTACTTTTCGGTTTGCTTATGATTGACATGCAGTGTAATTTGATATTAATATTTTTAAACAAATTCTGAATGTGGAGTGACAGAATATGATTCGCTTCTTTTAATTTGTAATTAGTTAATTTTGAATAGTTGTGAAAAGTTTAATTAGGAGATAATTTAATTTTAGCAAAAAGTCAAGGCGAAAGAAAATAGTTTTGAATGACATTTAGGTAAATGTTTAGTATGAGTCACACTGTTCTAGTTAACTCTTAAATCAAAGAAAATGAACAGCGATTTAATTCTCAAACGAAAATACTTTATATAAGAATTTGGGCAAAAATGTGTGTGCTAAAAGGATTGAATTTAACTGATGTTCATCAAGATAACAAAAAAAAAAGTTTTAAACAACATTAACATAAATTTTATCTAAAGTCTGAAGTTTGTGAGCGAAGAATTAAGTGTAAAACGCAATTTTGATAGAAAAAGTTTAAGAAAAAAGTAAGATTAGGAGAAGGAGTCAAGCTTTATAGTAAATAGGAGCTATCATTGCATGGGTTGTTGAATTAGATATCTCTTAAAGGCATCGTTAATAACGTATGAAATTGTGTGTTTCATAATTTTAAAATTTGTTCATATAACAACTCACCTCTACTGCCATTGGTATTATTAATTTTTGCATTTGACTTAAGCTCTGTTAAAGACATCTCCACAGTATCGGCATGAGTCTGCAAATTGTTTTTAGTCTGAAAAACAAATATTTTACTATTAGAAAATGGAAAGTAAATTTTAAAACACAAAATCATACCGTTTCAATATCATTCATCATAACTGAACTAACTTTGGGCATTTGTTCACTTTTACCAATTGCATTAACAATCAATTTTAAATCGTCACGACGATCCTAAAACGAAAACAAAATAAAAAAATTAAAACAGGGAAATGTTTTATGGATTTTACACTAAACAAAAAATATTCCCAACAATCATAAATCTTAATATTGACAAAATAGCGACATTCAGACCAGGGATTTATAATTTACAAACACGCACTTTACACGAGCAGGTTTACGACAATCGCAACAATCAAACACTTTTCGAATTTTTTCTATGTTTTGGGTGGACACTTGAGAGTTACACAAACAACATAAATATTTCACTGACAGTTTGTGATAACCAGCAAAATTGCATTTTCGTTTTGTGTACTTTATTAATGGCAAATGTTTGCGGAAAATACACTTTTCTTATTTAAATTTATTTATTATTTTTTTTTTTTCTTTCAATTGTTTCTAAATTGCGTATTTTTTACACGTTTTGTACGGTTGATTGGAAATTTTGCGTTTTTTTTGTTATTTATTGTCTTTCGCTTGCCATACACGTCTTTTGTGTTACGTTTACTCAAAACTTACTGAAAATTTTCTTTGGTATTTTCATGAGAAAAATCTAAAAATTTTTCTTTAGAAAATTCGCTCTATTGTTTGTATTTATTTCTTTTGTTGATATATAAGTAGCAAGTGGTAGAGCATTTATCATTTATTTTCCTCTTCGATATTGGGAAAATCATTGTGGGGTTTGAATATTTTGGATGCTCATTTGGTTTTCCATTTTTTTGGTTTGTTTGAGTTAATTGTGCTGTCTGTCGAGCTGTCTGGCGCTTTTGGTTTTTATTTACGTTTATTTTTAGGCAAACGTTTGTATTTATTTTCACAAATAAATTTAAGAATAATTTGTGTATATTTTCACATAGAAACGTCAAATGTTGTGCTTTTTCTTTTTCTGGTGTGTTAAGAATTTCTAACAGAGGGGGAGTTATGTGTGTCGCGATGCTGCAATTTTTGGGATACAGTGGGTTTGAAGAGAGAAATTTGTACTATAAGCCGTAGTAGAAAATAAAATATACGATGTAGTATAAGACGTGCTATAAAATAAATCATTGGAATGTAATGTATAAGAACGTAGTACGAGGTTAAGTTATGATTTGGTAGATAGATAGATTATTTTTTATTCATCAAAATTTTATAAGTAAATGTAAAAAATTTTTCCTAAAATTTATAATAATAAAGAATTTATACGGTACATTTGCCGTCAGCCGAATTTGGTAGGACAAGACGTAGTATAAGTTATAGTAGAAAACGTAGTATACAACTATGAAATGCACTATAAGATCTAATATAAAATGAACTACAATACATAGTATAAGATAAAGAATAAGCTGATGCATAATATTATTCTGTAGTATAAGACGTAGTAAAAAATTAAGTATAAGACGTTGTGTAATGTATGAGATGATGTATATGAATCTGTAGTATAAGACGTAGTATTAGGCGAAATATAAGACATAGTATAAGACGTATTATAATATGTAGTATAAAACGAAGTAGAAGATGAAGTATAAGACCTCTTATAAGATGAAATACATAAATCTGTAGAACAAGACGTAGAATAAGGCATAGTATAAAACGTAGTATAAGTCGTAGTATAAGTCGTAGTATAAGACGTAGTATAAGACGAAGCATAAAAACGTAGTATAAGACGTAGTATAAAACGTAGTATAAAACGTAGTATAAGACGTAGTATAAGACGTAGTATAAGGCGTAGTATAAGACGTAGTATAAGATGTAGTATAAGATGAAGTATAAGGCGCAGTACAAGACGAAGTATAAAAACGTAGTATAAGACGTAGTATAAAACGTAGCATAAAACGTAGTATAAGACGTAGTATAAAACGTAGTATAAAACGTAGTATAAGACGTAGTATAAGACGTAGTATAAGATGAAGTATAAGATGAAGTATAAGGCGCAGTACAAGACGTAGTATAAAACGTAGTATAAGACGTAGTATAAGACGTAGTATAAGACGTAGTATAAAACGTAGTATAAGACGTAGTATAAGACGTAGTATAAGACGTAGTATAAGATGTAGTATAAGATGAAGTATAAGATGAAGTATAAGGCGCAGTACAAGACGTAGTATAAAACGTAGTATAAGACGTAGTATAAGACGTAGTATAAGACGTAGTATAAAACGTAGTATAAGTCGTAGTATAAGTCGTAGTATAAGACGTACTATAAGATGTAGTATAAGATGAAGTATAAGGCGCAGTACAAGACGAAGCATAAAAACGTAGTATAAGTCGTAGTATAAGTCGTAGTATAAGACGTACTATAAGATGTAGTATAAGATGAAGTATAAGACGTAGTATAAGACGAAGCATAAAAACGTAGTATAAGACGTAGTATAAAACGTAGTATAAAACGTAGTATAAGACGTAGTATAAGACGTAGTATAAGACGTAGTATAAAACGTAGTATAAGTCGTAGTATAAGTCGTAGTATAAGACGTACTATAAGATGTAGTATAAGATGAAGTATAAGGCGCAGTACAAGACGAAGCATAAAAACGTAGTATAAGTCGTAGTATAAGTCGTAGTATAAGACGTACTATAAGATGTAGTATAAGATGAAGTATAAGACGTAGTATAAGACGAAGCATAAAAACGTAGTATAAGACGTAGTATAAAACGTAGTATAAAACGTAGTATAAGACGTAGTATAAGACGTAGTATAAGGCGTAGTATAAGACGTAGTATAAGATGTAGTATAAGATGAAGTATAAGGCGCAGTACAAGACGAAGCATAAAAACGTAGTATAAGACGTCGTATAAAACGTAGTATAAAACGTAGTATAAGACGTAGTATAAAACGTAGTATAAAACGTAGTATAAGACGTAGTATAAGACGTAGTATAAGGCGTAGTATAAGACGTAGTATAAGATGTAGTATAAGATGAAGTATAAGGCGCAGTACAAGACGTAGTATAAAACGTAGTATAAGACGTAGTATAAGACGTAGTATAAGACGTAGTATAAAACGTAGTATAAGACGTAGTATAAGACGTAGTATAAGACGTAGTATAAGATGTAGTATAAGATGAAGTATAAGATGAAGTATAAGGCGCAGTACAAGACGTAGTATAAAACGTAGTATAAGACGTAGTATAAGACGTAGTATAAGACGTAGTATAAAACGTAGTATAAGTCGTAGTATAAGTCGTAGTATAAGACGTACTATAAGACGTAGTATAAGACGTAGTATGATACGAAGTATAAAACGTAGTATAAGACGCAGTATAAAACGAAGTATAAGATGTAGTATAAGACGTAGTATAAGACGTAATATAAAACGTAGTATAAGACGTAGTATAAGACGCAGTATAAGACGTAGTATAAGACGTAGTATAAGACGTAGTATAAGAAGTAGTATAAGACGTAGTATGCGGCGTAGTATAAGACATAATATATATGTAAAAGAGTATAAGACGTAGTATAATATGTTGTATATAACTTAGTATAAGTCATAGTATTTATAAGATGATGTACATACATACATATGTAGGACAGAAAGGTATCTAAGTGAAATATTTTTTTTTATTATTGACTTTATTGAGTAATATAAGTTGTAGTATAAGACGTAGTATATGACGTAGTATAAGACGTAGTATAAGACGTAGTATAAGACCTAGTATAAGACGAAGTATAAAACGTAGTATAAGACGTAGTATAAGACGTAGTATAAGACGTAGTGTAAGACGTAGTATAAGACGTAGCATAAGACGTAGTATAATACGAAGTATAAAACGTAGTATAAGACGCAGTATAAAACGAAGTATAAGATGTAGTATAAAACGTAGTATAAGACGTAATATAAAACGTAGTATAAGACGTAGTATAAGACGTAGTATAAGACGTAGTATAAAACGTAGTATAAAACGTAGTATAAGATGTAGTATAAGACGTAGTATAAGACGTAGTATAAGACGTAGTATAAGACGTAGTATAAGACGTAGTATAGGACGTAGTATAAGACGTACTATTAGACGCAGTATAAGACGTAGTATAATACGAAGTATAAAACGTAGTATAAGACGCAGTATAAAACGTAGTATAAGATGTAGTATAAGACGTAATATAAGACGCAGTATAAAACGAAGTATAAGATGTAGTATAAGACGTAGTATAAGACGTAGTATAATACGAAGTATAAAACGTAGTATAAAACGCAGTATAAGACGTAGTATAAGACGTAGTATAAGACATAATATATATGTAAAAGAGTATAAGACGTAGTATAATATGTTGTATAAAACTTAGTATAAGTCATAGTATTTATAAGATGATGTACATACATACATATGTAGGACAGAAAGGTATCTAAGTGAAATATTTTTTTTATTATTGACTTTATTGAGTAATATAAGTTGTAGTATAAGACGTAGTATATGACGTGGTATAAGACGTAGTATAAGACGTATTATAAGACCTAGTATAAGACGAAGTATAAAACGTAGTATAAGACGTAGTATAAGACGTAGTATAAGACGTAGTGTAAGACGTAGTATAAGACGTAGTATAAGACGTAGTATAATACGAAGTATAAAACGTAGTATAAGACGCAGTATAAAACGAAGTATAAGATGTAGTATAAAACGTAGTATAAGACGTAATATAAAACGTAGTATAAGACGTAGTATAAGACGTAGTATAAGACGTAGTATAAAACGTAGTATAAAACGTAGTATAAGATGTAGTATAAGACGTAGTATAAGACGTAGTATAAGACGTAGTATAAGACGTAGTATAAGACGTAGTATAAGACGTAGTATAAGACGTAGTATAAGACGTAGTATAGGACGTAGTATAAGACGTACTATTAGACGTAGTATAAGACGTAGTATAATACGAAGTATAAAACGTAGTATAAGACGCAGTATAAAACGTAGTATAAGATGTAGTATAAGACGTAATATAAGACGCAGTATAAAACGAAGTATAAGATGTAGTATAAGACGTAGTATAAGACGTAGTATAATACGAAGTATAAAACGTAGTATAAAACGCAGTATAAAACGAAGTATAAGATGTAGTATAAGACGTAGTATAAGACGTAGTGTAAGATGTAGTATAAGACGTAGTATAAGACGTAGTATAATACGAAATATAAAACGTAGTATAAGACGCAGTATAAAACGAAGTATAAGATGTAGTATATGACGTAGTATAAGACGTAATATAAAACGTAGTATAAGACATAGTATAAGACGTAGTATAAGACGTAGTAGAAGACGCAGTATAAAACGTAGTATAAGACGTAGTATAAGACGTAGTATAAGACGTAGTATAAGACGTAGTATAAGACGTAGTATAAGACGTAGTATAATACGAAGTATAAAACGTAGTATAAGACGCAGTATAAAACGAAGTATAAGATGTAGTATAAGACGTAGTATAAGACGTAATATAAAACGTAGTATAAGACGTAGTATAAGACGTAGTATAAGACGTAGTATAAGACGTAGTATAAGACGTAGTATAAGACGTAGTATAAGACGTAGTATAAGACGTAGTATAAGACGTAGTATAAGACGTAGTATACGACGTAGTATAAGACGTAGTATAAGACGTAGTATAAGACGTAGTATAAGACGTAGTATAAAACGAATTATAAAACGTATTATAAGACGCAGTATAAAACGTAGTATAAGATGTAGTATAACACGTAATATAAGACGTAGTATAAGACGTGGTATAAGAAGTAGTATAAGACGTAGTATGCGGCGTAGTATAAGACGTAGTCTATAAAGGAGTATAAGACGTAGTATAAGACGTAGTATAAGATGTTGTATATAACTTCGTATAAGTCGTAGTACAAGATGATGTACATACATATGTAGTACAGAAAGGTATTTAAGTGAAATATATAAATCTGTACAAGACGTCGTATAAAACGTAGTATAATATAAGATGTAATATAAGACGTAGTATAAGACCTAGTATAAGACGTAGTATAAGAAGTAGCATAAGACGTAGTATAAGACGTAGTATAAGAAGTAGTATAAAACGTAGTATGCGGCGTAGTATAAGGCGTAGTATAAAAAGTATAAATATATAAATCTCTACAACAAGACATAGTATAAAACGTAGTATAGGACGTAGTGTAAGTTGTAGTATAAGACGTAGTATAAGACGTAATATAAGACATAGTATAAGACGTAGTATAAGATGGTGTATAAAACTTAGTATAAGTCGTAGTAAAAGATGATGTACATAAATATGTAGTATAGAACGGTATTTAAGTCAAAGTATAAGACGTAGTATAAAACGGTATTTAAGTCATACTATAAACAATATTATAGGATGGAGTATTTAAATCTATAGTACAAGGTATAGAGTATAAAAATCTGTAGTGTAAGACATATTTTAAAACAAAGTATAAGAACTAGTTTAAAATGAAATATATGAATCTGTAGTTTATGAGATGTATAAGACCTATTATGACATGAAAAATATAATTCTGTAGTGTATTTCTTAGTACTAGCAGATTCCAGCCCTCGAAGGTCGAGCGCAAGTTCTAGAAAATTTTATTTTTTCGTTAAATAAAGACCTTAAAAGTATGCTTATCAATTATAGCCAATTCACAAATCAGCACAAAAAACAAACTCATTTTTATTACAAAAACACATTAACAAATTTAATAAAACACACATAGTATATGTATAATTTTATGTATGTGTAAGTAGCAATTTTATACACAATTTACTCAAAATGAAGGAAAAAATTTAAAAATCTGTAAATCTACAAAACGGTTGAAAAGAAATTCATTCAAATAATATACGTTTGGTCAAAATCGGGATAAAACGGTAGAACAAAACATCAGTCACAAGAAATCGCCTAGCTTATTAATATTATAGATAAGACGTAATATAAGACGTAGTATAAGATGGAGTATTTGGTCTTTATTAAAAAAAATTACTAAGTAAAAAAAAATTTTTTTTTTCAACGTTTTTAAAACGGACTAAAAAGTATAAAAAAATTTTGCATTGCCATAAACAGATTTCGAAGCCAATATAGATGGTCCTGATAATGTTTGATTGTGAATTTTTAATTGATGGAAATACTAGTAAGATTTAAAACCAAAAACGTTCGACGCATACATTGGGTAATTGATGCGTGAGTAGTTCACCTTGTTGCAACTGAAAAGTAGATTAAAATTTAACCGTAGTTAGGATTTTGTTGTATGCTTTGTGTTTCGATCCCAACTATTTCATTGATGAATTTTAGTCATTTATGCCTTGAAAGTCTAAAGTTCGACTATCTATAATATTAATAGGCCAGGCGATTTAATGTGACCGATGTTTTGTTCTACCGTTTTATCCCGATTTTGACCAAACATATATTATTTGAAAGGTATTTCTTTTTAGCCGTTTTGCAGATTTACAGATTTTTAAATTTTGTACTTTATTTTGAGTAAATTGCATTTAAAGTTGCTACTTACACGTACATAAAATTATACAATGCTATGTGTGTGTTTATAAAATTTTGTTAATGTGTTTGTAATAAAAATGAGTTAATTTTTTTGTGTTGATTTGTGAATTGTGTTGATTTGTGAATTAATTGATTAGCATACCTTTAGGGTCTTTATATAATGAAAAAATAAAATTTCCTAGAATTTGTACTCGAATTTCGAGGACTGGAATCTGCTAGTTATTATTAAATCACTTAAGTACAATTTTATTGAAGTGCAAATTATATGAACTGTTTTCTTGACACAACTACTCTTTACTATTATTTTGCGTCCAACGTTTTTAGTTTTAAATCTTACTAGTATTTCCATCAATTAAAAATTCACAATCAAACATTATCAGGACCATCTTTATTGGTTTCGAAATCTGTTTATGGCAATGAAAAATTATTTTATACTTTTTAGTCCGTTTTAAAAACGTTGAATATTCACAATTTATTTACTTAGTAATTATTTTCTCATTTTAAGTCTTGTAGTAAATGTGGTAAGTTGGAGTGCGGTGGGTTTGAGCGTGTTGAGTTTTAGTGTGGTGAGTTGGAGTGCGTTGGGTTTTAGTGTGGTGAGTTTGAGTTTGGTGGGGTTGAGTGTGTTGAGTTGAAGTGTGGTGAGTTGAAGTGTGGTGGGTTTGATTGTGTTGAGTTTGGGGTGTGGCGAGTTTGAGTGTGGTGAGTTTCATTGTGGTGAGTAACATCATACCACATATGGCAGGAATGAAGGAAACGACTATTAACACCTTTATGCCAAATTCATTTATATTTCTGTAAAATTTGCCGAGATAAAGCATTCCTAAATTTGTAGTTATAAGGGCAGGGCCACGCCCCGACATCCAACGCCAACCACATTTAGGAAAAATGTATTTCAAAAAATATTGATACAATATTGCATTGTCATCCAGTTCTGAGCTATGCTGAAAATTTCAAGTCTCTAGCTTATCGGAAAATTACTTTAAAATCAATTCCAAGATTTCTACGGAACATACAAACATACACACAAAGAAAGCGACCTAATAAAAACATAAGAAAGCGACCTAATAAAAACGTTTTAACATAGTAGAAGATAACTAGCATATTCCAGTGCTCGAAATTCGAGTGCAATTTCTAGGCGGCTTTATTTTTCAACTTAGCCAATTCACAAACCAACAATTTTATTGTTTATTATTATTGCGAGTGAAGATAACAAACTCATTAACAAACACATTAACAAATTTAATAAAACACATATAGCATTTGTATAATTTTATGTATGTGTTAGTAGCAACTTTAAATGCAATTTACTCAAAATTAAGGAAAAAATTTACAAATCTGTAAATCTGCAAATCGGCTAAAAAGAAATACCTTTCAAATAATATACGCTTGGTCAAAATCGGGATAAAACGATACAACAAAACATCGGTCACAAGAAATCGCCTATCCTATTAATATTATAGATGTAGAAGATGAGGTATTAAAATCTGTAGTATATACAAAGTATAAAAAGTTTCTCAATATTATATATTTATTTCATGCTACAGGATTTAAAGTATAGAACTAAGTTTAAAACCCAGTATAGATGTATTAAGGATGAGATAAAGTAATTCTATCAGCAGTATAACACGTAATTTAAGATATAGTACAATATATGTATTAAGGAGTGAAGTGTTAAAAAACGTTTCTTGCCGATAACTTCAGATTGTGAGTGTATATTTGAAATTCGGAAAATTTAAAAGTGATTTTCAACCAAGCCTACAACTTAATCTATGTAGGTCATTTTAAAAGCATATCAAATTTTTTCTCTATTGTAACACCGTTTTATGTGTAGTGCGAAATACAAGCGCTAAAATATATGCATCTTTATTCTACTGTGCACAGTCCAAACATTTTTGGACGTTTTTTTTATTTTTTTTTTGTAATATATTAGGAATCATTAAAAAAATAATTAGCACAAAGATCAAAAGAACACATTTACATTTTTCAATTATTTTCTCTCCTCTCTCTCTCTCACCATTTCATGAGGAAAACTTTTTCTACACCTCGACCAAAAAAAACAAGTAAGAAAATTATAGTCGGTCTAGACCGACTATATGATACCCTATACCATGCGTTTAGAAACCCTATCTCTTAGGCCCAACTAACTGGACATAGAAAATAAGCAAAAACCAAATTTGAGTGGGATTTTTATCATTTTTTTTTTGGCTGCAGATATGAAAAAGTTCATATCGGATGCTATATCTATATGGGAACTAGGTCCAAAAATGGACCGATCCTGACCTTGGTTGGTAACGTCTCTTGTATTTTGCAAAAATATATACAAACAAAATTTGAGAAGAATCAATGCAATATTTTTGTTTTTTAATAGATTTAAGTGAAGATCGGGAAGCAGCTCTATATGGGGCCAAAGGGACAATTTTTGGACTACTCATTAATGGACGTAATGAACGCATACAAAACCCAATTTGAGTAAGATCTATATGACAATTTGGATCTTATGGCAATTTATGTCGATTTCATAGGGGTAATTTGTATGGGGGCTAGGTCTGAACATGGACCGATTCTCACCAATTTCAATAGCGTTCATCCCATGGCCGATAAAAGCTTATATTCCAAATTTCGTCAAAATATATTCATATTTGCGACCTGCAGTTTGATTACAAGCTTTACATGGACACACAGACGGACGGACGGACGGACGGACGGACGGACGGACATTGTTAAATCAACTCAGAAAGTGATTCTGATTCGATCGGTATAATTAAAGATGGGTCTAGGTCAAATATTTTTGGTTGTTACAAACAGCAGCACAAAGTCATTATACCCAAACCACATAGTGGTATAGGGTATAAAAATAAAAAATAAAAAAATCAACCCAATTAGCGTCGATATCGCCAAAATATAGACACACGTTTGCGGTCGTGTGTCTGGTGGCATCGTATACACCAGACACTCTGTATAGTTGTGCCTCCAACTTAGAAAAAAAAATCCTATTTATACCCTATACCACTATGTGGTTTGGGTATAATGACTTTGTGCTGCTGTTTGTAACAACCAAAAATATTTGACCTAGACCCATCTTTAATTATACCGATCGAATCAGAATCATTTTTTGAGTTGATTTAACAATGTCCGTCCGTCCGTCCGTCCGTCCGTCCGTCCGTCCGTCCGTCTGTGTGTCCATGTAAAGCTTGTAATCAAACTGCAGGTCGCAAATATGAATATATTTTGATGAAATTTGGTATATAAGCTTTTATCGGCCATGGGATGAACGCTATTGAAATTGGTGAGAATCGGTCCATGTTCAGACCTAGCCCCCATACAAATTACCCCTATGAAATCGACATAAATTGCCATAAGATCCAAATTGTCATATAGATCTTACTCAAATTGGGTTTATATGCGTTCATTACATTCATTAATGAGTAGTCCAAAAATGATCCCTTTGGCCCCACATAGGGCTGCTTCCCGATCTTCACTTAAATCTATTAAAAAACAAAAATATTGCACTGATTCTTCTCAGATTTGGTTTGTATATATTTTTGCAAAATACAAGAGACTTTTGCAAACATGATCAGGATCGGTCCATTTTTGGACCTAGTCCCCATATAGATATAGCATCCGATATGAACTTTTTCATATCTGCAGCCAAAAAAATTAATAAAAATCCCACTCAAATTTGGTTTTTGCTTATTTTCTATGTCCAGTTAGTTGGGCCTAAGAGATAGGGTTTCTAAACGCATGGTATAGGGTATCGTATAGTCGGTCTAGACCGACTATAATTTTCTTACTTGTTATTATTTCAATTAGAATACAAACAATCCAACAGACATGAATTTTTATTGGGCTCATTTAAAATGATCGAAGATGAATTGATGGCAAGCGTCGAATTGAAATCAATAGAAATTGTGTTGATAAACAAAAAGATATAAAAACATAATATAAATATAAACGATTTGCTATAGAAAGAACATCTAAATAATTTCACTAATGGATTTTAATATGAGTAACTCAATAATAAAAAAATTTATATAAATAAATATGGACATAATTCTGAATTCCCTTAGAACACATGTTTCAAACGAAATCAGTTGGATGCTTTTTTCTCATGTTTTCCTAGATTAGTAGCAGTTCTGCGTGCGTGTGTGTGTGTGTGCGTGTGTGAATAATGTTTTCCGGCATGCATTATTCTCTCAATTTAACGCAAATCTTATTACAAATTATTTAATATTAATGTGTTTCAAGCACGTTTTTATATGGTTTTTTAAAATGTTTATTTTTCTTTTTTTATTTTGGGGTTTTAAGTTAAAGAAATTTTAAGTGCGTTTAATTGAAAATATATGAACCGGTGCAGAAAAAAGAAGTTTAGCATTTATTTTGCAAAAAAGAAAAAAAAAATATTGATTAATTCTTGCGGTTAAAATATGTTATACATATACAAATTATATTTCAGAGCAATAGTTCATTTCCACGCATTGAAAAAGTAGTTTTTCTGAGCACTAAAATTTCAAAATTATAAGTAGTCATCATGAAAAATAGTGAAGTCATTTTAAAAGAATGACTTTTCCATGGCTTCCTAAGGAAAAACTTCGTTTGATTTGGTTTTAAACAACTTCTAAGGATGTCAATACAAAGTTATTATGGATTCATACCACTGAGTACGGAACAAATACAAAATAGAAATTTTGAAGAGATCTTCTGGTCCCTCCAGGCGCTTTTAATTCGCGATCGTAGAATATTGTGTCAAAAAAATCTTCGGTTAAGTAGTTGTTTTGTTGCTTGCCCCTTTATAACCGGTTTTGGCCAGACATGGGCAAAGAGATGTTTGACGTTTTGAAAAATTTTTGTTTGAAAACTTTGCTGTGTAGTGGACCAAAATTGTTTTACGATTATTTTCTAAATAGTTTTGCCTTAATAAGCTCTGGACTATAAAAAAAAAATAAATTTGTTATGTATTGTTGATCTGTATTGGAATAATTAGTTATTTGTTGTTCGGTTTAAGATCATGTATATATTTTTCTAATGAAAGAAAGAAAATAATTTTTGTAATGTAAGAGAAATATTGGAAAAAAATTGAAGACAGCGCTAGATGGAGTAGCTATTTTCGAACAAAGCGACTTGTTCATCTTCAGCATCCTTCTGCCTATTACTTCAACTCATGCTTAATCAACTATTTAACTCAACATTTGAAAGAAAGGGACATGAGAAATGTTTTTTCTTTTTATATACGAGAGTTTGTACGAACAAGCTGAGCTATTCCAATGTTTAGCTATCTCTACATTAACTTAGGCAGATCAATTACAAGTCTTGTAATGTGAACAGCTCTTTGTTTTTGCCATTGTCCTCTAGATGGAACTGTAATGGCATGTGAAATCTTAACAGATTACACAAATGCATTTTACCTAATGTGTTGTATGTTATTGTTATGTATTGTTGATCTGTATTGGAATAATTAGTTATTTATTGTTCTCTTACTTTACAAAAATTATTACCTTTCTTTGATTAGAAAATTATATACATGATCTTAAACCGAACAATAAATAACTAATTAAAAAATAAATTTTTTTTAGAAAATACACGATGTTCGAAAAAATTAGCAAAAAATACCGGTTTGGAGGGACCATAAGTCAATATTGTTCTTGACCATTTGTACTCCAAAGTAATTTTTAAGTGAGGTGCGTACCTGCGAATTTCAATGAGTAGTTTTTTGTGCATCCTGTGGTCTGTAACAGAATATTGGGAGTAGACTTTGGCAGAGGCTCACAGATAGACAACCGACTTAAAATGCAATTTTCAAACTATTAGATTAAACTACTGTCAGTCAAAACATGTAAGGGATGCACGCCATACAATTTCTGCAACCATGTCTTTTTAACCTTTTTTTACCTCTAGAAACCAAACGGGCTCGTACGGGCAGATAAAACCTTTTGAATTATGTAAAGAAATAATCAAAGAATATGTTTTGCAAATATGGCAAATATAGAAAAATATAGATTTTTTTATTTTCCGTCAAAGTTGAAAAATAGTAAAAAAAAAAAACGGATAGTTTTTAAATAGTGATTTACCAGGAGAAACACAAAGCAAACAGTTAATTTTTTTTTATAATTATACATTTAGTAAATACATCAATTAATACAAACAATAAAATAAGGCGATTCGTTACCTATTTTTCGTGATATTACACCTGAAATCGCAACAAATTGACTAAAAATTGTGTGTTTTTTTGAAAACCGAAAGTCGGTCAACTTTGAACGGTTCTAAACTAAAAATGTGATATTATTAAGAGTAGCATATTTGAAATCGATGAAAAGTTTCCTATAACATGGGTTTATTCAAAACTTCGTCGGCGCACATGAAAATTTTGATTTTTGCAACCTCGTTTGCACTACGGGCGCCAATGTGTGCCGTTCTAAATAAATATCAAAACGGTACGTATTTTTTATATTATTTAGAACTAACCCTTTAATACCCTTATATTTTAGTTCAGATTTTTAGTTTTTTGTAATAGACTAATATTGACCCATAAGTACTTAAGACTTAATTAAAAAAAAAAATCGAGAACCCCACGGGTTAATCTCAGATAATAAGTCCAGAATATTATTTTTTGAATAATTAAAATACTATTAACAAGTTTTATTGAAATCCTTCTAGAAATGTACATTATTTCGTTATTTTGTTTTAAAAAAGTTTAAATCTCCTTAAATTTGACCTTTGACCTTCCAAAGGGACAGTTTATAGTGTCTCAATTTAACCTTACTTTACAAGATTGAGAAGCTATATCAATTAACGGGTGATTTTTTAAGAGCTTGATAACTTTTTTAAAAAAAAAACGCATAAAATTTGCAAAATCTCATCGGTTCTTTATTTGAAACGTTAGATTGGTCCATGACATTTACTTTTTGAAGATAATTTCATTTAAATGTTGACCGCGGCTGCGTCTTAGGTGGTCCATTCGGAAAGTCCAATTTTGGGCAACTTTTTCGAGCATTTCGGCCGGAATAGCCCGAATTTCTTCGGAAATGTTGTCTTCCAAAGCTGGAATAGTTGCTGGCTTATTTCTGTAGACTTTAGACTTGACGTAGCCCCACAAAAAATAGTCTAAAGGCGTCAAATCGCATGATCTTGGTGGCCAACTTACCGGTCCATTTCTTGAGATGAATTGTTCTCCGAAGTTTTCCCTCAAAATGGCCATAGAATCGCGAGCTGTGTGGCATGTAGCGCCATCTTGTTGAAACCACATGTCAACCAAGTTCAGTTCTTCCATTTTTGGCAACAAAAAGTTTGTTAGCATCGAACGATAGCGATCGCCATTCACCGTAACGTTGCGTCCAACAGCATCTTTGAAAAAATACGGTCCAATGATTCCACCAGCGTACAAACCACACTAAACAGTGCATTTTTCGGGATGCATGGGCAGTTCTTGAACGGCTTCTGGTTGCTCTTCACTCCAAATACGGCAATTTTGCTTATTTACGAAGCCATTCAACCAGAAATGAGCCTCATCGCTGAACAAAATTTGTCGATAAAAAAGCGGATTTTCTGCCAACTTTTCTAGGACCCATTCACTGAAAATTAGACGTTGTGGCAGATCGTTCGGCTTCAGTTCTTGCACGAGCTGTATTTTATACGGTTTTACACCAAGATCTTTGCGTAAAATCTTCCATGTGGTCGAATAACACAAACCCAATTGCTGCGAACGGCGACGAATCGACATTTCACGGTCTTCAGTAACACTCTCAGAAACAGACGCAATATTCTCTTCTGTACGCACTGTACGCATTCGTGTGGTTGGTTTAATGTCCAATAAAGTAAACTGAGTGCGAAACTTGGTCACAATCGCATTAATTGTTTGCTCACTTGGTCGATTATGTAGACCATAAATCGGACGTAAAGCGCGAAACACATTTCGAACCGAACACTGATTTTGGTAATAAAATTCAATGATTTGCAAGCGTTGCTCGTTAGTAAGTCTATTCATGATGAAATGTCAAAGCATACTGAGCATCTTTCTCTTTGACACCATGTCTGAAATCCCACGTGATCTGTCAAATACTAATGCATGAAAATCCTAACCTCAAAAAAATCACCCGTTAGTACTATATGTTGACAAAAGATATTTGAAATATGAAAACACCAAAGAGATGTAGCCTAAAAGTTGAAAAAGTATGAAAAATCACATTTTTCTTCAAATCCGTTATGTTTGGCATTTTTAATCACATATATTTTTTTAATAAGACCTTAAAGGCCAATCGTTGATTTCTAAAAGTTTAGTGAACAAAATTTTTTAAAAAATAAAATTGGATTTTCTGAAATAGTGCTAAAAAATACGTAGCGTTTTGACATTAATTTATAACGGCATAATAATAGGCAAGATGCAAAATACCTTACATATTATTTAGGGATCAGGAGAATACAAAAATGTTGTTGTTGTAAATTATTTCAATGTTTCTAAAAATGTGAGCGCGATTTTCTTAATCAAGTGGTCTGCGGCGCATTTATTGCCTGGGGAACTTGATATACCATGGCAGTTTTTCAACCGATAATAGATTTTGTTGTTGTATTAGAAAGATAATTTACTCTAGATTATGATATATTAATTAATTTAATTAAAACGCAATTATTAATATCAAAATTTGGGTGAAAACTGATTTTTTTTTTTTAAATTTTACATATAAAAGCATATTTGAACTTTGAACTCAATGCGCATCCAGAAGGCATTGTCCGATTTGGCTCAAATTTTGCGCACTAAAGTTTTAAATCCAATTTCATAATAATCCGGCCCGCACGTCTTGAAATTCCAAAAAAAAAAAATTGGCTGTCGCCCTAATACACATGCGAACGAACGGTTTATCGATGAGAGTAAGAAAATAAAAAAATGGTTATACTCTTACTCTCCTTAAAGTCTCAAAAATGTAATTGTATATATTTACATTTATGCTGATTGCATTTAATAATTGCTTCCAATTAAAAAAGCACGAAAATACTTAAAATTTTTGTTAATTATCTTATTAATTTTAAGCATAATTGTAAAAGATCTAGCCATTATAATGTGAATCTCGTTTTTCTTTTGTCTCTTATTGTTGAAAACCTTGATTAAAATATTGCGTTTAGAACACGGTTAGAGGGTATCAAGATTAACCACAGCAAAATTTATATCTCTGACGCGGGTTTCACTTAAATTTTTTGCTTGAAATGTTTTGATAATTTTTTAACTTTGAACACATTTAAATTCATCAAAAAAAAAAAGTGCCACCCTTATAAACAATCTAGCTATGCCAATCACAGGCGCCAAAATTTCAACAAAACTTATTGAATTTTGTATTTTGAGTAGCATATTGGCACCGTTTAATTGAGATATAGCAAAATTGTTGTAAAATTATTCATAAAACACAACAAAACAATGCTTCCATATAATCATCATAGATGATATAATAAATAATATTTGCGTTCAAAAAATGAACAGGCAAAGATTTCATTTAAAAAATATTAGAATAATTAATGTCTTAATATACACAGAAAAAAATATTGTTAAAAATGTTTCTATGAAAAATTTGTTAGATTTTGCAAATTTTCAATCAAATGTTTTAATTATAACAAAAGAAAAAACATAATTTAATTGTTGTAAAATTAATCATAAAACACAACAAAACAATGCTTCCATATAATCATCATAGATGATATAATAAATAATATTTGCGTTCAAAAAAGCTAACAGGGAAAGATTTCATTTAAAAAAAATTGGAATAATTAATGTCTTAATATACACAGAAAAAATTATTGTTAAAAATGTTTCAATTAAAAATTTATTAGATTTGCAAATTTTCAATCAAATGTTTTAATTATAACAAGAGAAAAAACATAATTTAAATTTACGAATATTTTTAATCAATACTAGTAGAGCCCAGCCCTCGAAATTCGAGTGCAAATTCTAGGATTTTCTATTTTATCATTCAATTTATTTCTTTCAATGTTTTTTAATCTATTTAATTCATTAAGTTTATTTCATTATAAATATTTGTTGAATACACAGATATAAAGGCCACCTCGTATGCCACCTAAAGGTATTCAAGTTTTTGGCAATTCACAATTCAACACATGGTATGTGTTATGCAATTATTGTAATGAAATCTGTACGTTAACTTGCGTGTTGCATAATGTAAAGTTGATTGTGCACGCATAACTTTCCTCAAACTCAACGAATTTTCTATTAAAAATTCGTTAGATTTGCAAATTTTCAATCAAATATTTTAATTATAACAAAAGAAAAAACATAATTTAAATTTACGAATATTTTTAATCAATACTAGCAGAGCCCAGCCCTCGAAATTCGAGTGCAAATTCTAGGAAATTTTATTTTATCATTTATTTATTTATTTATTCCACCTTGTATACCACCTAAAGGTATTAAAATTTTTGGCAATTCACAATTCAACACAGGGTATGTGTTATGCAATTATTGTAATGAAATCTGTACGTTAACTTGCGTGTTGCATAAAGTAAAGTTGATTTTGCACACATAACTTTCCTCAACCTTAACGAATTTAAGCAGTTAATAGCTCAAAAGAAAGAGCTTGATCCACTGAGTGTTCTGAGAGTGAAACGATCAAGATCCATTCATTAGAAGACGAGCTATGAGAATTCGAATTGCTTGAGTGAATGTGTCCCATAAGAAATGTACAGGGAAGAATCGCGTTTGAGTATAACTTGAGTAAGGTGGGAGTTGAGTATCTGTGTCTAAATACCTTTAAAAAAAATGAAGGAAATCGGCCGGATAGAACGGCCAATTTTCTTTATTGGTACGAATTTAAACAATTTTTGAATTGAAACAGAATTGAAACCACTATGTGGTCAGGGTATAGAGACTTTTGGTGCTGATGTTTATAACTACCAAAAATATGTGACCTAGATACATCTTTTATTATACCCATCGATTTGGAATCACATTCTGAGTCGTCCGTCCGTCTGTTCGTCCGTCTGTTTGTCCAAGTTAACTTTGTAATCAAACTACAGGTGGTGAATTAAATATATTTTGATCAAATTTCGAGCATAAGCTTAATCGGCCATAGGATTAACGCTATTAAAATTGGTGAAAATCGATTCGTGTTCAGACTTAGTCCGCATGCACATAACCCCTATGAAATCGACTTAAATTGCCATAATACCTAAATTATCATATGGATTACATTCAATTTCGGTTTGTGTACGTAAATTACGTTCATTTATCAGTAGTCCAAACATATGTTCTTCTGAGATTAGCAAACTTATTCCAAGTGCCCGAGTTTCGGTTCGCTCTACCCTCTTCTCTAGTAGATCACATCCGTTTGTAGTCTATTGTCCAGTTGTCGGCACAACGCATTACAGAGAGAATTCGTTTATCAGTCGAACAAGCCGTATGTGGAACAAACTCACCGTAGAGGTCTTTCCTGGCAATTATATACATTATATTATAGTAAATCCTGTCACTCCTATGAGGGGCATAGGGCCACAATAAATTGCTTCCATCTCCGTCTGTCTGCCCTTTGACTTCATTCCAACTCATTCGAGTAGATTCGATGTGCCGGACGTCCTCTTCTACGAGATCCTTGTGGGTTCCAGTCGATTGCCTTGCTGGTTATGGCGGAAGGAGGTTGCCTCAGCGTGTGGCCAATCCAGTTCCATTTGCGTCGGGATATTTCTTTACCAATAGGCGTTTTGCTGCATAATATCCATAACCGTTCGTTGGTAATTACCTCAGTCCACCTTTTTCTGAGCAAACGGCGGAGACATCGGTTCACAAAAACTTGGAGATGGTGTACGAGCCGTGGAGACGCTTTCCACGCTTCGCAACCGTAGAGCAAAACGGACTTGACATTCGAGTTGAAGATTCTGATTTTTGTTCGGCGGGATAGCACTGTCGAGTTCCAGATATTTTTCAGAGCGCCGAATGCCTGACCAGCCTTTTTTACCCGGTTGAGGATGTTATCTTCGCTGCCTCCATTCGTTGTTATTACGCTATTCAGGTAGCGGAAATACTTTTTTTTTTTAATTAATCAACACTCAGGGGATGCCCCCTACAGATGCAGTGCATTGTGTTGATCTCAGGAAAATAGGTTAAGAAGGAAAGAGGGAGTAGTGTGTTAATTTTTTTTTTTTTTTTTGCAGCGACAGACCAAAGCCTCTGGTGGGAATCGAACCCACGACCCCTCGCATGATAGGCGAGTTGTTGTTGATCTCAAACGGTGTATCGATGTTTGTGTTTATACGCAGAGTTTTAGTTTTTTGTATGTTAATTTCGAGCCCGGCCCTGGAGGCGAGAGTGCTTAACGCATTCAGCTTTGCATTCAGATCTTCGTAGTTGTGTGCTAGAAGACAGATGTCGTCTGCATAGTCCAGATCATACAGTTCTAATCTAATAAAATTTAATTCAAATATCCACAAACACTACTCCCTCTCTCCTCCTTCCCATAAACTATTTTCCTGAAATCAACACAATGCACTGCATTTGTAGGAGGCATCCCCTAAGTGTTGGTTAAAAAAATAAAAATAAATAAACCCCGTAGGCCAATATTTAGCCATATGAAGCTGATTCCCGATCTTCACTTAAATCTCTGAAAAAACAAAAGTATTGCACAGATTTTTCTCAAAGTTGGTTTGTATACGTTTTTGTAAAATATAAGAGACCTTATCAAATATATACTCAGGATCTGTACATTTTTCGACCTAGTCCCCATATAAATATAGCATCCGATATGAACTTTTGCATAACCGAAGGCAAAAAATAACAATAGTTTATGTTTATTTTCTATATCTAAGAGATAGCGTCTCTAAACGCATGGTACAGGGTATCGTATAGTCAGTCTAGACCAACTATAATTTTCTATTTGTTATTTTCTGGGCATGATCGCATGATCAAATTGAGAAATATATTTTCTTTAAAGGACTGTACTTACACTGATTTCCGATAGTCTCTTCTCCAAGTCACCAACTGATTTCCGATCGACCGGTCTATCGATAAGATCTTTAATACGTTTCAAGCCCTTGAAAATCAATTCCTCTAAATTGATGCCTTTCATCATGCTGACTTTATCCAAAGAAGAATGAGAAGAGCTGGTAGAATCTTTTGGTGATATTTTCGATCTTGAAATGAAAAGAATAATTTTGGATAAAAGAAAGAATCAAACATAGTTATTTATATTTACTTGGCCAGCTGGACTTCTCTGAATTTCTCTCTTAATATAATTTGACTTTTCATTACAACGCGAGAAAGGGAACCTTGTTTGCCATGCGTCTCCAAAACTAATGAGTCTCCTTGTGAGATTAAAGTAGCAGCATCCGGAGCTATTGACATTTTTAAATCTTCAATGGCTCTGTTAGAAAAGAGAAAATTTATTTTTAAAAAAATTTTTAATTTCTGTGAAATATTTTATTAAACCTACCGTTCACCTTCTGCGGATTTTTCTATTTTCTCTTTTGTTTTCTCCAATTTTGCCATCATATATTTAGCATTCTTTTCAAAATGCAAAACTCTTTGCTCTAGTGAACTTGTATTAGTCAAAGGCATGGCCTGTTCGTTGTAGGGACTTTTGAGGGTAATATTCGAATCATCTATGGAAGGTGATTGTGGCAAGATTTTACTAGAAAAGGAATTGGGTTTTTTGGTGGTGGGTGTTTCAATGCGACTCTGTTTTGAAATAAAACAAAAAAAAAATAAAGTTTTATGAAGGAAAATTTTAATTTAAATAATTCTAAAAATATTTTGTTATTTTTTTTTTTTTTTTTTTTACTAAACAAAAATATTACTCTCAAAATTATGTCATACCGTATCACTATCCGAGTCAAGGGGTTGAGTCATTTCCATAGAAAATCTGGGTATGTCTTCATCATCGGAGAATACTAAAGGTTCCTCGGCGAAGCTTAAACTATGGTCAGGATTATAGAAACTATCACGTGGTTCATATTCAGCCATGCTACTATCTAAATCCTCCAAGGCCATTTGTAATTGACGCCATCTTTTGGCTTTCGGTTGTTTGAATATGCCCGAAGTGTTGGCATCACCTTCTTCCTCAGAGTCTCTGAGAATATCTCGTTCTTTCTCGACTCGCTTGCGTTTCTCTTCGAACGATATTCTCTGCTTTTCAACTCTCAAAATAGGAGTGCTAGTTTGATTCATTGTGGGTCTTAATTCCACTTCAAAATCCCTTTCCATTTCTGATTCTTCCTTTGCAATTGTTTTGGGAGAATCACAAAGTGATTTCTTGCTTTTTGATCGTTTGACTTCTTTGCCATCCGCATCAAATCTCATCGAAGAGTCTGAGTCCTCGGATAAATCAACAATTTGCACAGTTTCCACATATTCGGGTACGAAGGGTTCCACCGACTCCAAAATATTAACCGTATCCACAATTTCACCTTGTTGCGGCTCTAAGCCAGAAAGATCTACAGACATTTTATCTGTGTTGATATTTTTAACTTTGATCTCTACCATCTGAGCCTGCGGTTCAGCACTCTTACGTTTGCTGGGTTTGGCCGGCGGCACATCTGCATCCGCATCCTTTTGTTGGGGATTTTTTGATATCTGTGAGAAGAGAGCACTCGTTTCAGCTAAACGGAAGGTTTGTGGTGGCAACAAATCTGGCAACACTTGTTGGGAAGATTGACCACCCACGAAATCTTCCGAACCCACCTGTGCTTTTTGCTGAGCAGTTTTTGCTGAAGATGTTGGTGACGATTCATTAACCTCCTTGGTGGGTGAGTTAGACGAAGGAGTTCGGGCCCTTCTTTGTCTAACCGTATCACTTACTACCACAATTTCGGTGTCTTCATCAAGTTTTAAGTTTAGCGGAGAGTTTACAAGTAAATTCTCCAAACTCGTTTGAGTGTTAAAACGAGATTTTAAACAATCCTAACGAAATTTATTAGAAAAAAAAAACACGCATTTTTTTTGTAGAAATTTTCGTTTTTTTGTTTACAAAATGTTTTCAAAAATCTCTACAAAAAATTTCTTTAAAAAAAAAATCATCTCCAAAAATATATAAAAGAAAAGCATTAGGAATTTAGCAAAGCCCGTTCTAAATAATAAAAAAAAATAAATAATATTTTAAAAGCCAAAAAATATCTACTTAAATTTTGTATCAAATCTTAAACTATTTTAATCCCATAAGCACTAAGTTTAAGTTCAATATATGAAAGGAAAGGTGAGTTAGGTGAGTGAGTAGCCCAGGTTTTTGTGGTGGTGGTAGTGGTTGGTTTGTTGGTTGGTTGATTGGTTTTTTTTGGTTGTTTGATGGATTGTTGGGACAATTACAAATGTTTTTGTTTTAATATTACTTTGGTGGATTATGTTGAACCTTTAACCTTTATCTTACCTTTTAATTGGAGCAATTTATGGATAATGACTGCAACCTTTTGACTTTTGGTGGTAGTTTTGGTATGGATATGGATTTATGTGTAATTACGGTGGATTTTATTTGAGAGTAAAATGGCTTTTTAATTAATTTATTAATGTTATGATTTTTATTCAGCTATTGAAGTATTAATTTATAGTAATTGTATGAGTTAGTAAATACATATTAAAAGATATTATATTTCTAGTTAACCAAAAACAAAATTTTACTTCAACCAATTTTTAAGATGTCTTAAGCTTAATTTCTAAGAAAGAAGAAATATGAAAAGAAATTGTAACATCAAGATCAAGTCTTAGTTATAATTTAAGTAATGAGGATTATTTTCTCTTAAAAATTAACTTAAGTGGTACCAAGAATAGGAAGGATGAGTTACTCGTACTACGGAGTTGCTATACCGAGTATATTTTAAGTATTTCTTTGTTATATAAAAATTTATATTTTTATTGTGCTATATTCTTAAAAAATTTAAAAAATATTAATTTAAAAAAAAATATATTTTTTTCATATTAAACTGCTTTAAACAACCACAAAAGTTGAAAGATATAATTAAAAATCTATGTAATTGTTATTTTTTTATTTGATATTTTTTAAATTACATTAAAAATATCAAAAAATATAATATAAAAATACATCTATAATATTGATAGGCAAGGCGATTTCTTGTGACCGATGTAAGTTTCACAGTTTTACCCCGATTTTGACAAAAAATTTATCATTTGAAAGGTATTTCTTTTTCACTGTTACCCAGATTTACAAATTTTCATCGTCTGGCATATTTTTTTGGAGTTATGATCGTTTAAAGTTGCTACTAACACATACATAAAATTATACAATGCTATGTGTGTGTTTGCTGAAACTCAAAATCAAATTGATCACATCTGCATAACAGCAAAGTGGAGTAACTGTTTATGGGATGTTCGAAATAAGCGTGCAGCAGACATAGAATCTGACCACTTTATGCTCTTTGGTAAACTACATTTGAAACTGCCGAACAATTATAAAAGAACACACACCCCACGCACAAAATATAATGTAGAACGTCTGAAAATACCGCATTTCAAGACCATGTTTTGTGACTCTCTGAAAGAGAGGGTTAACAACCTACCGCCGAAAATGGATATAAACCAGAAATGGTTAAAACTTAAAACTGCTATACAGGATACATGCCTAAACTCACTCGATACGGCCCGAAAACAATACGATGAATTTATCTCCGAAAGCACATGGAACTTGATTGATGAACGAGGAAAATTAAAAAACAATATAAACGCTACAATGAATAATGTTAAACGGAAAGAGATAAAATGGTTAGACGAGCAATCAGAAATGATAAAAGAGAGTTTATCCAATGCCTAGCTTTATCTGCTGACGAAGCAGCAAAAGCACACGACATGAAGAAGCTATATAATATCACTAGGAAGTTAAATGGCTGTAGCAACAAAAAATCTGTTCCAATTAGAAATAAAAATAGCGAAATTATTACAAATACACGAGACCAGCTCGTCAAATGGAAAGAACACTTTATGGAAACAATTAATATTAACCGCTCCGGTATAGAAGTAACACATGAAAACAACGTTGAAACACTTCCCATACGAACAAATCCTCCTACTAAATCGGAAATTTACGAATCCATAAAAGCTTTGAAGCTAAACAAAGCTGCAGATGCTGACAATATCCCAGCAGAAATATTTAAAGCGGATCCCAATATGTTCAGTGAATTGCTGTACCCACTTTTTAATGAAATATGGCATAGAGAACAATACCCTATTGAAATGTTGAAAGGTATTATAATTAAATTACCAAAGAAAACTGGCGAGGTATAACGGTTCTTCCAGCAGTGACGAAAGTAATAATGAAGATAATATTAGAGCGAATGATGGCCCACATAAACAATAAGCTAAGACCAGAGCAAGCCGGCTTAAGACCTGCAATGTCCTGTATAGACCAAATAAATACGTTGCGATTAATTATAGAACAATCTCTCGAAATGCAATCACCCCTATATATGTTGTTTGTTGATTATGAAAAGGCGTTTGACTGAATAAATAGAGACTGTATATGGGCAGAACTGGCCAACCTCGGAGTGCCAGATAAAATAACACGCATGATACGTCAGAGTTACGACACATTTGAATGCTCCGTGCTACATGATGGCGAAATCTCTGTACCATTTAAAACAACGTCTGGCGTTAGACAAGGTTGTTTATTATCGCCGCTTGTATTTCTGATTGTATTAGATGCGGTAGTTAAACGCTCAACTACAAATAGGCCGAGAGGAATAGTATGGGACCCCCTAAATCCGCAGATCCGTTTGGAATCACTCGACTATGCCGATGACAAATGCGACCTTTCTCACAGATATGTTGATATACAAGCATAAATTGACGATCTTGCCAAAGAATCAGAGAAAGTAGGTTTGAAGATTAATATCAGCAAATCAAAGGAAATACGCTTTAATAAAGAGGCAACCACTAACTAACGATCGGCAACCACGTTATAGAAAATGTAAGCGAGTTCCAATACTTGGGCAGTACGATTGATACAAATGGTGGTGCACTTCTTGATGTCACGAAAAGAATACGAAAAGCAAGAGGTGCTTTTGCCCTTTTATCTAAAACATGGAGGTCGAACGAATACAGCAAAAAGACAAAATTAAACATATTTTCAGCCTGTGTACTGTCAGTATTATTATATGGGTGCGAAACATGGCTAGTAACAGAAGAAATTAAGCGGAAAATGCAAGTGTTTACCAACAGATGTCTCCGTATAATATTAAGAATATTTTGGCGCAATACAATAACTAATGATCAACTACTCGCTACAGCAAATATGAGTGATATAAACTGCGAAATCCGAAGACGAAAACTTGGCTGGATAGGGCACACCCTTAGAAGAGAAGACGCGAACATATGCCAAAGAGCTTAAACTTACAATCCCCAAGGCTTAAGAAGACGAGGAAGGCCAAACAACTCTTGGCGTCGCTCAACTTTAAATGAGATTAATAGTCTGCCTGATTTTAATGCTAGAAAGATTATGCTATGCCTATGCCCACAATGAGGTAGCTCTAAATTAATTTGGAGCAAGGCTTATTATTATTATTATAAAGGGTCCGCAAAATAACTTTTTTTTTTTTGAAAATGCTATAAAAAAAAAACTACTGAATATTATCTCAAATTTCTTTTTTTATTTGAAAGTACAATCCTTCCGGTTAATAATGCAAAATAATTTCATTCAAATGGCTGCCTCGGCTGGCCATGCAGTAGCCTACACGATCGGTCCAATTTTTAAGCACATTATCGATTGTGTGCAGCTGTATTTCACCAATGGCTTCACCAATGGCTTGTTGGCGTAACACTTATCTTTGAGGGCACCCCACAAATAATAGTCCAACGGTGTCAAATCGCAGCTCCGAGGTGGCCAAACGACATCAGCTCTGCGGCTGATAATGCGATCTACAAAAACAGGGCGCAAAACATCGAGTGTAGCTTCGGCTGTGTGGCACGTAGCGCCGTCCTGTTGAAACCAAATGTTGCCAATATCCTCCTCTTCAGTTATTGTGAACAAAAATTCGTTCAACATGGCCCGATAACGATCGCCATTGACTGTAACGGCCACTCCTTGCTCATTTTCGAAGAAAAAATGGCCCAATTATGCCTCTGGACCAAAATCCGCACCAAACAGTGACTCGTTTTGGGTGTATCGGCTTTTCAATGTATGCGTGCGGGTTTTCTGTGCCCCAAATGCGACAATTTTGCTTCTTTACATACCCGCCAAGATCAAAATGAATTTCATCTGAAAAGGTGATTTTTTTTGGCAAAATCGGCATCTTCCGTAAGTCGATCGCAGGCCCACTAAGCGAAAACGCATTGGAGGGTCAGTTGGCTTCAACTCCTGAACCAATTGGACTTTGTATGGCGTCATACCAAGGTCTTTATGCAAAATTCTCTCAATGATGCCTCCGAAATGTTCAATTCTTGAGAACGACGGTGAATTGATGTTGATGGCGCTTCACGCACACTTTCTGCCACAGCAGCAATATTCTCGGGTGTACGCACTGTTTTTGGCTTTTCACGCTTTGGTTTATCGATGAGGATGCCAGTTTCCTTCACTTTTTTCACAAGATAACGAACATACGGAGCTGACGGTGCTTCTCTTCTTCCAAATCCGTACGCAATTTTCGCACACATTCTGCAACATTACCATGATTTTCAAAGTAATGTCGCAATATTTCCTAGCGTTGTTCAAGCATATACACAACCATCTTCGTTCAGCGGAAGGATAAAACTAATTATCTGTCAAATCAGACATGAGCTAAGTGTTACCATTCACGAAATAAGCACTAGTTAAAAAAAAAAACGTTAGATGGCGGATCCTTCAGTATATTATTTGTCAAAATCTGTTGATAAATAAAAGCGTAGAAGAGGTCCCAAGAAATCGCCTTACCAATTAATATTATAAACTTTCAACAATTGAAAGCAAAGCGAAGATGTTTTAGTTTACAAAAAGAAAATAAACCAGTAGACATTGAAAAATCGCAATTTAAAGAAAATTTTATAAAATAATTAAACGGAATAGAAAAATATGACCGTTCATCAAAATTTAATATGGAAGAAGGAATCACTTTTATCAAGAATTTAGTAATGATACTGGTAGAATTGTGACTACAATGGCTCCGACACAAGTAAACGTTGAAAGATTATTTTGAGCTTTGACAATTTTTAAATCAGACTTAAGAGCATTAATAAAAGAAGCAATTATTTTACTAAGAGCTATATTACTTGTATTTTTACATAATAATCTATAATATTAATAGGCTAGGCGATTTCTTGTGACCGATGTTTTGTTCTACTGTTTTATCCCGATTTTGACCAAACGTATATTATTTGAAAGGTATTTCTTTTTAGCCATTTTGCAGATTTACAGATTTTTAAATTTTTTCCTTTATTTTGCGTAAATTGCTATGTGTGTGTTTATGAAATTTCTTAAAGTGTTTGTAGTAAAAATGAGTTTCTTTTTTGTGTTGATTTGTGAATTGGCTATAATTGATAAGCATGCCTTTAGGGTCTTTATTTAATGAAAAAATAAAATTTCCTAGAATTTGCACTCGAATTTCGAGGGCTGCAAGTATTCATAAATATATATAAACCTACAACTTCTAGTCAAACTATAAAATATAATGTGCTAAACCTGTTAGGAGTCGCCAATAAAAAATTTAAGTGTCAGAGGCAGCAGCTTTGATTGATCATTGTAAACAAACATAATTTAGACCAACACACACATATTTTTAGCTTCATATCAATTATGTGCGTTTCTAAATTTTCTACGGTGCCCAACACAATCATGACTGTGTTCGTTTTAATATTTCGTTATTTACACGAACATTTTTGTATCACGTACTTTTTGTTTCGATCACACATAAACCACACATATTCGAGTGTTGCTTTATTTGAAGTTCGTGTTCTGGTACGTGTAATGAAAAAAAAACAGAACATGTACAATAAACAGGTTCAAGTTCAGTTATATTTTAAGTCGTATTCTGGTTCGTGTACAAAGAAAAAACAGTACATGTACAATAAACAGGTTCGAGTTCAGTTATATTTTAAGTCATGTTCTGGCTCGTGTACTAAGAAAAAAAAAAAACATGTACAATAAACAGGTTCGAGTTCAGTTATATTTTAAATTCGTGTTCTGGTTCTTGTACTACGAAAAATTGAAACATCAATTCGCAATCTGATACACCCCGATAAAAACGACAACAATTGTTTCAACCAAATTTATTAAAATTTTATTGACCCTTTTTTATGACTTACGTTGCAAATTGTTTACAATTGTCAAATATTTTAAAATTTTATTGGCCATTTTTTGTGATTTACGTTGAAATTATTTACAATTGTTTTTATTGACTGGTTTTTATTTTAATAAAAGATGGTAATAAAATACTTAAGACACAAAAACTGCATACTGCACTTAAATCTTTCTTGCAGGTTTCAATCGGCCGTGTAAATTTTTTCGTTTCGCTATTAAAAGTTGCGTATTTTTTATAGCAAAACTTATTTCTGTTATTGCTTTCAAATTGTTTTAATTTTCACAAAATATTTGCAATTTACACAATAACACAGTACACTTATAGATCACGATCTAATGAAAACTGAACCACTTTAATGAATAAATGACGCACGCACTCGCTATTTATTGCAAAATCAATTGCGTGAAATTGTAACGTAAGTCATAAAAAAGGGACAATAAAATATGAAAATTTTTTTTTGGGTTTTTTTTATTGACACTCATTGTGTTTTTATGCAACAAATCCCAAAAAATCATTGAGAAAAGGATTGTGCATTGACACTAATTGGTTCGCAAATTAAGGGTGGGTGATTGTGTTTTTTATGATGCAAAATTTGTTTGTGTCTAAAGTTATTTGTTACCAAAAAAAAAAAATGTTTGCAAAAGATCCTAACAACCAACAAGTGTGTCTTTTATGCCGCAAAATTGGATTTTTCGTCTATGACACTAATTGGTTGCGAAAATAGGAGTGGGTAATGCAAAAAAACCTAACAACCAACAAGTGTAACTTCTATGATGCTAAATAGTTTTTGTGTCTTAAGTATTTTATTACCATATTTTATTAAAATAAAAACCAGTCAATAAAAACAATTGTAAATAATTTCAACGTAAATCACAAAAAAATGGCCAATAAAATTTTAAAATATTTGATAATTGTAAACAATTTGCAACGTAAGTCATAAAAAAAGGTCAATAAAATTTTAATAAATTTGGTTGAAACAATTGTTGTCGTTTTTATCGGGGTGTATCAGATCGCGAATTGATGTTTCAATTTTTCGTAGTACAAGAACCAGAACACGAATTTAAAATATAACTGAACTCGAACCTGTTTATTGTACATGTTCTATTTTTTCTTAGTACACGAGCCTGAACACGACTTAAAATATAACTGAACTCGAACCTGTTTATTGTACATGTTCTATTTTTTCTTAGTACACGAGCCTGAACACGACTTAAAATATAACTGAACTCGAACCTGTTTATTGTACATGTTCTGTTTTTTTTTTTTTTTCAGTACACGTACCAGAACACGAACTTCAAATAAAGCAACACTCCAATATGTGTGGTTTATGTGTGATCGAAACAAAAAGTACGTGATACAAAAATGTTCGTGTAAATAACGAAATATTAAAACGAACACAGTCATGATTGTGTTGGGCACCGTAGAAAATTTAGAAACGCACATAATTGATATGAAAATAAAGATATGTGTTGGCTGCTTTTGAACAGAACATTGTGTGTTTCATGTGTGTATTTTCTGAACCTTGATTTTTTTCCTATTATTATTGATATGCCATAATAACTCTAGTTGTCATTTGAATTGCTAGTAACATTAGAGTATCATTAAGCAAATGACAGCAATAGTTGTCAAAAAAAAAAAATAAATAAATAAATACTTGAAATTTGAATATATTCTGATTTCTTTTTTGATTCCAAGGCTTTTGGTGTTTACAGCATCAATTTATCTTAAAAAACAACGAGTGGGTCAACGTTTTTTTTATGAAGCGTCAACGTATTAATGCTGTGAAACTTAACAAAAATGTCACAAGTCGGTTCGTACTTTTCATACTAAATAAAAATATATGTATATTTTATATTATTAAATTTATTCTTTCCATTAATTTTATTACAAAACAAATTAACTTAATGTAATTTTCTTTGCTTTAATCTTAAATCAAAATTCTGTGTGTTGTACAATCTCATTTGAATATTTTCTTTGATGTACAAATTCTCCAATTATATTGATAAAATTTACATAATTTACAAATAGATTTTGTTCAGATTTAATTAAAACATAAATATTTAATAAAAAATCAAACCTCATATAACTGCAGAATTAAGGAAGTCTAAAGTAAAGTATTAATATTTAAGTCCATTAAGAATACTTACTCAAGTTAAAGAAGCTTACTGGGTAATGAACATTAAACAAGTGAAATGAAGGAAGTTAAGAGGACTACACAAAGCCAAACAATTAAAGACAAACACCAGAGTGAATTGTAATACAATTCACTAATAAATACTATTTTAAACTACTTAAAAACATTACAACTACAACAACTAAGTACACAAAAATAAATAAATGATGAATACCAAAGGTGAAATATGATACGGAAAATACATAAATGAAATGTTGTAAAACTCACCACTACAATGGCAATAACTTGTTGTTGCAGTTTCTCAATTTCCGGATTGGAGGGTACATTAATTTGTTTTAAATCATGCTCCATGGCTCTGTTGGTAATGGTGTTGGTTTGTTAGATGCAGTGGAATGTAAAAAAAATACAATAATAGAAATAAATTTAATTTGAGATGGAAAAATGAGTAAGGAATTAAGACAGCAGACCACCACGTAACACGTGTGGGTTAAGGTGGTATTTATAGTTGTGAAAAAAAGCATATGCCAAGCACTAAGAAAGACAAATAAATGTCATATTTATAGCCAAAGATTGAAAAGTAGCCTCTAATATCCATGATAAAAAAATTAATAACACAAACTGATCGGCTAATTGCTTTTACATTCTCTCCATTATACAGTCGAACACTATTTTTAGGTAGTGGGGGGGTGGATTAATCCAGAACAGGCCTCAGCAGGCGTTCTATGCGGACCATTTACCGTGGACTATTTGTTGCCTGCGCAACATATGGCTCCTCGGTGTGGTCCAGCGTGGTCACGACTGCCAGAGGAAAGCTGAAAATCATGTCATGTCAACGGGTAGTCTTGCTCGCTTGTGTGCCATGTTGTCGTACGGTCTCCACGGAGGCCTTACAGGTATTGGTAGGTGTAGCGCCTCTTGACTTGGAGGTGATACGTAAAAGTATTGCCTACAGGATCAAGAAAGGACAGCCATTGTTGCAGGACGATTGGGTGACTAACGATGACGTTAGTGGTAGGAGCTGGACGGAGTGCAAGGCACTCTTAAATGAGTGTGTTGTCTCCAGATGGCAAGATAGATGGGACAGAAGTGACAATGGACGGGTTACATACTCCTCCATTCACGATGTGACGTTCGTGGCGAAACGTCCAGACTTTGGCTTTAGCCTGAGTATGGGCTTTTTGCTTACGGGCCATGGGTCGTTTAATGCATTTTTGTATAAAAGAGCTTTGGCTAATACGCCTGAGTGTGACTGTGGACCTTTTACCGAGGACTGGTTTCATATTGTGTGCATATGCACATTCTACTCGGACATACGGGACCTAGATTCTCTAGGTGTCGTATTGACGGACGATGGTTGTGATGTCAGTAGTGTGCTTATGAATGATGAGAGAGTGCGTTGTATGAATGAGTTTGCGTGTGAAGTCTTCAAAAGAAGACGCTTAAGAAGGGTTTGATCGCACACGTATGTTTACATTCACAGGATGTACGCATGCGTGTGTACCCAAGACCTTCTAGAAGGCCTTAGTTGTGTACCTATACACTTACCCACAGGGTGGGTATATGGGTGTGGGACTAAAGCCTTCGAATGGCCACCAGTCCATAGCTGTTTGGAGCCATACTTGTAGTAGCTTTGCTACGAAGTCTGACCGGAGGCTATATATTTATATATATATATCTGGTACCACGGGAAGTCAGAGCCCCTGGAATCTTTGATTCCAGCTGACTTGCGGGTACGGCCCCTTGGGTAGTATCGTGGTGGCTGTGGTTTATACCCAAATCGCGGGGAGAGCATAGCTCGATGTAGAGTTGCATTCAACCGGGTGCTGTGACCCTAGAACAGCAGAGGTATGTAAGGTAGGCCTCGACTCCCCACCAAGGAGTGGGATTTGTTGCCCAAATGCACAAATCTTGAATTGGTACCGGAGTGTAGTGCACTACACAATGGGGCGGTGGTCGGCGCATATTCCGATCCAGTGTTCAGAGCACCGTGAGGTTATGTCAACGAGACGGGTACTCACGTTAAATACAAGAGACTTCTATGAGGTTAGAGTAGTAAAATACCGAAAGGATTTCACATTGTGGGGGTACAGTCTCGATTTATGGCCTTTAAGAGCATTGTTTTTTGCCAAAATTGGAAGAATTAAGTCGAAATACCAGTTACGTGTTCCTCTGGGCTTTTCTTACAACATATTAGTCCTCTCTCTGCCATTTTCATACGACATTTTAGTCCCTTAGCAATTTAACTAGAGTTTTTCAACAGGGACGCTACAAAAGTAGAAAGACAGGGACAGCAAACGACGCCATATTTCTTCTCTTCACTAAGGATTGCCATTTCATGATGGAAATATATACGAGCTAACAACGAGTCGAAATTATTAAAATTTACTTCCGAAATTTGAAGTCAGTGGCCTTAACGTTAAGAGCGCTACGTCTAATTTATGGTCGTCATAATTGTCCTAGCAGATCAACAACTGAGTGTCTAGTGGAAAAATTTGAATCCACAGGCACAGTACAAAATGTTCCCGTGCCAGTGAGACAAAGAAGTGCCCGTAGTGTCGAGAATACTGCTGCCGCTGAGGCTTCAGTTGAAGAAAGCCCAAATGTGTCTCTCACACGTCGTTCTCAAGCGTTGGGCATCTCTGTGACGTCGTTGTGGCGAATTTTACGAAAAGATCTTGGCCTACATCCTTACAAGATCAAATTGACGCAAGAACTGAAGCCGCTTGACCACCAGAAGCGTCGAATGTTCGTGAATTGGGCTGAGCAACAACTTGAAAACGATTCGGATTTTCATCGAAAAATCATCTTCAGCGATGAGGCTCATTTCTGGCTGAATGGCTTCGTCAATAAACAAAATATGCATTATTGGACCGACAGCAATCCACACGTACTCCATGAGTCATCATTGCATCCCAAAAAAATTACGGTTTGGTGCGGTTTATGGGCCGGCGGCGTCATTGGGCCGTACTTCTTCCGTGATGATCAAGACCGGCACGTTACTGTGAATGGGAATCGCTACCGTTCAATGATAACCGAATATTTTTGGCCCCAATTGGATGATATGGACTTGGAGGATATGTGGTTCCAAGAGGATGGCGCCACAAGCCACACAGCGAATGTCACAATCAATTTATTGGAAACCAAGTTTGGAAAACGTGTTATCTCACGAAATGGTCCAGTCGTTTGGCCGCCTCGGTCGTGTGATTTGACGCCGTTGGACTATTTCCTGTGGGGCTACGTCAAGTCAATGGTCTATGCCAACAAGCCAGCGACGATTGATGAACTTCGTACGAATATCGAACGTGAAATTGCAGCAGTATCGGCGTCTGGACTTCTGCAAGCGTGCCCGTGGTGGCCATGCAAAACAGATCGATTTCCATACATAATGGCATCCAACGTACTTTCACAGGAATAAAGAATTTCATTGATATCCAAAACCGTTTTTGTTTTATTTAACCCTTATCCTGTGCTTCATTTGTGGGTCAATTTTGCCCAATATTAAAAATTTTTATAGTTTTTATTTCTGGTTAAGTTTTTTACACTCATGACATTTAACACATGTTTCGGGATGATTCTTACAAATAAATTTATTACAACCCGAACATTTGTTTGAATATTTCGTGCTATTTGACCTATTTGGACAAAAAAAGCAACGAGCTCTTCTCAAATTTTTTATGTTTGAATCGATAGCCAAATCATTTTGAAGGCTGGTGACAATTGCTTTAGCAGGACTGCTGTGTGGTAGATGCGACCTACGTGATATTTCTCCGCTTATTAGGTCCATGCCTAATTCTTCCAAATAAATGCGTCGTTTGTACTTTTTATTCCGATTCCATTCGGGATTAATCTTTAAAAAAAATTACATACGCATTATAGGACGATATATCTAAAATGTTGTACAAAAGGGCCTGTGGCCATCTATTAGATCTTCGTTTACAGGTATATGTTCTTATTACTTGATCTAGTGTATCAACTCCTGATTTCGTCTCATTGTAAAAGTGAATTATTTCAGGCTTTCTTGTACCAGCTCTGATTTCTTCGTTATGGTGTAATGTGCTTAGTAAAAACACAGATCGGTTTTTCTTAGGTACATATCCAAGAATCGTAGTTTTATTTTCATTATCAAAAAGAAAGTGAAAATAGTTTTCTGATTTAGTTTTTAGCTGCAAAATTTTAGGTGGTAAAAAAAGTTTTGTTTTTTCGCACGGTACCAACCATCGCTATACTTCGTTTTAGCAACTCAATACCTAATTCGTGAGAGGTAAAAAAATTATCGCAGGTTACGTTATGCCCCTTCAAATCTTTCACTAGATCCAAGACGACACGTCGCCCTTGATCTTTTTCTGGCTTACAATTTCTGTCTTTGCCGGTATACACTTGTAATGACCATGCATAGCTGGTTTCCGCGTCGCATAATGCCCAAATTTTTATTCCATATTTTCCTGGTTTCGATGGAATGTACTGTTTGAATGGACAGCGTCCTCGATACTTAACTAATTGTTCGTCAACTTTCACATATTCACCAGGATTGAATATTTTCTTCAGATTCGCTTCCCAACGGTTCCAAAAATCTCTTATAGGAAGGAGCAAGCTTATCGCGAGAGCGTCTTTCGTTTCTATCCGACTTCTTGTCAAATCGCATTACTCCCGATATATTTTGAAATCTTCGCAAACTCATTGTTGATTTGAACAATGGCCGCCCTTTGTGAGCATCCCATAAAGACTGCAAAGCTTCACCATGTGAACGATAGAGACCAGCCAATTAAAAAGAAGTCCAAAATATGCTTCAATGGTTATATTGTCTACAGGAATCCAGTTATTTTTGAATACGGATTGACCTAAAAGCAGTGGTTGAAAAATGTTAGCCTGGAATAATATGCAACTATTTATAATTACCGTGCAGATTAATCATATCAATAACTACTTTCATTATATCATTTGGCATAAAAAGCATAAACGTTGATTTTATACCATCTGCTCTAGAAATAGCATAACGCCTGGGACCAGGAACAAGATTCATAATGTTCTCTCTAGTACACCGTCCAACTTCATTTATAGTTGACTTTTCTGACCATATATATTTTCCGTTTTTTGAAGTATATTCTGCTAATTCAATTTCATCCAAAATTTCGATGTCTTCTCCGTTTGAACTTGAAGATGTATTGGGATCATAAATAGATACAACTTCAGAAATGATATCTTCTTCATCTTCACTCGATGTGTTATTTGGAGTTTCTTCTTCCGAATCAGATTGCATAAGCAGAGCTCCAATTGCTTCAGGATTCATTGTTTGAAAATAAGTAAAACGTGTTATAGTTATACAGCAAAGCACACCGCTAATTAAACTTTGGATGATTTAAATCAGTTGCACTTGAACATTGTTCTTATTCAGAGCCGTAAGCAAAAACTGTGAGGGGGTGTTTTGTGTGGGTTTGGGCAACATTACAACGTATGCTGTCTTCAAAAAATTCAATAAAATTATACTACTATATGAAAAAAAATCATTTGATGGGGGTTGGGGTTGTCGAGAATCCCCTTCCCCTTCATTGCCTACGGCCATGTGCATGCATGTTTTGTTTTGTTTTACTTTTGTCACTGTTTATTATCCCGTTATTGAAACCAAATTGTTTTACTATGCAGGTTTAACACTGGTCACATTGACTAAATTGTGTTGGGCATTTTTGACCCACATATACCAAATACGTGATTTTTTTACACAGACATTGTGAAGTGAGCTCGGAGATTTTTATGTTGTATTTAAATACTACTTACTAAATAAATAATTGTACAGAATTTTCAAAAAAATTCATTGCATAGGTGCGAAAATACCAAATAAAAAGCGTTTGGGCAATTTTGACCCATGAATACAGGATAAGGGTTAAAAAAAACTTTTGTAGCGCTCTTATTGAAAAACCCTTTATAAGGAGTTTAATCTTTTAAAAACCCGAAAAAGAAAATTAAATTTTACAATTATCTTATATATTAAAAGAATTTATGAATAAACTTTGCATTCAAGATTTTTTTCAATATTTTTCTTCTCTCAAACCTCTATAACTAGAGTTCTAATTAACGTAGGCTGTTGACATAGGTCTAAGAACACTCAGTGGATCAAGCTCCTTCTTTTGAGCTATTAACTGCTTAAATTCGTTGGGTTTGGGGGAAGTTATGCGTGGAGAATCTACTTTACTTTTACTGTACGTTAACTTATCTTGGCATATTTTGGCATTACTGTACGTTAACTTCTCTTGGCAAATTTTGGTATTATATTATAAAAATTAATATAATATAATATAATGCTGCGGAGCAGCAGGGGTCCTGTAGTAAATATAAAAAAATTGCACTTCTTCAAAAAGGAACTAAAATGTTTTACAAAAGAATCTCTTTAAATTGCATAGAGGACATTCCAATATAAAAATTAACTCAGACGAATATTTCCACCCTTTTCGCATCCTATTTCTTGTAGACTTTGGCAAATATTTACCACCCCCAGATGCTGTTAGCTACTAACCTTAATGTATCCAATGATATATTATCCAGATTTTGTAGGGTCGTCTTCATTTCTGTTAAACGTTTTATAACATCTGCACTGGTCAACCTCAAATAGGTCACCTTAAGATCGTCTATCCTTTGTCGGGTATCGTCCATGCAAACTTGATCACAAGACTTGGCATAATCTTCATAGATGTCTTCACATTTTTGCAAGATGCTTTCGAATTCCAGGAAAACCGAATTTCTATCTTGTATCTCCTGAGGTCCCTCAAACTTTCTGGCCAAATCTTCGGCCACTTCAAAACATTCATCGAGTTGATGGGCCAATTTAATCAAACCCTCTAGGAAAATCTTAGACTGAGTAACATTTTCGCCCAGGGCATTGTATAAATGTTTCAAAGCATCTATCCGTTGACTTAATTGTTTGGGGGATTTTGTGTACTTATCGTCACACACCTTGCGGCCCGTCTTAATGGTACTCTCAATTTCTGGTTTGATTTCCGATAAAGTTCTATAGATTTGTAAGCATTTCTGATATTGCCCCTGTACGGTAGAAGGTCCAGCTGAGGCTACATCCAAGACCAAAGTAGATCTTTCGACATTTCTAAGCTCAGCCACAGCTCTATTCAATCTCGACTCATAGGCCGGCTGAGGTGCTGTACATTTATTTAACTTTAATTGGCAAGATTTATATCGCATTTCCAGTAAATTCAATTGATCTTGTAGGCGATTTGCAGCCTCGACTTTGCCATTGCGTTGATGGTCTGCTATGAGATCATCAATTTCTTGGAAACACTTTTCATTCTCTTCAAATTCCATAGTCAACTGTTGGAAATCTTCGGGCAAATCTTCAATGGTAACATCATTCTCCAAATGTTCACTGAGTATTTCGTCGACTCGTGTCAGCCACGATTCAAACTGTTCCACACATTTCTCCGATTGTTTGGCTTCGTTGACTTCCTGTTCGAGTATTTCGGCCCGTTGTTTGGCTTTTTGTTGCAACTGGTTCCATCTGTCCACAATCGTATCGATTTCTTGGCGTATAGAGTCGGCCATAAATTCGTGGGTAATTAGTTCGTCACCAATTTCTTGAATTTTTTCCAACCAATCGTCAGAATGTCCACGAAGAACATTCTCTAAATCCTGCCCAATTAAAAAAAAAATAATTATAAATAATAATCTTAAACAAAAATCTCTACTCACGTCTAATTCCTCAATGATTTCCTCAGCATCGGCATTTTCTGGCGTTGAACGCATTTTGTTTTCCAAACGATCCAAATAACCCGATTCAGAAACCATGAATTTCTTAAATTCACCAAGTTGTGTTGAGATATGCTCCAGCAAAGCACACTTTTTATATACCAAAGCAGTTACATCCGTCCAGCGGGCATTTAAACGGGTAAATTTCTTGGCCAACATATTATATTTATCTTTCACATTCTCCACGCCCTTCGACTTCAACTCATCGATCTGCAGTAAACATTCACCACCCAATTCATTGAGTTCCATAAAGTTAATCGACTCCTTTTCACAGGTCTCTTTCAAGGCCTGGAACTTGGATTTGATATGGAATAGTTCATTGGAATTTTGTATTTCGGCTATGGCTGTCTTAGGGGTATTTGTGTGTAGGTTATCTAACCAGTTTTCAGTTTGTGAGAGTCTCTCGAATATCTCTTCCGTTTGAGCTTGGACTTGAACTTTCTTTTGTAAGTTTTCCTTGTAGAGTGCTTGAATCTGTGTGAAAAAGTCATTGAGTTCTTTGATTTGAGCCATCAAATGATCTTTATGCAAAGGTTGGGCATCCTTTATAATGATTTCGCTAAAGTTCCGAGCACTTATAACATCGATTTCGACTTTACGCAACTCCATGGAGTTTTCGGCTTCTGTTGTAGTGGTTTTCTGTTCGTCGGAGAAATTTTCATCATTCCTGAGATTGGCTTCTAGTTTTCTCAAAACTGCCATTATGGCATTATATTCGGCAGTGAAATGATTCAAATTTTCTATGGCTGTGGTTTGTTTTATTATTCTCTCATTTATTTGTTCTTGAGTTTTCAGCCATTTCTCCTGCAACTCTGAGGACACCGCATCAGGTCTTTTTTGTTTAAGGGAATCATAATTGGATTTAAGTTTGTCTATATCATCACTGATTTGATTAAGTTCTCTAAGCCTGATTTGCATGGGTTCCAGGGCATTCACCACTACTTGTGTTTCTTGTACTTTTTGCGCGAATTCTTGTAGTTTTTTCCATTTCTCTTGCATTTCATCCAGACCGCCCTTATCTTTTATCAGGGTTATCATGGCTTTTTTCATATCATTCCAGGATTCGTAGAAGATATTGAAATCATCTTTCCATTCGCGCAAGTCGTCTGTTAAAGAGTTGGTAGTTTCCTTGGCTTTTTGTATTTCCACTGTCAGAGACTCCATGTCACTGAGCCGTTGTTCAAGGTCTGTCTTTGAAGCCGTACTGGAATGTTGTTTGTACCAGTCTCTCGAGTCAGCCAATACCAATTTGAAACCAGTTAGGCTGTTGTAGAATTTTTCTTTTTCCAAAAGCGTCAGGCAATCTCGTGTTTGCTTTTCAAGAGAATTTCTTAGTTTCTGATATCGTTGTTCTATATTCTTAATTTGGGATGCCTCCATTATTAGATTGCGACTAACATCCTCTCTTTCACAGATTTCGTAAAGATCTCTTAATTCTTTTGATGCATTAATTCTTGAGTCGACTTCCTTTTCCAGTTTGGCTAAAATTTCGGATTGATTTCGCAAACTATGTCTTTGCAATTCTGTAAGGCGATCTTCACAATCGTCTATAAAACCAAAGGCCTCTAAAATTCTACCTTCCAGCAAGTAGAAATTATCTGAGTTTCTCAATTTGCGTTTTTTACAGGCCAAGGGTGACTGTTCTCCTATGAGTGCTTCTTGGCCAGCTCGTTCTTCTTCCTCCATTTCCTCACCAAACTTAATAATCATTTGAAAGTCCAACCATTGATCAGGTTTAACTACACGTGAGTCATCATAGGAGGCTCGGTCACGACCGAATTTGAAACCTTTCTGTTCGATTCTTTCGGTTTGTACTTCTACAATCTGTTTGAGAGCATCTAAGCGATCTTCAAAGTTCTCTAAATGCATAAGCACTTGTTCTCCCTTGACATCGCCTTCCTGTAGAGTGGCTGCCACCATTTGCCTAAGATCGATAAGATAACGTTCCAGTTCTAAAAGGTCCTTGGCACAGTAATTCAAATCATTCATTCTCTTGGTTATGCTACCCAAGTCAGTGACATCCTTACTTTCCATATGTTTAAGATCCTGCTCCCTGGTATCTAACCACCGGGTTAAACACTTGTATTGCTGTAACTTCTCTTGCCGTAAGTCACACCATTTCACCACATGAGACCATCTTTCACCAAGGGCAGAAAGCTTATCCTCCAAATCATTAAAGTTCCCAGACTCATCATTGACGATCACAACCATATTGCTTAAACTATCCACCAAGTCTTGTTGATGTTGCAAATCTGCCTTAAGCAGGAGGGCCTCTTGTATCTGGTACTCCACTTCTTTGAGCGAGGGGCCCAAGGCCGACATTAGCGATATGCGATCTTCGATATTGGTAAGGAAATTTTTAAGTTTTTCTATTTGCTGGGTTTGAAACTCAGCTAAACGCATTAAAATCTTAGCCTGCACATCTAAAGCTCTTAAACGCAAAGTCTCCCATCTTTCATTGAGCAACACCATTTGTTGCCGTATCTCGTTTTGATCATCGACTGAAAGACCGGCCGACCTTTGAGATTCATTGATTAAATTGGAACCCTCCTCCAAGGCCTCACCAACATACTGTTGATGTTCGGTCAGTTTCAGCATAAATTGCTCATTGTCATGGAATTGAGCTTTGGCCGTAACAAAATCATTGGGTTCGGCAACATCCTCCGACAATGTCTGTTCGTCTTCCAGCAACAAAGTCAAAACAGCTTCCAAGGCTGACTGATATGTAGAAATCTCTATTGAAGCATTGGTAGCTAAACTATGAGGCCTGGACTTGTCATCTTTCATTAGAAAATTGGCCAACGTTTTTGGTTGATCCATTTCTATATCCATAATACTTTTAATAGTATCACTATGATATTTCGTCTTAATACCAGAATCTGTATTACTGTAAGCCGTAGAACTAATATCGGATTGCTGTTCCTCGTTACTATCCAAGGGAATCTCATCCAAATCGGTAATATTAACTGTCTCTCTATAATCTTCCTGAACTTTCTCATTAAATAATACTACTTCTTGCATACCATCCTCCTCATCCACCTCGTCTTCCCCCTGCCCTTCCAAAGATTTTCGTGTTTCCATGGCATGATACAAACACATCACATACATTTGTATAGACTTGTTATCAGGCTTATGGGTGTGTATATCTTCTGGATCTAACAGCTGTTCAATCTTAAAGTACGAATACGCCAAATCAAATGCGGTTTTCAATCTAGCCAAAGGATGTTTCAGCAATGCTTGTGTTAAATCTACTTCTTCCAAATGGGCATCCAAGATCATAAGAAATGCTCTGCCATCCGACCAGCTCGTAGAAAAATCGTTCAGCTTTAATCCCCTCGGCTCACAAAATTGTCTAGCCCAATTGAGTAATGACTTTTCTACACCATTACTCGAATGACTTTTGACTAGATTTTGTCCATTAAATTCCAAAGCTATCAGCCATATTAAGCCCAATATTAATTTGGGATTTCCTTCGACTACATCATCACTTGAAATATTTACAAGTTTCACACCATGTTCCTGGATGACTTGCAAGACTTTGTTTAAATTATTAATGTGATGTACACGCATGCGACCCTTTTCTGGTTTCTGTAAATGAAAAGAAAAGAAAACGGAAACATGAGTTCGATATACAACAAAATTTTACTATTTTTTTGTAAGTTTTTAAAGAAATAATAAAAAAGAAGCCCGTATTTTTTAACACAAAATTATTTCCTTTATGCTCTACCCCAATCAAATACTCAGGCTTTGTAAGTGCGCATATATAACCCAGCCATATTTTTTTAAAGCTATAAATGATCAGCACGCCAATGACATTAGTATTTTCTGGTTCCAGGGAATTACTTGGCAACTCAAGTATAAAGTCAGCAAATTTATAAACTCTGAACAATTTCACGTAAATGTCTCTCGTAAATGGTTGACCTATGGCCTTAAATGTCTTCTACCGTACAGAGGAATACTTTTTACCATATTTTATTCTTATTTAATAAAAAACTTAGTTCCTTTATAACCAAAACACTTTTGCTGGGATTTACTAAGTGCAGTTTCCAATTACAGTTGAAAAACAAAGTCAAGGTCATTTCAAAAAGAAAACTGTATTTGTTAGAATGTGTATTTGTGAATCTATAAGGGCGGCACTAATAGGGATAACGTTTTTTGTCCTAGAAGTAAGTTAAAATACTACTTATCATCTGACCCCGGCATTGGATCTTATTTAAAACTAAAGTCACGGCTCACACGACACCCATAATTAAAAAATAGCTTAAATCACAAGTTTAAAAAAATACTCTTATGGGGCATTTCACATAACATCACTTTTAAAGAAATTTATTCAATACAATTTTTTGTTTAGACTTCGTTAATAAATATGGTTATTGAAAAATTATGGCAATACTTGTAAAGAGAGGCTGTTTTTTAAAAGACAGGTAGCTTTTTAATAGAATCAACTTTTTTAATAAAAGGTACTTTTTTAATAAAAGGTACTTTTTTAATAAAAGGTACTTTTTTAATAAAAGGTACATTTTTAGTAAAATTTACTTTTTTAATAAAAAGTACTTCATTCATAAAATGTAATTTTCATGAAAAGGTACTTTTTCGAAAAGGGAACATTTAAAGAAAATTATATTTTTAAGTAAAGGCACTTGTTAAGAAAATGTAGTTCTTTAAGAAAATGTTCTTTTTGCATAATTGGTAATTTTTAAGAAAAGGTACTTTTGTAATAAAAGATACTTTTTTTTAGAAAATGTACTTGTTTAAGAAAATCTACTTTTTTAAGAAGAGGTATTTTTTTTTTAAGACAATGCCCTTTTTTTAAAAAGGCATTTTTTTTAAATAATTGGTAATTTTTTAGAAAAGGTACTTTTATAACAAAAGAAACTTTTTAATTAAAGGTATTTTTTTTTTTTTAACAAAATGTACTTTTTTAAAAAAACGTATTTTTTTAACAATGGTACTTTTTTAAGAAAAGGTACTTTTATAAGAAAAGGCACTTTTTGAGAAAAGGTACTTTTTCAAGAAATGGTACTTTTTTTAAGAAAAGGTACTTTTTTATGAAAATGCACTGTTTTAATAATTGGTAATTCTTTAGAAAAGGTACTTTTTAGAAAAGGTACTTTTTTAGAAAAGCTACTTTTTTTTAGAAAAGGCACTTTTTAATAATTGGTAATTTTTTAGAAAAGGAACTTTTTTTAATATAATTTACTTTTTACTTAAGATACTTTTTTAATAAGGTACTTTTTTAAGAAAAAGTACTTTTTTGAGAAAAAAGAAATATCCTTTTTAGGAAACGACAGTTTTTTAAGAAAATACACTTTTTTAAGGAAAGGTGCTTTAAAAGAAAAAATATTTACGAAAATTAATTTTTTAAGCAATGGTATCTACTTTTTCAGAAGTTGATGGCATTTTTTTTTGGCAAACTGATTTATGGCGTTTTTTCTGTTCATTGTGTTGTATTAAATCATGAACACATTCATATGCAATCATGCTGGTCAAACCACGTATTTTCTTGTATTGATCTCACTTGCTCTCATAGTCATATATGAGTGGGAGTGTTATAAATACTAGAGAATATTATGAATGCATATGAATGTTCTCAATGAATTGGTGGTGAATTTGTTTTTTAATAAACAGGTTTTTATCTGCAGATGAATGAATGAAGATGAGAAGGTTTAATGTAGTAAAGTTAAATTTAAATGGAGGAGTTGAATTTTGTTTGTTGAAACGTAAAGGTTGAGGAAAAACCTCTATTACATTAAATAATAATTTTAAGAAATTTTTAAGCAAAAATTAGTGTAGTAAAATAAAGTAATGTAAAGTTAAAATTAAAGATAAGACATAGTGTAATCAAATAAAGTTAATTCTGAGAAAAGTATTAATGTTCTAAGACTTAAGAAATTTAAAATTTAAAACTTAAAAGATTAAACAAATTGATTATAGTTTGAATTGTGAGATCAAGCGGCGGTGATCGTTTATTGGAAATTTTGACCAAAGCTAACTGTTTTTTTATAGAACTAAAAAGAAAGTTTAATTAAATACTAAAGTTATTGTGCAATATTAAAACAAATAGTATTTAAAACAAAAAAAAAACTAAAATATTTTTACTGTGAAAAAGAAATTGTGGAAGAACCTTTTTTAAAGAAACTAAAAATCAAATTATATTTAAGAACTTAAGTACTGTCAAGAAAAGAAAAGAAGGTTTAAAAAAATAAATAGTTGAAAAATAATATAAAATTATAAAACAACACAAGTTGATTAAACAAATTTTGTATGGAAATCAGCAACAATATCGTTATTAATGCAGCTATGGCCGATTTGTTTAATGGCATATTGAGAGACACAACCACGGCGTCTGGCGGCAGCAGCTTCATCGGTACAACCACAAGGCGAATGTTACTAGATTAATAAAATTTTGCTATATATAAAATTTGGTTAAAATATAAAATTTTTACTAACTATAAAATTTTCGATTACAAAAATTTTCTTTTATTGTAAAATTAAACTAAAATAAAATATTTCGAAATGTGAATTTTTCTAAATGTAAAATTGTCTAATTATAAAGTTTAAACAAAAATTTTTCTAATGCTAAAATTAACCTAAAATTAAATAGTGCTAAAAGTCAACTTTTGTTAAAACTAAAAATTTCATAAATTAAAATAATTTTCCTAAATATGGATAAAATTAAGCTAAATTTAAAATTCTCCTAAAATTTAAATTATGCTATACTTTAAAATTTTTCTAAAATTAACCTTTTCTTAAAATTAAAATTTCCCTAAAATTAAATTTTGATAAACTTAAAAATTTGCTAGAAATAAAAAGTTAAAATTAACCTAAATTTAAAATTATAGAAATTTAAGAGAATTTACAAAATGGTACCATATTTAAAAAAAACAAGAAAAAAAAAATTTTTTTCTGTTAAAGCTAAAATTAAAACTAAATTTAATTAAAAAAAAAAAAAAAAAATACATTGAGTTGAAATCGCATTCAAACTTAATTTTTTTTACAAAATTATATTAAACAAAATTTTATAACATTAAAATTTTTCTAAAATTACATAAAAAGTCTTCTAATTATAAAATTTAAACTAAAATTTTCCTAATTCTAAACTTAAGCTGAAATTAAAATTAAGCTAAAATTAAAAATTTTCCTAAATTTAAAATTTCCCTAAATTTAAAATTTTCCTAAAACAGAATTTTGCTAAAATTTAAAAATTCTTCTAAAATTAAAATTGAGCTATATTTAAAAATTTTCCTAAAATTAAAATTTCCCTAAAATTAAAATTTGGCTACATATAAAATTTTGCTAAAATATATTTAAAAAATAAATAAAATAAATTTTGCTAAATATATAATTTTAAAAACCCTTAAAATGAAGGGTAAATAAAAAAATTTTTTTTAACCCAATGTAGAAAACCAAAACCAAACCAAATCTTATCATTTATGTGGGTTACCTCCAAGTAAGATGGAGTCGAGGTAACATGGTAGGGAGGGCAAAAGGGGCAGAACACCTCGTCCCCAATCCCAAGGTAAGTATGGCCATCCGTCCCATTTAGCGTCCGTGTTTTTGACAGTTGTGTTTTTTTAAATCGCACGTGAAAATCTGTAGTGCGGTTTCCCTGGGCCTGAGCAAGACCCCACCCATCCGGCGAGCTAGGCCCCTACGCCAGCACGTGCGACCAGCAAAGGCTCAGGGAAACGGAAGCGGATCTTCCACCAACGCCGTACCATTACAAAGGTTTCTTTCTTAGAAATGGTTATTTTTTAAGATAAGGTACTTTTTAAGAAAATTATTTTTTTTAAGAGAAATCACTTTTTTAAGAAACGGTACCTTTTTAAGAAACGGTACTTTTTTAAGAAAATATTAATTTTTATGAAAACGCTCTTTTTAAGAAAATGTGCTTTTGTAGGAGAAGGTTCATATGCAAAGGTACTTTTTTAAGAAAATAGAGTTTTTTTGAAAAATCACTTTTTTCAGAAAAGGTACTTTTCCAGAAAATTTAGTTTTTAAAAGAAAGTAAGTTTTATTAAAAGGTACTTTTTGCAGAAAATTGTTTTTTTTTTTTTTTTTTTTTTTTCGGAAAATGTACTTCTTTAAGAGAGCTGTTTTTTTTTTAGGAAAAGGTTTGGTTTTGAGAAAAGTTACGAATTTAAAAATAATATAAAAACAAAACCGCACTTTGGGCATCACACAGGGGCAGTAGGGGGAACCTAAATTCAGATTTCCAAGTTCCTAGTTCCAAGATATAAAATCATAGACATGCGTGATAATTTTATCAGTGAGCCACAACGAAAAATAATGCATTTTCAGTCAATTTAAAGTAACCACATAACTTTCATCCCATCCTGGGTCATATTTGACTCAAAGAGGGTTTCATTTGTCAATATTTTTTAATCCGTTTAGGGAAACAAACGGTATATATCGATGCTATCCAAGATTTAATTGTATTACAATTTAAAATATTGTTTTATGAAAACGAAATGATTAAAAATAATTTTTTTTATTATTGAATTATAATTTAAAAATATACAAATAAGTTAAAAAAAAATTTTTTTTTAAATGGTTTACAAAAACATTTCGGTTATATTCCTTTCCACAAGAACCGAAAAAAGTGAAATTTCATACATGGTTATGTTACGTTTAATAGAATGAGGCCCTAAGTTTCTTTTTCTCTTATTTTTACCTTCTCAATGTATCCTAAGTATGTTTGTTTGTTTGTTTATTTATTTGTAGCTTATAGGGAGCTAAACCAATGGATCTATCTTCATGAAATTTTTATACAGTCTTACTGCACTATGACAGGAAGAGCTTAGCAAATTTGTGTGATGTTACCTATTATTGATGTTAGTAGCCATGCCGAAAATGGACGGATCAGATAAGAGGGCGAGGCACCTTCCACACGAAGTATTTATTCAGTATCAAATATCTCGAATACTATGACGGAGACAGCTTTGCACATTTGTCTGAGGTTATATATCGTTAATGTAAATATTCGGATAAAAAATAGGCGGGATCGGGCCAATGGGCGTAGCACACCCCATACACAATAAATATTAAATGTAATAGTGTGAGCCTTGGGACTATGAGCCCATAAGTTAGTCATGTGATTTCGTCGAACGAAAAATGGGCATGATTGGAGAAGTGGGCGTGACACCACCCATACAAAGTAAATATATAATATCATGTATCTGGAATACTATAAAAGGGAACGTCTTGAAATTTTGTACGAATCCACCAGAAATTAATGTGAGTAGTCAGATAAAAAATGTGGGGAGTAGGATTAGTAGGCGTGACACCTCCTATACCAATAATATGAAGTACTATGTAAGTGACATTCTTGAAATTTTTGACAAGTACATTAATTACAAATTTGATTAGTTGTGGAAAATATAGGCGGAATCGACAAAACCAAAAATCGTCAAAAATCAAAAATCGCCAAAAAAAAAAAAAAAAAAAAAAAAAAAATTAAATAAAAAATCGCGAAAATCGCTATAAAAAAAAAAAAAATTAAATAAAAAATCGCGAAAATCGCTAAAAACAAAAATTACCAAAAACCAAAAATCGTCAAAAATCAAAAATCGCCAAACAATAAAAAATCGCCAAGATCAAACGTAGCTAAAATAAATAAAAAAATTGCCAAATGATATTCTATATTCAGGGCCAATCTTTAAGTGTTGCGGATTGTAGGAAAGCCGAGATATTTGATAATCGAACAAAAAACAAAAAATATTGTACATCAGCAAGCATTGATCGATAAATAAAAAAAATTGCCAAATGATATTCAAAATTCAGGGCCAATCTTTAAGTGTTGCGGATTGTAGGAAAGCCGAGATATTTGATAATCGAAATATTGTACATCAGCAAGCATTGATCGATAAAATTAAGTTTTTTTTCGCCTTAATTTTAATAGAATATATTTTTAATTAAAATAAGCATAAATCTTGGATGGTGTTTATTAGACACCGGAGGGTGAGATTGGAAGGGCCTCCCTACCCTATGATCGGTTGAAGGTTTAAGATATGTTTTTTATAGCGAACTTTGACAATAATTTTCCATTACAAAATAAGTACCACTCTAATGTTTAGGGTTATGACATATGAAAGCGAGTGTGTGTGTGTGTTTTTATTCGATATTATGTTCTACTAAATATTACATATTCAATTTAAGTTTCAAGGTCATTTACAAATTCATTTTTGGCACTGGTAAGCAATGCTTGGTTGATTATTTATAAGCTAATGAAAAGTTTTTCAATTTTTTTTAATGAATGAGTCGTCAAGCGTCGTCATATAAAGGAATGGAAATTCTAAAGAAAGCAGCAGTATAAAGGTAGTAAAAAATACTATGACTACGTCCGTCGATAAAAATATTATAATTTAAGCAAATTGTGGTTGCTTAGATGCAAGTCGCAATTTCAATAGTAAAATTTAAATTAAATGGGATTAGTTTATTTATATATCTGTGGCCACAAGCATTAACCGACTTAGGTCAGCACGTTTTCATTAATAACTTTTTAATAAACAGTGATAGAGAAATGGGGATTTCATGTAAATATAAAGTGTTTTTAGTAGAATATGATAGCGTACATAACTCAAATCATTCTTAAGTCGACTTAGGCGGTTATTGCTTGTGACCACAGATATTTATTTGTTTTACAAACAGATACTTTTTCTTGGATCTGAATATAATTAGCAAAGGAAAGAGGCTAATGTCTGAAATTTAAATCTAGTTTTGCTTTGGATTTATCACTAAAAAGATAGGTCCAAGTTTTTCATATCATTGAAAAAATAAATTATTTATTTTCTCAAGTCTATGGAAGAATAGCATTTTCTGCATGATAAATGAAATCAAACCAGAACCTGTGGTCATTAGTAACAACAGCTTAAGTGGAGTTGGAACAAAATTGAGTTATTACCATTGCCGTGATCACTACACTTCTGTGCATTTGACAAATAAAGATTTCATAATTTAATTTTATGATTTTGCAAAAACAACAAACAAACTAATTAAGTTTAAGAGCCACAGCCATTAAATTACATTATTTAATTAGTTTTTAAAATTAACTTTCTGCATTAAAATGTCTTTTAAACATGTCGGTGACGTAATTACCTGATTTCAGGTAGAAGTTTAAATTTAAAAAATCCTCTACTGAGAACTTAAAAAATAAACAGACAGCAGAAATCTATTGAAATTTAAGAAAATCAATTCATTTGAATGTCCTTGATAAATCAAATTTATGTGCTCTAGTTTATGTATCTATTTATATTTTATTGGATTTAAAAAATAAAATTTAAATAATCAGTATCATTGCATAAATCTTTTTAGAATTTTCTTAAAGAAATATGAATGAATTTCAATTTGTTAAACTCTGACGTAAAAATGAAAACATCTGTTGGTTTTGCATAAAAACTGAATACATTAAGTTCAAACAAGCAAGAAGGCAGTGATGCCAACTAAGCACTTTTGTGGTAGACATAGCGACTTTTAAGTATCGAAAAAGCTCATTTAGAGCCTTTTTTAAAGGCGCTAATTTGGCGTTTTTAATTTTTCTTTTTCAATGCTTTTAGCGTCTTTTAGATAAGACGAATTATACCAATCGGATGGTCTTAGTAGAAAGAGCCTTTACAGCAATTTTGCACATGTAGCTTAAGTTAAAAACCTAATGTTGAATTATTTATTTCATATATGTACACTAGGGTGGCCCTTCATTATATGGAGGCAAAAAAGTGTTCGAATTTAAAGACTCACCCCCTAGAAAGTATACAAAGTTTTGGGTAAATGAAAAAAAAAATTTAAGAGGTGCCTCAACGCGAATGAAAATTTTAAGTGTGTTTATATGGGGAAAATATGACTCTTTTCAAATTTTACGACAATTTCGTTCTACAGTTTAATTTATTCGACAAATTGTTATATGAATCGATGTCAATATTATATTATTTTTTCAAAAAGCTATCAAACTTCAAAATCGAATAAAAACTCGCCAAGAAATAGCAAATGCCCCAGACCACTTTTGTGCCAAAGAAAACTAGATCATGATATTTGATGACATTTTTTTCAACTTTATGAAATTAATTAATGCCAACATTTTGTTTTAGTTTCCATACCTGTAAGTACTCAGATATGAATTATTGTTTTATTATCACCTTGCTAACCTGTTAAGAATTGAGACGGAAAATGGAAATTTTTTGATAAAATTTTTAAAACTCCTTTTTCAAGTTTTGAAAAATTTTCTTAAATAAAATTTAAAAAAATTGACTTAGCTCTTTAAAGTCTTGTTAAATGCATGTTAGAGATTAACTGTGTGAATTTTTAGGTAAATCCCTGTTCCAGAATTTTTTTGGCAATAATTTTATTTTTGCGGATTACGCTAAAAATGGAATTTTTGTAAAATATTCTGTATATGTACTCTTTCTAAATACTTCGTAACAAAAATTCATCACTTTTCTACTTTTAAATGTTATATTTTATCTTAATAGCCTAGGGTTTCGGAAAAAATAATATGACCCCTTTAAGCCTTTTGGAATTGGGGTCACATATGACCCCAAGCTAATAAAAGACAATTTATTCAAAAAATTCAAATATTTTGTAAGTACTCTGGAATTTTTAGATGCGACGCTTAAAATATAATAACTAAATGTGTAAAACTTCCGTTCCTAAAATTTGGGATAACTTCGAGATCGTTAACCCATTATTTATAAATATTTTGAAATAAAAATGACCGAAAACGATTTTTTCTATTAAAATCGATGACACCACTATTTAGAATTTAAGAAAAATAATTCGGTTAAATTTTTATATATTTAACCCTTCACTGCTCCTGGGATCAAAGTAATCCATTGTGATATATCTTTGGTGCAATTATCTGATTATTGCTCGCGAATATAAATTAAAACAACTTTTAACCAATTTTGTTATAAAATTATTTTTTATGTATAAAAACTATCTATATTTTTCTAAATAAAATAATAAAACTCACAAATGACCCAAAGCTAATAAAAGACATTTTACTCAAAAGAATATGAAATATAAAATGAATATAATAATGTAAAATTAAAGAAAAGCAATAATTATTGCAAGTCGTAAGTGATTACAGAAAACAATTTGAATCGCAGACTAAATCATCCTTAAATACTTCAAAATGTATATAATTAATACAAAGTTTTAGCTCTTGTCATAAAGAACAAAAATTTTAAACATACAAAATCAAAAAACTTCATCTTCAAGATAAAATGGCAAAAAACTTTAAAAAAAATCGATTTTTGTACATTTTTTCCCCTGTTCAGGTCCATAGGTAGCAAACCGTTCAAAATTCAAGGAAACAATCAACTACAAAAATGTACCTTAGATCTCAATAAACTCTGAATAAATTTCTAGAATATATGAACTTCCTAGGAGTGATTCTTAATACCGTTTAGGTAGCGCTTAGGTAGCCGTAAAAGTGAAAAACGTCCCGAAAATTTTTTAATTTCATTTGTTTTTTTTTCTTTACTTCAACATTGAGATACTATGCTATCGCGCTCTCTTAAGCTGTTAATCCAAATCGTCGTCCGAATCGTTCGAATCTGACTCTGGTTGATTTATAATTTTCAGCCCTCTTTGCACAATGTCACAAAGGGTTTCCTCGAATTTGCCTCTTGATAATATGACTATATCGTCCACGTAGCCTTGACATTATATACCTGCTTCCGACAATTTCATTAATAGTTCATCAACAACCAGACTTCATATTAAGGGGTGAAAGACCCCCTCCCTGTGGACATCCTCTGGTTGTGTTGACGATTATGGTCTCCCTGATGTTTCTGCTGATCTCGTGTAGAGAACTTCTGCCATCCATTTTGATGTCACTGAATATACTCCTCTTCGGTTTAGTGCCCTTTCTATTATATGGTGGATGAGAACGCAAAAGCAGCGATAATATGGATCTTCAAAGCCCTTTCCAACAAGTAGATCAAAAATATGTTCTTTGTGTAACCTAAAAGAGGGAGAAAGTATACATTTCACAGGTCATTGCCCCATCTTGAGGGAATTTAGATTACGTGATTCTCAGTCGATGTGGATACAATAACTAATGGATATTGGATGAGTATATTTGCTACTAACAAACATAAGCACAAAATAGTATACTCCTCTGACCACCCAGTTGTTCATATAAAAAAAATCCAAAAAAAAAAAAAACAAAACTCTTTGCCATAATACTCGTAAAGCGAATACAAATTCCATATTAATGGTTAAGGTCATTCCAACGTATGAGTAATTTATAAATTGTTGCATTCACAATACAACACTTACACGCAGCCATGTACTGGAAAGTCATACGTGATGTACACGAGGTTGGCGCTTAATTGTCGGGTAAGTTCAAAGCTTGTAAAGCATGCTTAAGGAAAGTTCAACAATTTTTCAATTCACTACAAATAATTGTACATATAAAATGTTATAGAAGAAAATAAAGCAAAATGTAAAATTACACTGTAGATTAATTTTCAATTGAATCTTGCATCGAAAAATATACAATCAAAACTATTATAAATGTCATCCCAGTGTATTGAAAAAAAATTCTTGATTAATTTATTGTTTTTTTATAAATGAAAAAAAAAAAAAAAAAACATTGCAATCATATACATATGTTAGTTGTAAGAATAATGAAATGAAAACATAAACAAAGGACACAACTAAAAATTTAAAATTATAAATCAAGAGTGTTACAATCGGTGTCAAAGAATCAAAATATAACGACACTCACTTTATAGAAACTAAATTGACAAGACTTTCAAAAAAAATATCTTCAAATGTACTAAAAATAATCAAGGAACCATTACTGGCAAGAGCTATCGAAAACTTGGTAGACCAGCAAAAGAAAAATCAATACCAATAAAAAAAAATATATAAAGACAAAGGTGAACAAGAAAGTAATAGGAATAAAAAAATACATACATACACACATACATATAAAGTCATATAAGATTCACCAATATAAAAAGTTGATATATTGATGATGGGCAATGTTATGTTACACTTGAAATATATAATATGATTTCGAAAATATGTGAGTTTTTTCCTTTACTAACGAAAATGTCAAAAGTTAACCGCCTCAAATGTTAATTCAGTGTTACATAGTTTATCAGGATGATTGATTGCAAATCCCAATCAAAATAATCGAGTGATCTGTGCGTTTTCTTTTTCATTGCAACTTAAATTGTCATCTGTGGACGACATACAAAAATGTACTTCCCTTGGCACCAATGAATATGCCATTCCTCAACAATGTATTTGGTTTTTGAACTTGATAGAACAAAGTAAAAAATTTGGGGCCTTAAAATCACATAAATTGCAGACTAGAGTGATCCTAAAAAATGAAAATGCGATTTTGGAGATAGACGGGGTCCAGTTTGTTGCCTTTCAGTTAAAAACTAATAAATGTGAAGTTTGGGGACAATCGCACAAAGAAAAGTCGCGCCGGAAATCGATTGAAAATTTCAAGTGTGTTTATATGGGGAAAATATGACTTTTTTTGAGATTTTACGAAAATTTCTTTCTATAGTTTGATTTTTCCGACTAGTTGTTATATGAATCGAGATCAGTTTTAAATTACCTTTTCAAAAAGCTGTAAGAATTCAAAACTAAATAAAAATTCGCCAAGAAATAGCAAATGACCCAGACCACTTTTGTGTCAAAAAAAAACTAGGTCATGAAATTTGATGGCATTTTTTCAACTGAGAAATTGACTAAAGCCATAATTTTTTTTTTGTCTCTATACCTATAAGTAATCAGATATAAAGTATTGTTTTATTACCACGTTGCCAACCTATTGCGCATTGAGACCGAAAATGAGAAATTTTTTTGATAAAATTTTGAAAACTTCTTTTTCAAGTTTTAAAAAATTTTCTCCAACAAAATTTATAAAAATGGACCTGGCACTTTAACCTTTAGTTAATTATATGATACGGATTAACTCTGTGAATTTTTAAGTAAATCCCTGTTTCAGATTTTTTTTGGCAAGGATTTTATTTTTGCGGATTTCGAGAAAAATGGGATTTTTGTGAAATATTCTGTATATGTAATCTTTCCAAATTCTTCATATCAAAAATTAATCAGTTCTCTACTTTTAAATGCTACATTTTATCTTAATAGCCTAGGGTTTCGGAAAAAAATAATATGATTCCATTAACCCTTTTTAAATTGGGGTCACATATGACCCCAAACTAATAAAAGATATTCTATTCAAAAAATTCAAATATTTTGTAAGTGCTTCTAGTTCTATTCCTAAAATTTGGGATAAATCCGGGAACGTTAACAAAATTAATTTTATATATTTTGGTGTATTTAAGGATGATTTAGTGTGCGATTCAAATTGTTTTCTGTAATCACTTACGGACTTGCAATAAGTATTGCTTTTCTTTAATTTTATATTATTGTATTAATTTTATATTTCATATTCTTTTATTAGCTTTGGGTCATTTGTGGGTCTTCTTATTTTATTCAGAAAAATATAGATAGTTTTTATACATAAAATAATTTTATAACAAAATTGGTTGAAAGTTGTTTTAATTTATGTTCGCGAGCAATAAACAGATAATTGCACCAAAGATATATCACAATGGATTATTGTGATCCCAGGAGCATTGAAGGGTTAAATAAATAAAAAATAACCGAATTATTTTTCTTAAATTCGAAATAGTGGTTTCATCAAGTTTAATAGAAAAACTCGTTTTCGGTAATTTTTATTCAAAAATATCTTAAAATCCAAAGATGGCCTTGGCAAATAATAGGTTAACGTCCTCGGATTGACCCCAAATTTTACGAAAGGGAGTTCTACACATCTGGTTATTATATTTTAAGCGTCGCATTTAAAAATTCATTAGCACTTACAAAATATTTTTTTAATAAATTGTCTTTTATTAGCTTGGGATCATATGTGACCCCAATACCAAAAGAGTTAATGGGGTCATATTATTTTTTCCAAAACCCTAGGCTATTAAGATAAAATATAACATTTAAAAGTAGAAAAGTGATGAATTTTTGATACAAAGTATTTAGAAATAGAACATTTACAGAATATTTTACAAAAATCCCATTTTTTCTCGAAATCCGCAAAACTAAAATCCTTGTCAAAAAAATTGTGGCTTATGCACACAGAAAACGGATTCGTTGTGGCAATCGAATTATTTGTTACATACTTCCTCATGATCTTAAAGGCAATCGATTTTATAAATGAATTCGATTGTGTGAATTGTGACATTGAAGTTGATACAATAGAATTTAGGTTTAAGCAATAAATACAGAATAAAGTTTCAGTTATGTTTACTTCAAATATCTGTTGCCACCATTGATATAATTAAAATAAAATCTTGCATGCTAATAGATAAAATGGTATGCCCAAACAAAGTGTTATATATATTGGTTGTATCTGCCATTTGTCGGGTTTGTATATATATCTAATTATATAAAAAAAAAACAATATTAAAGCTTTTTTTATAGTGTATTTATTTTTGAAAAATGAATTATACCGTTTACAAATATTTACAATATAAAACTTATGATACAGAAATTCTTACAATTAATAGTCCCACATTACATATTTTTCACCAACGGTTGAAAGAGAAATGTGTGATACATACTTAGCTTTATTTTTTATTTATTTTACAATGTTATATATATTTGTTAAGCTGTTTACTCTATACCGAAAAAAATATTATCGAAGTACCAGGATTCTAATATTTTACACATAAATAAAACGCATTATCATCTATAATAATATGCTCGATTAAGCCAAACAACGGTTCAAATTTTTGGCATGTATGTGCACATTGAAACAAAACTTGTAATTTTTTATACTAACTTTGCAAGTAGAACCAGTGATTTTTTTAGATCGAAATCATTATCTAAAAGTAATCTGGCTGTTTTCGTTTGATTTTTTATATTTAATTATTTTTAGATATTGATTCCGTTATTTGAAATGTGTGCGGATTTTTTAAAAATTTTATGTTCTCCTTCAAAGCGTATGGAGTTAACATTTATAAGAGGACCAATTTTTTCAATTAAGTTAGGATAATGAATCAAAATAGAAATTTTGGTTTTAAAGGTTCACCTGAAATTTGTATATATAACTGATTATGAGTTACAATCAGAGACTCTAAATATTTATGCATTTTAAATGATATTGATTTTTTATACAATATATGAACGATTTCCCGAAGTTTCAATAATAATTCCCATTCAAGACATTCAATCACTAAATCTCCAATTAACAAAGGTATATATTGAATTATTAAAAGCATCTCATATGCAGTCAATTTAAATTTATTTTTATTTAAACAAAATCAAAATCAAAAAGTGGTGGTTTTACGCTGTTTGGCCCAAAATCAAACAAGATCAACAGATTTTATTTGGTAATTCTAATGTGAATAATTTTTTTAACGTTCCTAAAATTGTTATTAGATCATAATGCCATATCTCCTCTAAGATATCGTACATGATATCAACACAGTTATTTATAACCTTGTTAAAATTTTGAAGACTTAAAAACTTTGCTTTTTAGCTTTTAGGTATCATCAACGCATAAAGCTTTTGATTCTTGTGAGCTACATTTACAAAATCGACAGAAAAATTAAGAATTAAAAGATTCAACAAATCCGAGAATAGAATTTATTACTAAATTGTCTCCTCCAACTGTACATGAAATTAACTTTATAGATTGACCATTTACAGAAATTCCTTGTATTTGTAAAATGCTGTTTTTAAAAATTTTTTGAATATATTTCTATTTCCAATTTTTTTTTGGTCATCCGTAAAAAAAAGCATTCCCAAAAATTAATGATAATTTGGAATTTTAATGCTCTAGAAGAATTAAAAATTGTATATATATGCCTCTAATTTTTTGTTGCCCACTATGGGAACCCAATGGATTCCAAATTTCTAAATCATCGAAATAGATCATTATGGGTATTAATATTTCATTATGGGTTGATATTTTTAATTTTTTGTTACCAAAATGGGCGGTTTTGAATAATATTGCAAAAAGAAGATGCTGAATTTATGCATTTCATATAATTTTAAATTTATTTAAATAAAGATTTCGAAAAAGTTGTTGGGGATCTACAATTATGAAAACAAAAAATGATTTATACTTTTAGCAATTTTGTTATCATTTTTATATGAAAAATGAAATTCTTTTCGTGAATCGATCATTTCAAATTTTATTAAAACATTCTGCAGGTGTAGCTACTTTAAAAGCAAATATTCAGATTTAATAAGTTCCTGATTTTCTTCCATATTACTTTGTTTACTATTTACAATATTATTTATACGAATATCATAATATTAAAACAGTTTATTTAATGTTTTAACTGCAGTGGAACGTCATCACTCTCTTCAGTCAAAATTTCTAAAATTATTTTTAAATTTCCTTGTTAACTATATTGTCAGAACTTCAACTGGAGTTGGTACTATCATTGTTTTCATTAAATCGATTTGGGTACAAGTTTGAATAAAATGATAGTTTCTAACATGTTGTAGGTATGTAGGTATGTATGTATTCATATGAATATGAAAATGTACTGGTACAGCTATTATTGTTACATTTGAATCTAACTTTACTTCGATGAGTAGTTCTAAAGTCTATTGGGTAAAAATTATAAGAATCATAATATCTGTTACAGCAAATACAATTCATTGTTAAAATAAGTAATGTAATTATTTATCATTAAATTTAAGATATTTTTTTTTTGTTTAAAATAGCCAATAAAGTTAATTAAACAACTATTGAATAAGTTAATTAGATGAAAATTAAATATAATAGTTTATACAAAATATTCTTAATACTTGTATTATATAAATCTGATTGGGTGAAAATTTTAAAAATGTACCTTTGTACAAAATTCCATAAAAGCTTGCTTTCCATTGGGTACAGTAACTTAAGCCCCATAAAAATGCAGGAACAGGCTTTCAGTGCTTCCAAAAAATTTTCAAAAAAATATGTCTTATCGCAGAGTGTTACAGAGTGCTTTCAATTCATCCAATTTTCCCACAAATATTATTTTAGGCTGCAAATTAACCTTTTTCTTCTATTGAAAGTCTTTCATAACACAAGCTTGTTGAAAAGTCTATTAAGCAGAAGATAATTGAATCGATTGTGTAATAATTCAAAAAAATAATCAACATTACAAAAAATCTACTCACATCATGATGTACCACAAATTTTTCCTGGTTCTCAGTTTTCGAAGCTTTGAAAGTTTTTGTCTTCTGGCCTTTTCGAATTGTAGACAGATGGGAACAAATAAGGTAGTAAAAGAAAAGCAACTGACTTTTTTGAAGCTAAATTGTAAGAAAATATGAATTAAAATCTTTAGTTCAAATTTAGTTCATAAAATAAAGATATGATGATGCAGAACGTGTTTAAATTCAGATTACCCCACCTTTTAGCATAGAATACGTGAAGACTCGTCATAACTGCTGATACTCTGCAATCTTCACATCCCCATGAAAGTAATACCAATACGAATGCTAATGTTTGTCACTATCAAAAATGTTTGACCAAAACCAGTCTTTTATTATGGAATCAGAATCACTATCTAAGTCAGTTTAGCTATGTCCGTCCGTCTGCCCGTCCGCCTGTGTGTCCATGTAAACCTTGAAATCAAACTACATGGCGTGAGTATTAATATATTTAGCAGTAATTTGATATATAAGCTTTTATCGGCCATAGGACGAACAATATTTGTTCGAGGGTTCATGAGGGATCTATTAGTATGTAGTTTCTTTCCAAAATCATCAGGGGAGATTCAGAAATTTTAGCAAATATAACATAATGTTATTTTATAGTTTGCATACAAATGCTTATTGTAGGACCTCAGGATAAATGTTCAATTTGTTCACGGGCTTATGTATTGACCAATATTATATTTTTTATTTTCCAAAACATCGGGAGAACTTAGAAAAATGAATTTTAAATACACAACTCTACAGTACACTCGTACTTCCGTAGTTTGGTATTATATTTATTTATGTTGTTTTTAATTTATGCAAAACTGCTTTGAATCGCTACAGATGTTTCTTTTCATAATATTTTATATTAATATATATTTTTTTATCAATTAAAAAAATATGTCTAAGTCTTTTTACACTCACGTTCCACATAAAATTTTACGGATAACTCTTAATGAATAACTTCACATACATTTATTTTTAACTTACCGTTCGTGTTTATCCGTAGTACAAATCTTGATGTCCACTTTTTTCAACACAATTTTTTTTTAATTAATAATTATTATTTTTCACACAATTATTTAACAATAAATTTTATGATATAAAGTTTTATATTATATTTTTTTCAGATTTGAATTTTTCAACAATGACATTAAATCCAAACATTCGATTGGGTTACTAATAAATTTATATATTTCTTACATTAACACCAGTATTTGTTTCACTTATATATCATTCGGTTAAATACACAAAAGCAGTAAAAATTTAATTTTTCGTTTGTTATAACTGAAAAATAATTCTATAAACAAATTTGTTTGCATCTTATATACCAACAATTTGTTGTAATATCTATTAAAACTTTTTTGATTTAATATATGTTGTTATAATCGAAACTGTTGTTGCAATCATCAATATTTAGTATTGTAGCATATTATGATGTATTTAACTTAGTTCTCTCAATCGAATTGGTTTAATAAATTCTACAAAATCTTTGATCAGTAGATGGGACTTATTTTTCTATTAAAGGAGCATTAAAATTATGAGAACTATATTCGTACGGTAGATATTAAAGAAAATGTAGTACATTTTAAAATATTTATAAATTATAATGTAAATTCTTATTTCCCAAATAAATTTTTTTAATGGTAACATAATTCCAACCAGTCCTTTTTCTGTGTGTGAATTTACTTAAACATTCACACAGTTAATCTGCAACGTGTACTTAACAAAACCTTAAAGTGCCAGATCCACTTTTTTAAATTTTGTTGCAGAAAATTTTTTAAAACTTGAAAAAGAGTTTTCGAAATCTTATCAAAAAATTTTCCCATTTTCGGTATCAATGCTTAATAGGTTAACAAGGTGGTAATAAAACAATACTTCATATCTGAGTTCTCGCAGGTATAGAGACTAAAAAAAAATATGGCTTTCACCAATTTCTCAAAGTTGAAAAAAAAATGCCATCAAATTTCATGACCTAGTTTTTTTTTTTGGCACAAAAGTGGTCTGGGGCATTTCCATATCTTGGCGAGGTCTTATTCGATTTTGAAGTTTTATATGTTTTTGAAAAGATAATTTAATGCTGATCTTGTTGGAAAAATTAAACTATAGAACGAAATTTTCGTAAAATCTGAAAAAAAGTCATATTTTCCCCATATAAACACACTTGAAATTTTCAATCGATTTCCGGCGCGACTTTTCTTTATCCGATTGTTCCCAAACTTCATATTTATTACTTTTACATGAAAAGATAACAAACTGGACCCCGCCTATTCCCAAAATCGCAATTCGAAAAATTTCCATATAACGTAGGACCACTCCATTGTACACACATCATTACTTAAAAAGTACCATTTCTTTAACAGGAACATTTTAATAAAACAAATTTTCTTAAAAAATTGCCTTTTCTTAAAAGTACATTTTGTTAAAAAATAAAATAATCCTAAAAAAGCTCTCTTTTCTTAAGTCCCGCTTCACACTATGAATCTTTTGTTTTTGAAACAGTTTTTAATTTTCTTTTAAACTTTCATCCGTCTCTTAACACAGAAATTTTTATTAAGAAATTCATATTTTTTGATGTGTACTTCAGCATTATTTTTCTTGTTTGTCATTTCCAGAAAAAAAAACATTTGAATTATTTTTTAAATTTAAATAGCTTTTTTTGAATGATTTTTTTTCTTTTTAATTTTTTATTTTTCTGTTTTATTTAATTCAAATTAACTTGAATTTATTTCAATTTATTATCTTTTTTAATACAAATTTTTGCTGTCACAATCACATTAAAAATAAAAGAAAACGTAAAAAAACTACAACAAAGTTACGAAGTAAGAAACACAAGATAATTTTCGAGTACAAGAAAGCATGTACTTCAGAAAGACTTTCAGAAAGAACAAGTAAGAAAATTATAGTCGGTCTAGACAATTTGGATCTTATGGCAATTTATGTCGATTTCATATGGGTAATTTGTATGGGGGCTAGGTCTGAACATGGACCGATTCTCACCAATTTCAATAGCGTTCATCCCATGGCCGATAAAAGCTTAAGTACCAAATTTCATCAAAATATATTCATATTTGCGACCTGCAGTTTGATTACAAGCTTTACATGGACACACAGACGGACGGACGGACGGACATTATTAAATCAACTCAGAAAGTGATTCTGATTCGATCGGTATAATTAAAGATGGGTCTAGGTCAAATATTTTTGGTTGTTACAAACAGCAGCACAAAGTCATTATACCCAAACCACATAGTGGTATAGGGTATAAAAATGTCATGTGAACCGGGACTAAAGAAAGACATTTTTTAAAAAAAGTATGTTTTTGAAAAAATTACGATTTCCTTAAAAATTACATTTTCTTTAAAAAATTCATTTATTTATTAAAAAGAAAACTTTTATTAAATTTTTTCCATGTATTAAAAAATTACCTTCTTCTAAAAACTTTATTTTTTTTAATAAATTAATAAAGTTCCAATCGAGATTAAAATTAAATATGAGGCAGCTCTGACCATGCTATGATTAATGGTAACGGGGGAATATATCGCCGACCATATGACCAAACACCAAGCCAACACAGTGAATATTAGCTGTGATAGAATCGCGAAAATGTCTATGAACACACTCGGCTGTACACGAATACCAGATAGGGAAAGCTGGATGAACGGGAATATTCTGCAAAACCTTCTAGGCTCCTACTACTATACAGACGGATCTAGTCTGCATGGTAAAACTGGGTTAGGGTTCTATGATGAGGACCGTTCTATTGGTAAATACCACCATCTTCTGGACCACAACTTCATCTTTCAGGTTTAATTGATCACGATAGCGGAATATATTAGATCTATTGACACAAGGGGAATCCCAAATTCCGGAAACGTGAACATATATGCAGACAATCTAGCGGTTATCAGCGCAATATTCTCGGACAAAACTAGATCAAGAACTATCCTCAGGAGTAAGGAAGAGATTGCAAACTTCTCCAGAAGGGGCAGACTTGAAATTGTATCCCAGGACACAGTAGTGTACTGGGAAACGAGATTGCTGACGAACTGGCCAGGAATACCATTCAAAAGCCTCGACCACTCCTCACTGTCTCACTGAATACTCTAAACTGATCGCTCACCTATCCTTTATAGAACTGGCTGAATCGGACATATGTAGAGTGTGCGGAGAGGATGATGAAACCCACAATACTAACTTTATTACTGTCCTGCATTTTTTGATGAAACAGAATTTCTAAGTTAACATAGGAGTGGAAACCGGATGTATATCTGGACACAACGGATATCAGCTATGTGTATACATAGCTCCACTTCTCAACCTAACCTAGTCTAAGCATAACCTTTTCATAAAGAGTAAATTTTCTTTAAAAAGTGCATTTTCTTAAAAAGTACCATTGCCTTAAAAAGTATTTTTCTTAAAAAAAAAACTTTTACTTTTTTCTTAAACAAAAGTACTTTTACTTAAAAATGTACCACTTAAAAAAGCACCTTATCTTGAAAGAGTAGCTTTTCTTAAAAAAGTACTTTTTCTTAAAACTGTACCTTTTCTAAAAAAGGACCTTTCTTTCAAAAAATTACTTTTTCTTGAACAAGGGGCTTTTCTCAAAATAAATACCTTTTAGTAAAACGTACCTTTTGTAAAAAAAAGTACGTTTTCTTCAAATATAAGCTTTTCCTTGAAAAGTTCCTTTTTTTTAAAAAGTATCTTTTTTAATACAGTACCTTTTCATAAAAAGTACCTCTTCTTAAAAATGTATCTCTTGTTAAAAAAAAGCACATTTGCTAAAAAAGTACATTTTCTTAAAAAAGTAATTTTTTTTTAAAAGTACATTGTCTTAAAAAAGTATCTTTTCTTAAAAAAGTTCCTTTCCATGGAAAAGTACCTTTTTCAAAAAAAATTATATTTTGATAAATAAGTGTGCATTTTCTTAAAAAAGTTCCTTTTCTTAAAAAGTGACATTTCTAAAAAAAACCTTTTCTTAAAAAAGTTCCTTTTCATAAAAAATTTAATTTTCTTAAAAGTACATTTTTTTTAAGAAATTAAAATTTACCTTTTCTTAAAAAAGTACTTTTCTTAACAAATGACCTTTTCTTAAAAATAAAACTACATTTTCTTAAAAACGTATCTTTTCTTAAAAAAATGCATTTTCTAATATATTTACCTTTTCTTCAAAAACTATCTTTTTTTTTAATAAGAACCTTCTCTTTAAAAAGTAACTTTTCTTTTAAAATTACCTTTTCAATAAAAAGTACAGTATACTCTCCAACTTCGCGGTTTTTTATTGCGCGGTTTCGCAATTGCGCGGCCAAGCCATTAATACCAAAATTTCTATCTGCGCGGTAAAAATTTCGTAGCTGCGCGGCTTTTTTTTGCAGTTTTTAACCTAAAAAAATCATGTTAATTCAAATTAGTGAATCAGACGTGTGTTTGAAACAGAAAATGTTGATTCCCCGTATTTCGAGGCATATATAGTTTTTTTTTTTTCAAAAAATATTGACAGTTTCATTTTTCTAGTGGGCGCGTTAGGATGAGGATGTAAAATTACGTAATTTTAATTAATACATATTTATACAAGTGTTTGTTTAACTAAATTAAATTCAAGAAAATCATATTCGTGTGCAATATAAGGAATTCCTACATCAATTAAATGGTGTTATAAAGTAAGTATGTATAAATTAAATGTTTGTTTTTTGATTTAATACTCATTTTGAAGTAATTAGAGAATGGCTAAAAATATAAGTTTTAGCTAAGAGAAACAATATGAACGATTCCAGCATAAGGAGGATTAAATTGAATGCAGAAAAAAATTAAAAGCTCAAATTAAAGGCTCGAACTAAAGCGTTATTAGTCTTTAATCTCCTACAAAAGGAAGAACCTAGATCATCTAATTCAGGCGAAATTAAATTCCAAGCGAGTAAAGGATGGTTTGAAACGTTTAAACATGGTCGAAATCTACATAATATAAAATTTACAGGTGAAGCAGCCAATGCTGATACATTAGCTGCATCTTTATATCCAAAAACGTTAAAAGATATCATTGATGATGGTGGATATTTGCGTCTGCGGAAAATTTCCCGAAAACAATTTCCCAAATACAATTGCCCGAAAACAATTGCCCGAAAAAACAATTCCCCGAAAAAACAATTCCCCGAAAACAATTTCCCGAAATTACAATTTCCCGAAAACAATTTCCCGAAAGCAATTTCCCGAAATTACAATTTCCCAAAATTACAATTTCCCGAAATTACGATTTCCCGAAAAAAAAATTTCCCGAAATTACAATTTCCCTATTTTTAGTTCACAACTTCCCATATATTCTTGATTTCCCCCATAAAAAAAACTTGCAGCATACGATTTCTTGAAAAAACAATTTCCCGAGTATACGACTTCTCGAAAAAACAATTCCCCCAACCCGCACCGCGCCCTTCCTCTTCCACCCTCCGTCGTCATCCGGACCTACTTATTGAAGTGTCATACGCTTATTTTTTCATTGTGACTTTGAACATTTCGGTATTCAGACTTCACGACGGATAACGCTCACTCCATCACATCATGCGCATGCAGTAGCTGCTACGGAATCGTTACCATCTTGCATAGCGAAGTTTTTTAGTTATTTGGGTTGTAATACTTAGTTACTATGCCACTCGAATTCCTGGATAGCGAAAAAGGTAAACCGAGGTTGCTTTTGAATGGTTTCTTGTATCATGACGACGGTCAGTCCGTTGATAGCGTTTATTGGCGTTGTATCCTTTATCGAGGAAAACATTGTACCGGTAGGGTCATAACAATCACAGTGCCGAAGCGGCTTTCGTTGCTAAAGAAAAAAATCGTTAATGAGCTGAAAGATCTTGCCCGGACCACTACATCAAGTGGTCATGAACTGATTGCTCGCGCTTCGGCCGAAATTTCTGATGATATTGTTTCGGAAATGCCATCAACAAGTTCTTTGAAGAAATAGTAATTTCGGGAAATTGTAGTTTCGGGAAATTGTGTTCGGGAAATTGTATTTCGGGAAATTGTAGTTTCGGGAAATTGTGTTCGGGAAATTGTATTTCGGGAAATTGTAATTTATGGAAATTGTAATTTCGGGAAATTGTATTTCGGGAAATTGTAATTTATGGAAATTGTAATTTCGGGAAATTGTGTTCGGGAAATTGTAATTTCGGGAAATTGTCATTTCGGGAAATTGTGTTCGGGAAATTGTAATTTCGGCAAATTATTTTCGGGAAATTTTCCGCAAATCGGATATTTGTCAAGCCAAGTAGATGAGACTGGCTTATTTTGGAAAGGATGCCTAGCAGAACATTTATTTCTAAAGAAGAGAAATCTGCTCCGGGGTTAAAGGTTTCCAAAGATAGATTGCCAGTTTTGTTTTGCGGTTATGCAGCTGACGATTGTAAGAACAAGCCACTAATAATTTATAAAGCTGAATATTCTCGCGCTTTTAAAGGAATATCAAAAAACTCACTCCCAGTCCATTGGGTATCAAACAAGAAAGCTTGGATGACAGCAAAGCTTTTTGGGAACTGGATTTTAAATTGCTTTTGTGTAGAAGTTGAGGCTTATTGCAGAGATAAAAATATTGCATGTAAAATCCTGTTGATAGTTTACAATGCACCAAGTCATCCAACACATTTGGCTGAATTGCACACTAATGTTAAAGTAATATTTCTGCCTCCATATACGACATCTTTACTTCAGCTGATGGACCAAGGCATAATTTCCGCATTTAAGCTGTATTATCTTAGAAGGTCTTTTCGGCAATTAATTGAAACTACGGATGGACCAGCTAGTCTTTCAATTCGTGAGTATTGGCGACAGTATAACATACTATCTTCCGTAAAAAATATTAAATTAGCATGGGATGAAGTTAAAAACTCAACCATGAATGCTGTAGGGAACAACTTATGGCCAGAAAGCTGCATAAGAGAAGCTGTTGTTGAAATGCCAGAAATTGTGGAAATTGTGACTTTAGGTAGAACAATTGGTGCGGACCGATTTCAGAATTTAGAATCAGAAGATATCACGGAAGTCTTTGTAACTAATGAAGAAAATATAACTGTTGACGATATTTTGGCACAGTTCGGCGATAATAATAATGATGAAAATGAAGAACGTGAAGAAGATGTAGAGATTATAGGAGAGAAAAGGTTTACTAGTAAAAAACTATAAAATTTTTTAAAACTTGGTAGTCAATTTGAACAGGAAGCTCTTGATATGGACCCTGATATGGAGCGCGCAGATTTAGCCCCATATTTGACCTTCTCCGAGAAAAGGGACCTAGTGTGTGAAAATTAAGTTTTGAGAAAAAAACGCATTTAAAGTTTCTACACCCTTTTAGGTACCAGAATCCACCGTTTTTGACACAACCCGTTTTTTGACACACTAGGTCCCTTTTCTCGAAGAAGGTCACATATGCTGAAATTTATAAAGAAAAACAAAAAGCTGGTAAGCAATCAGTGTTAACAAGCTTTTCAGAATGTAGCAGTGATTAAAACCACGTTATGTGTTTATGTTAAATTTTTATTAATGCTTATATCTATAATATTAATATGTTAGGCGATTTCTTGTGGCCGATGTTTTGTTCTACCGTTTTATCCCGATTTTGACCAAACGTATATTATTTGAAAGGTATTTCTTTTTAGCCGTTTTCAAGATTTACAGATTTTTAAATCTTTTCTTTTATTTTGAGTAAATTGCATTTAAAGTTGCTACTAACAGATACATACAATTATACAAAGCTATGTGTGTGTTTATTAAATTTGTTACTGTGTTTGTAATAAAAATGAGTTTGTTTTTTTTTTTTTTTTGTTGATTTGTGAATTGGCTATAATTGTTTAGCATACCTTTAGGGTCTTTATTTAATGAAAAATAAAATTTCCCAGAATTTGCACTCGAATTTCGAGGGCTGGAATCTGCTAGTTTTTCTTAATGTTTATAGTCTTTGTACTTTTTTTAGAAAGTACCTTTTCTTTTGAAAGTACCTTTTCATAAGATAGTATCTTTTCTTAAAAATAAATCTCTTCCCAAAAAGTACCTTTTCTTAAAAAAGTAATTTTTTCTTAACAAAATAACATTTCTTAGAAAAGCACATTTTTTAAAAAAGTACCTTTTCTTCAAAGAGTAAATTTTCTATAAAAAGTAGCTCTTCTTAAAAAAAGTATCCTTTTTTTAAAAAGTAATTTTTTCAAAAGTATCTTTTCTTAAAAAAGTACCTTTTCTTAAAAGCACATGTGCTTAAAAATGTATATTTTCTTAAAAAAATCCATTTTTGTCTTGTCTTAAAAAAGTAATTTTTCTTAAAAAAGTAAATTTTCTCCAAATTTTAATAATCTTTGAAAGAAGTACTTTTGCCATAAAAACAATATTTTGGAAACTAAAAAAAAAAAAGAATTTTGTAAATCTTACCAGTGATTTCCTAAAGTTTTAAATAGTTTTAAAGAAAAAACTTTTTTTTTAATTTCTGATAACAAGCACCACGACAATTTATAAGATACAAGTTTTTCTTTGAAAACGATTCACAACAATTCTGGCGCCAATTAAAATGAGCAAAAAATCAATCGAAATTCCACATTTTGGTTTAGTATTTTAAGAAAATGAATAAACATCAGCCATTGTATCACTTTTAGTCTTAACTAGGGACTATAATTCGTCAACTGTGACAGAGTAAAATTATTCTTAATAATTTATTATTATAATATAAAAAAATAATTTCATTCGAAAAATTTCAATAACGAATACGGTGATTTGGCCTCTGCTGGTTCGAAAAGTTTTTTGGCAATACGAGTATTTGTTAAATTTGGCCCATTTCCCCAGTTATTTCATTAACTTATGTTTAAATTTTTAATTAATTTATTTTTGCTATAAATTATATAATTGTTGACTTACCAGTTGTGTATTTGTAAGCACACTTAATAAAGCCAATAAACGATGACCATCTCTTAAGTCCAAGAACAAATCATCGACTGGGGTACATTGAGTTTTTATTAAGTGGGAATTAATCCATTTTGTGAAAGTTTTCTTCTGTATATCCTGGCGTTCATCTAAAAAGATAATCACATATTTTAATTAAACAAATTATTTTTAGAAAATAGACAAAAAAATATTTATTTTGATATTTAAGCTAAAGATACAGTTTCATGTTTTATAAAAAAATATATTTTTCCAATATTCAATTTAACAATACAAACCATTTTTCAAATCCACAGCCTTAAGTTTAATTGAAAAGAACATTTTTCTTTAATTTCTTCAAATAGATTTTTATTGTTATAGTTTTTTTAGGTTTTAAAATAATTCGTAGCACAACAAATTTATTTTATTACTAAATGTAATTACAAAAGCTGTTCTCAAACCCAGTAATTTGTTGTATAAATATGTATACGAATTAAGAAAAGTACAATAACTATTGGTCCTCTTCACACTTAAAAGTTAAGATGGGTAATTGATAATTGTCGTTAATAAAATATGAAATGTTATTTTGAAATGTTCATTAATGGTTTGACTTTATCTAAATTTTGAATAATTCAAGATTTGATACTTTTGTACGGCTTATTATTTAACCGCTATTATAGTTGTGATGACCTTGAAATATTTCAACTTAAACATCCTCAACCGTTTTTTTTTTCAAATTTTGATTAGAACCCTGCTTTAAAATGAGAAAAAATTATAAATGTTTTATATAGACTCTAAAATCAAATAAGTTCCACTAGAAAGTTTAAAGAACCAGTTCGAAGTCTCTTCTAATGTACAATATTTTAATTTACACCTTACACTGGCGCCCGAGCAGACACAGAAATAAAGTTTTCAACATTTTATTAATTGACTTCTGATTTGACTTCTTCTAAATTTTGAAGAATTCAATATTTGTTTCTTTCGTATAGCCCATAATGTAACCGCTCTTATTGTTGTATTGACCTTGAATTATCCCAAGTTAATCGTCGTCAAACGTTTTATAATAAATATGAGCAAAACAATCATAAATTATTTATAGAGGACTTAAATATCAAAGAAGATTCAGTAAACAGTTTTAGGAATCAGTTCCCAGTATCTTTTCTTGTATAGTTTTTCATTTACACCTTAGACTGGCGCCCGAGCTGGTACTGAAGAAAAGTTTTTTACGAAAAGTCGTTCGGCAAGAGATTGAAAAATAACAAAACTGAATAATTAATTAATTCAGTTGTAAATTTTTTATATCAACCCATGCAAAAACATAGATAACCATCCGATTCCAGTAAGTAAAGAAAACTCTTTAAATTTTTATAAAAAAAATTCCGCAAAATTTTTGTAAATCTCCCAAGTTAAGCGTCTTCAATCGTTTTATAAAGAACATGAGAAAATTAATTATAAATTATTTATATAGGTCTTAAAAATCAAAGAAGATTCAGTAAACAGTTTTAAGAACCAGTTCCCAGCATCTTCTCTTGTATAGTTTTTCATTTAAACCTTACACTGGCGCCCGAGCAGGTACAGAAATAAAGAGTTCTCTACGAAAAGTCGTTCGGAAAGAGATTGAACAATAACACAACTAAATAATTAAATAATTCAGTTTTAAATTTTTTATATAAAACCATTCAAAAACATAGATCGCCATCCGATTCCAGTAAGTTATAAAAAAAAATTCCGCAAAATTTTTGTACTGACCTTGAAATATCCCAAGTTAAGCGTCTTCAATCGTTTTATAAACAACATGAGAAAAATAATTAAAAATTATTTATATGACTTAAAAATCAAAGAAGATTCAGTAAACAGTTTTAAGAACCAGTTCCCAGTATCTTCTCTTGTATAGTTTCTCAATTACACCTTATACTGGCGCCCAAGCTGGTACAGAAGAAAAGTTTTATACAAAAAGTCGTTCGGCATGAGATTGCAAAATAACAAAACTGAATAATTAATTAATTTAGTTGTAAATTTTTTATATCAACCCATGCAAAAACATATATAGCCATCCGATTCCAGTAAGTAAGAGAAACCCTTTAAATTTGTTATAAAAAAATTCCGCAAAATTTTTGTACATGACCTTGAAATATCCCAACTTAAGCGTCTTCAATCGTTTTATAAAGAACATGAGAAAAATAATTATAAATTATTTATATAGGTTTTAAAAATCAAAGAAGATTCAGTAAACAGTTTTAAGAACCGGTTCCCAGTATCTTCTCTTGAATAATATTTCATTTATACCTTACACTGGCGCCCGAGCAGGTACAGAAATAAAGAGTTCTCTACGAAAAGTCGTTCGGAAAGAGATTGAAAAATAACACAACTAAATAATTCAGTTGTAAATTCTTTATATAAACCCATTTAAAAACATAGATAGGCACCCGATTCCTTTATATTTGTTATAACAAAAATTGAGCAAAATTTTTTTTATGAAAAACTAAACAACTTTAAGTTAATTTTAAAAGCAAAATATCTGACAGAGTTCGAACTAAGCTGGACGGGAAATGTAAAAGAACAATGAAAACAATTTTCTAAATTTTTGGGTCTTTAGCATTAAATTTACTTTGGTAAAGAAATTCACAGAAATCAGCTTAAAGAGGTCCCATATTTGCTATTTATTATTCTTAAATTAGATAAGTGCACTCGCTCAAAAATATTAGGGAAGATTATCAATACAAATCGGCTAAATTTTTCATACGAATAATGAACCACGACCCCCCCATTTTTTATTGGTAAACTGGATGGATGCGTCTTAGCATAGTTAAATAAGTTACACGCAAAAAATCACAAGAAAATTTTATTCCAAGAAAAGTGATTCGAATACTTTAAGCTGATTTCTGTAAATTTCTTTCCCGCGCTACTTTAAACAGGCTGATAGAGAGATATCAAAGTAAATTTAATGGAAAGAGATTAAAGATTATTTGCTACGTAAGCATCTCCAGTAATTTACATAACAATCAAAGCGATTAAATTTCGGAAGCAGAAATTTTAGAGACACAAAGCATTGCAGCACATCGCATTCTATTTTTAACAATTTACTATGAAACGGACTTGTGTAGTATTAAAAAACCGACATTTGTTTATATTTCTAATCAAATTTCTGTTCAGTCCGCCCACTTACATTTATCGTAATGTTTGCAAACACACACGTAGTCTACATGAAAATGAGAAATGATGATAATAAACACATCCATAAGTATTGTATGGTGCTAATGAATTCTACAATGACAACTACAAATACTAAGAACACCAGAAAACCAACTGCAAAAATAACATTAATACGACAACTTAAGCTTTATTTGCTACAAATTATTCCGTTTTTTTTTATTATTGGTTTTGTGTTTTTTTCCGATCAAACATAGTTCGAACACAATAAAACTAAAAAAAAAAAAAAAAATAGAAGAAAATTTATTTGCTGTCATCAATTAGCAATCGAAAATCAAACACAGAGATACTGGTACTAATAATGTGTTTGTTAGTTGAATATTGATAATATTGTTGTCGTTAGTTGAGTTGGGATATTTTTTTGCATTTAAATTTTTCTAGTATTTTTTTTTTTTTTTTCATTGCTTGTGATGACAGCAAACTCATTCCAATGATAATGTAAATATATTATGAATACAATAAACAAAAAAAACCGAATGTTTTCAAGTTGTATTGAATTGGGTCAACTTGCAAAAACTTGGGTCAACTATTCTCAAACGATAAGAAAAAAGTTTAAAAAATAAATATTTGTTTAAATTTATAGCAAAAATAATTGCGAAAAATAAATTACTATGACAAACGTTCTTCAAAAGATTTGTGTACAACTAAAAACTATAATTATGTCATTTTGAAGTAAAAGATTTTAAGTGATTCCACTATTTTAAACTATTCGAAATATAATTTTTATGTATAGAAATAAAAATAAAAAAAATTAAATCTGTTCCCATTTTTAAAAAGTGTTCCCAGTTTTAAAAATCCGTTTTCAGTTTGAATTTTATTGAGACATTCTTATAAGCCTAGAAACAAGTATTGTTAACTGTTCCTTTAAATTTTTTTCTAATTTACAAACTGTTCCTATTGAAACAGTATCTTGGTATTAAAAATCTCTTATAGTTCTGTAATTAATATAAATCGATTTTTGTAGCAATAAAAAAATATATTTTAAACTATTCTTACTAGCATAGGTCCGAGATAAATACATATAAATCGGTTTTGATAGCAAAAAAAAAATAAACATATTTTATACTTTTCCTAAACTATTCTTACTTTTAAATTTTGTGTAAATGACAAATATAATAATGGTTTTCACTTTCTGAGAAGTTTTCGTAATTTTTATAAGTTGTACCTAGTTTTTTTTATAAAATAATTGTAATCAAATAAATTTAATCTGTATGAACTGCTCCCACCTTCTTTAAACCTTTCACATTTCTTTTAACCCATAAGCTTTTTAAAATATATTTAAAATAAAAAAAACTGTTGCTAATTTGTATTCACACACAACTAATTCTTTATAGACTGTTCCCACGTTTTGAAATACTTTCCCAGTTTCTTATAAACTGTTCCTAGTCATTTAAGATTCTTAAAACTATATTTACCTAAAATATCAACAGTTCCTAGCTTTTATAGGCTCTTGCTCTATTGTTTTTTATAAAAAATAACTGCCTTCGTAAAAAATATTTCTGATTGGACTGTGCCAACCATCTACACAAAATAAAAATTGCTGCCAACCAATAAAATCTATTCCCAGTTTGTTATTTTATAACATACATTTATTCTTAAATGGGAAACTATTCTAATGGGGTAGTGATGCGCAAGTTACAGCCTCTCCTACTCAACTGTCGACCTCACCTTCTCGTGGTGTTTCCTGTTTTCACAGACGAGGCTCTGACGACCGAGTATGGGCGGTATATCCCCAATAACCGCGCGGATTAAATAACTGTCGCAAATAGCAGGCCTGTAGGCACAAAGATGGCAGCCCCATCAACAGGATTGGTCGTGTTAGGCTGATAACCTGATGCGTCTGAAATTAAAATCATTCTCAGTACAACTACAAGAAATCTACGATCGGGAAATTCGATGATTTGAAAAAGGACTACGATTTGGTATTTGGAATGTAAGGAAGTTAAACTAAGTGGGCAAGTTGGCGCAGGCCAGTAAAATTTTGGAAAATTATAGACTGGCGTTCTTGGGCATGAGTGAAGTCAGATGGAACCAATACGGTCAGATAACAACCTCCAGAAGACATACTTTCTTCTGGTCAGGAATTCCCAACGAAGAAGATATCCATCAATACGGAGTCGGTATGTTAGTAAACAGTAAATTTCGAAATGCCGTATTGGACCACAAATTTGTAAATGAGCGCATGTTGTTAATAAGATTTAAAGGTCACCAAAAAAAATCTCACAGTCATACAATGCTACGCCCCTACCGAGGATTCCCAAGAAGAAACAAAGGATGCTTTTCATGATGCCCTTAACGAAACTTTAGCGAGTATTGATAAAAATGATTTGAAAATCCTAATGGGTGATTTCAATGCTAAAGATGGCTCGGACAACGCGGAATTGCAACATATTATGGGAAAGCATGGCATTGGCGAAATGAATGATAATGGAGAACGGCTAGTTGAGTTGTGTGGAATAATGTGGAATAAACGAAATGAAAATTGGTGGCACCCTATTTCCACACAAACGCGTGCATAAAATTACATGGATGTCACCAGACAACATCACGCAAAACCAAATGGAGTAACTCTTTGTGTGATGTCCGGAACCAGAGAGGAGCGGATATTGGAACAGATCACCACTTATTATTTGGAAGGATTGTTTTTAAATTAAAAAATGTGAAGTCAACCCAAGGCCAGACTAGAACCAAATACAACGTCGAAAGACTAGAGTCCCAGCGGCATCGAGAAGCCTTCCTAGAGCAAGTGCGGAATAACGTAATCGAACCATCAACGTCGGCAGAAAATGTGAATGTAAAGTGGAATAATATTAAAGCCGCTATAATCGATGCCTGTGTTTCAAAGCTTGGAAACAAGGCAAAAAAGAACGAAGACTTTATATCTCCGCAAACATGGGATTTGATTGATCAACGATATAACTAAAAGAAAGGAAGCACGAAATCAATATCGACTGCTAGACAAACAGGTAAAACGGTCGGTCCGAGAAGATAAAAAGAAAGAAATACGCGATATGACCATAGAAGCGGAAAATGCAGCTATGGCTTATAACATGAAAGACCTGTTTGTTATTACAAAGAAAATTGCCGGCACTGGTAACAAACGCGCATTACCAGTGAAGTCTTCTGACGGAACGCTAATAACCAACGTCGATGAACAGTTGAAGCGTTGGAGAGAACACTTCATGAATGTTTTAAATATTCAAAACGAAAATGTGACCGTTACAAGAAACAATAAAGGTACCACTCTGCCCATTAGAACGGATCCTCTTTCAAGGGATGACACCGAACTATTTGCAAACATATTGCAACCACTCTTCGTACAAATATGGAATTCTGAAACGTTTCCGTCTGACTTGACAAGTGGCATAATTGTGAAACTGCGAAAGAAAGGTGATGCAACGGATTGCAACAATTGGCGTGATATTACGATTCTCTGCACGGTGATGAAAATCTTCATGAAAATAATTCCGGAACGAATGATTCATCAAGTAGACGTACTGTTGCGAAAAGAGCAAGCAGGTTTCAGAAGTGGCAGATCGTGCGTTAAACAGATAAATACGCTTCGAATCATTATAGAGCAATCTGTTTAAATGCGGTCATCCCTGTACCTTCTTTTTGTGGACTACGAAAAAGCATCTGACTCCATCCACAGAGAGTGAATTTGGGCTGAATTGGAGAACATAGGTGTGCCTAACAAAATCATTTCTATAATCAAAAACAGTTATGAGAATTTTAAATGCACGGTTCTACATGAAGGAAAGATGTCCGAGCCTTTTCAGACAATTTCTGGGGTTAGACAAGGCTGTTTGTTATCGCCACTACTGTTTCTGATCGTTATAGATGCAGTAACTAATCGTGCGAATGAAAACAGAGCGCGTGCCATTGTTTGGAATCCTTTAGAACCTGTTTCTCGACTGGAGGGCCTAGATTATGCTGACGACAAATGTGAGCTCTCCCACAGGTTTATTGATATGCAAAGCAAACTTAAAGACCTGGAACTTGAATCCTCCAAAGTTGGTCTTAAGATAAATGTAGGAAAAGCCAAAGCAATGCGGATAAACACAACGTCAACAGAGCAACTAAACTTCTTGGAAGTATAATATCTGAAAATGGTGGTACCCTAAAAGATGTGCAAAATAGAATAAAGAAGGCGCTGGACTCATACACTCAACTTCGCAAGGTATGGAGCTCAAAAGACTACAGCCTCAGCACGAAAATCCGTTTGTATAAAGCTTGTGTCCTTTCTGTCCTGCTCTACGGATGTGAAACATGGTTTGTAACGGAGTCAATACAAAACAAACTGCTCCTTTTGTAAATAGATGTCTTCGCAGAATCCTTAGGGTGTTCTGGCCCAATAGAATAACAAACGAAGAACTCTGGACGAGGACGGATATGTACGACATAAATGTGGAAGTTCGGCGGAGGAAGTTTGGATGGATAGGACATACACTTCGTAAGCCATCGGACGAAGTATCTCACCAAGCTTTGGTATACAACCCACAGGGAAGTAGAAGAGTAGGAAGACCAAGAACCACCTGGCGAAGATCAACATTGGGCGAAATAAACAGGCTTGAACAAAACGGTCTTAAAGCAAATGGTCCTGGACGAAGATACAACAACATTGGGGAACTCAAAGAAGCTGCTGAACGAAGAGATAGATGGAGTAATCTTGTAGACAGCCTATGCCCAGTATAGGAGCGGCTCGTAATCGAAACACGACGGGCGAGGTTATATTATTTATTATTATTTATTCTTAATAAACAGTTCCTATTTTAACAAAATATTCCGTATTATTTTCAAGTATTTCAAATTAATTTTTTTTAAGTTAATGTTTTTTTTTTTGTAATAATAAAACTGTTCCTACTACCGTTTAACAATTCTTACATTATTCGTTTCTTAGACGACGATATAGTTAACAAGGAGAAAATCAACTGATCGCACTTTTTGAAAAGTGTTCTTGGTTTTTATAAACTATTCCCAGCTTATCAATAACATTTTCTATAGCATTACAAAAATCAATTCCCAAACAGCTGCTCCCACTTTATAAACTTTCCTAATGTTATCAGGGATTTCAAACTATTTCAAGTTTTTAAACTGTTCCCAGTCTCTTCGCCTGATTTTAAGTTTGCCGCCACTATGCCTTCCTTTGGCTTTTGTGTAGACATGAAAGTGAATAATAAAAATTAGCTATACCCACTCTTTAATAGCACTCCTAGTCTCTATAAAATGTTCCCATTATTCCTTGCTTTGGCTTTTGTGTAGGCATGATATTGAACAATTAAAATCAACTATCTCTATAAAATGTTCCTAGTTTGATTTTGTGAAGTTAGTAGTAAGAATAAATACAAATTAATTCTAAATAAACTTTGTTACAAATGTTGCTAGGTTTCTCAACTGTTCCTAGTATTTTTATATTATTTAAAAAACTTTTCAGGTTTCTTCAAATTATTCTCAGTTGATATACACGAATCTTTTTCTAGGTGTTCTATACAATCATAATTAACAAAAAATTATAATTAACCAAAACATATACAGATCTACTGTTCCCATTTCTTGTTTTATTCTAATTTCTTATGAAATGCTCCAAAAATTTTCGAAAAACGTTCCTAGTTTCCAACAACCGTTCCTGGTTGGTTTTTTTATGTAAAATAATTGTATAGTAACAACAACTTTATTATTCATAAACTATTCCCATTTCATATTTTTGATTATTATTTCTAGTTTTCTATTATTTTTAATTAAACTTTTGTGTATTAATAAAAACATTTTAAGCTGTTCCCACTTCATGTCCCACCAATGACAGTTCGTCTAACTGCTCTTAACTCAATTCTTTGATCTGTTTAAAACTGTTCCTAGATTAATTTATATTATCTGTTAATAAAATTATACAATTATGTGGTTTTTATTGTATCACAATATCAGAATTGAAATCTTAACCAATTGAAAACGCATTAGTAACCACAACGTTAAAGACAGTCTAAGAATAAATATTCAAACTTACTTAACTGCTCCACGATTATTACAAGGGGTGCCCATGAATAAACTACTCCACATTTAACTATAATTTCCGGCATCAGAATATAGCTGATGGTAAATTTAGTTTAACAATACGAATAATTGGAAAAATTGAAAGAAAGAGAGAACAAAAACATGAACCACAAGTCAGCCAGGTATTAATAAATTGACATTTAAAATCAATTTCTAATAATAAAGAAAGAAAAAAAAAAGTCAGTGATGAAGGCGTGTATATACATGAACGTGCGAGGCATAATAGAAAATTAATGGCAAATGAGCAGCAGCACTAGCAGAGCAGAAGTAGTTAAATGATTATAAGGTAGTTGTATAACTAATAAACCGTTAAGATTGATTTACCATTAAAGGACAACTACTTACAAATGGTAATATGATAGAATTAATTTTAAACTGTTTTTCAAGCGTAAGCTCTTAAATGGTGCCTATAGATTAATATTGAAACAGGGTTTTGAATTTCAATTGCATAACATATTAAATAAATATTTTATTGTTTTTTTTTTTTTTTATTATTAAGAATGTTTGATACTTAAGTAGTGTATAAACAGCTAACACGTTAATGGGTTTTTAATTTTTTAATTTCTTAAATTTCTTTATTTTTGTATTTTGTTAAATAAATAATGGAAAATGTCTAATTTTGTCTACCGGCATATTTATAATACGTGATTTGAATTTAATCGCTTGTAGTATTTTGTATTAATTAACACAAAATATTTTATACAATTTGTAAGCTATATTTATTAACGATAATAACAACAGCAACAACATTAGGAGTGTTCTCTCCTACTAGTGAATTGTACGGCCGCCTTTGGTTAGCTTGCTTTTTGTAATTTTGTTAACTGACAATGTTAATCAGCATGTTAACTAACAGCTTACAAGAAAGGTGTCTTGGGAAATAAATGATAACATTGTTTTTCTTTTTGTTTTTAGCTATAAATAGTTTAGTAAAAAGTTAAGATTATTAAATAATAAAAACAGTTTAATTATACATTAGAATTAGTATTTGTATTTGTATTTATTGAAATAGTAACCAGCACAGTAAGATATAATGGCTTTCAGATTAAATAAAAATCTATAATATTAATAGGCTAGGCGATTTCTTGTGACCGATGTGTTGTTTTACCTTTTTATCCCGATTTTGACCAAACGTATATTGCTTGAAAGGTATTTCTTTTTAGCCGTTTTACAGATTTACAGATTTTTAAAATTTTTCCTTTATTTTGAGAATATTGCATTTAAAGTTGCTACTAACACTTACATAAAATAATACATATGCTAAGTGGGTTTTACTGAATTTGTTAATGTGTTCGGTAATGAATTTGTTATGTTCATTCACAACAATAATAAACCATAAATGTATTGGTTTGTGAATTGGCTAAATTGAAAAATAAAGCTGCCTAGAAATTGCACTCGAGCGCTGGAATCTGCTAGTACACATAAAGGAGTATAATTAAAAACCATGACATAATGAAAAAAAAAAAAAACACTCAACATTTAATAATTTAAAAATAAAGAATAATAATAATATCAAGAAAATTTAAAAATTATAATCCTTCCAAATAATAAAAAATGATTTTTTAAGTTGTATTGCGTCGCTAGAACAACAGATATTGATGAATTATTGTTTTTCCTCAATTGGATCGTGCAAATAACAATTTTTGGAACAAATAGTTTGGATGTCTTGTATCAAAAATTTTATGCAAAAATAAAAGACTTCTGTTATTCCAAAAAGTTTTTTCGAGAAGTGAGACCCTCTATCATATCTTTTTAAACCAAAAACATATCTTGTAAAGTAGCCCCAAAAATAAGAACTTCTGTATCATTCGTTTTGTCAAGTTGGCTGCCATTATAATTTAATGGCCATATGAATTTTTTTTGCTCAAGGTGGATTTCTATCACTTTTCTATTTTTTTTTTTTTATGTATATGGGGGATTTCATGTCAAGTGCACCAACTTTTGAAACCGATGTCTTCCGATCGGGATGAAATTTGCACCAAGGTTAGTCCTATTGGATAGTAGTTTAGACACAATTTTTCAACAAGATCGGTCCAGATCTCTCTGAGTTAGAGGGGATCCAAATTTGACATTTTGGCCAAACAGGTGTTTTTTCTCATCCATGTAACTTATTACCTATTGTTCTTAGAAAATTTTCTCCCAAAGAGTTTAGATAGCTATTTCTTCAATATTTTGGAAAAAAATACTTTAAAAAAAAAAAATTTGTAGACTTTTTTTTTGCTAAATTAAAGCATTTTTTTGCCTTTTTTTCAAAAAAGGGCATTTTTTTTTTTTTTTTTTTTCATAAGAAAGCTTAGAATTTTTCCTTTAAGAGCTTTTTGGTCGCTTAGTGGGATGGGAGTGGGATATCTATCAAAATAAATGTTTTGTAATTCAAGACAACGGTTTTTTAATTTTTCACAAATGCACTATTTTGAATTTTTTCCTATTTGTGTCTAAAACCTTACAAATAAAACTTATACTGAGAAACTAGACAAATTAACCTTTCCGAAGGTATGTAAAATACCTTCATAACATAACAGAAGAGAATGGTTATCTGTAACCTGAAAGAGTTATTTGAAACATTTCAATCTGAACACGAGGTTGTTAGAATTGACTTCACGAAATTAACCCAAATGAGGCCAAAACATTGCGTTTTGGCAGAAAGCAGCGGAACTCACACAGTATGCGTTTGAATTTACCATGAAAATGTTAAACTGATGTTGAAGGAAATCAACTTAAAGTATTAAACAGATGATTCGGCAGAAGATTTACACGATTACCGCTATTGACTTAAATTGACTATGTGTCCTAATGCAACAACTTCTTGCCACTTAGGTGAATGTACCAATTGCCCGAAAACCACATTCATCAAAGAAAATTTAATCAACTCTTTAGATCGAGAATATATAGAGGAGGTCAAATTTGATTCTTGGATTCAGACTGACAGATGCACATTGAAAACAATCATTTTAAATGTGGATGATTTTGTGGAAGAAATGTGTACAGGATTGCTAAACTTGAGAAACCATGACTTTTTAGTCAAAGAGCAATGGTCATTCTTCAAGGATTTGAAGATACATTTGAAGTCTGGTGAATTCGTTATTTCATATGATTTCGCAGAAAACTATAAATATGTTCTTCAGGATGCCATACAAGCATTCCACTTCAATAACGACCAAGCAACTATATTCACAGTAGTTATTTACTACATGAAAGATGAAAAACTGGAATACAAAAGTATGGCAATCATATCTGACGATTTAAAACATGATACCGTTGCAGTTTATGAGTACCAGAAGAGAATACTAAAATTTCTAAAATCTAAATTTACAGTAAAGAAGGTATACTACATTTCGGACGAAGCTCGTCAACATTTTAAAAACAAAAGTAGCTTGGCAAATCTTATGGCCCATGAAAAAGATTTTGGAATGCCAGCTGAGTGGCATTTTCATCCTACTGCTCATGGTAAAGGAGCATGTGATGGTATTGGAGCAAACCTTAAAAGAAATGCAGCGAAGTATAGCCTCCAGTGCTCTCATCAAGATCGCATCTTAGATGCGACTGCTTTATTCCATTGGGCAAAGAGTTATTGTAAAGAAACTAAAATAGTTTTTAGTAGCAAAGAGGATCATCAGGAAACATTGAAAACACTGAAGAGCAGATTCGATGCTGCGGTAACAATCGATGGCACCGCTCAATACCATGCTTTTATACCGCTTGTCGATGGAAGACTCAAGACTTCTAGACTTGTAGAGACTTCTGCCTCTATTCAATGCGATTTCTTTCCAAAGACAACAAATAAACCAGCAGCGAAATCAACAGCTGAACCTAGTAACGCCAAGAAAGGATTGACAAAAAAACGCAGTAAATAAAGGCGACAAAAAAGCTGGATGAAAGACTGGGTATTTAAAAATTTACAAGACTTAAGTACTTCATCAGCTACAATAAATTAAGTATAAAAATAGTTATGATATAAATGGATCTAATGTTATTAAGATTAAATTTTATTAAATTATTTATCTTTTTATTTTTAATATTATTATTATTATTATACATTAATTTAATTATTATTACAAATAAATAAAAATAAGATTTTTTTCAACATTTCTATAGAAAAAAAGTGATTGTTTTCCTGAGGTTAACATATTCTGGGTATTACAGTATCGAGGGTATGAAATTTTAGTTGGGTATGTTACATACCTTCGGAAAGGTTAATTTGTCTAGTTTCTCAGTATAAGTTTTATTTGTAAGTTTTTACACACAAATAGGCAAAAATTCAAAATAGTGCATTTGTGAAAAATTGAAAAACCGTTGCCTTGAGTTACAAAACATTTATTTTGATAGATATCCCACTCCCATCCCACTAAGCGACCAAAAAGCTTTTAAAGGAAAAATTCTAAGCTTTCTTATGAAAAAAAAAATTCCCTTTTTGAAAAAAAAGGCAAAAAATGCTTTAATTTAGCAAAAAAAAAAAAAGTCAAAAAAAAAGTTTTTTTTTTTAAGTATTTTTTTTCCGAAATATTGAAGAAATAGCTATCTAAACTCTTTGGAAGAAAATTTTCTAAGAACAATAGGTAATAAGTTACATGGATGAGAAAAAACACCTGTTTGGCCAAAATGTCAAATTTTGATCCCCCTCTAACTCAGAGAGATCTGGACCGATCTTGTTGAAAAATTGTGTCTTAACTACTATCCAATAGGACTAACCTTGGTGCAAATTTCATCCCGATCGGAAGACATCGGTTTTAAAAGTTGGTGCACTTGACATGAAATCCCCCATATATTAACCAACACTCAGGGGATGCCCCTACAAATGCAGTGCATTGTGCTGATTTCAGGAAAATAGGTTGTGGGAAGGAGGAAAGAGGGATATTTGACTTAAATTTTATTAGATTATAACTGTCAGGAAAGACCTCTGCGTTGAGTTTATTCGACTGATAAACGAATTCTCTCTGTAATGCGTTGTGCGGCCAACTGGACAATAGACTACAAACGAATGTGATCTACTAGAGAAGCGGGTAGAGCGTACTGAAACTCGGGCACATGGAATAAGTTCGCTAATCTCAGAAGAACATTTCCCATGGTAATATCTATAGAACAGTGCTACACAACCCACATTCCGACGGTGTTCCAATGAATCAATAGAGTTGGATACCCTACTGTCATTGATGAGCGCCAATGCCCTCCTTTGTACACGGTCCAGTAGCTCCAAAATAGACTTTGGAGCTCCTGCCCATATATGGGAGTTGTCTTCCATTTTCGGTCGGATGTAAGTGGTATAGATTTTAAGGAGATCAGAAGGAGTGAAGTAATTTTTACACCGTTTTAGAAAACCAAGACACTTGAATGCTTCATTCGACACTTGAAAAACATGCTCGTTCCAACGAACATCACAATGAATTCTCATGCCTAGAACATCAAGAGTATCCGACTCCTCAATACCTATACCACCAATATATACAGATGACATTGTTGATTCCATGGCCCTATGGGTCGACATACAGTATTGAGTCTTCAGCGCATTAAAATCAACCCTATTCGCTTTACCCCACTCGGAGATAGTTAACAGGTCTTGATTGAGTGTGTCATTCATTGTCTGCCTTCTGCCCCCCAACCTGGGAGCAAAGTTGCATCATAAAGTTACTGGTCCGCCAGTGACGGTTGATACTTCGCCCATGCCTATAACCTACCTCCACGTGGTGCTCCCGGGCAACGCTAGGCAAAGCCAGTTAATTCTGGTGATTATTCCTAGCGGCTAAAGGTTAAGGTCAGGTCCACCAAGTACTATTCTTTTTGGGGAATAACTTGGTAGTGGCTAGTATATGGCCAGGCTGGCTACGAAGCCTTACCTGAGGCTATAAATAGGTACCACGGGTAAGCTATCAAGCCCAAGGTTACCTCACGGGGTCTTCATTGTCAAAGACAGCATAAGCAAAAACACAAAACTGGAGGTGTCAAAACCTACCAGATGAAATGGTTGTCACATCCCATAATTGTGTAGGTGTCCCAAGGTGTAATGAAGTAATGTAGTTAAGATGATAAGACGGTACATGAGCGAAAGGAGACCGGGTGTGGGTGCGTCAGTTGTCCTGAGAAGATACCATGACGGAGGAATGGAGCAAGAGTGTGGGTCGAAGACAAGTCGAAGGCGTTTGAAACAGGCGCGCATGTCAATACAGCGTCCAAGACAAGTCGGAGACGAGTTGAAAAGCGAATTACCGAAAGTTGACGTAAGCATCATCTAGCATGATGGCACCGATTTGTAAGTTCGGAGCGTAGTAGACGGAGGCAGGCATGAATCGAAAAATTCGAAGCTGTGAATGGATGAGCTAGTACCAATCCTAGCAAAGATGGCCATTGCAGTAGAATAAGTAGGCAAGAGGGTCGGATAGAAGATGAGTCCAAGAACGCTTGACTCATTTGACAATACAGTGTTTCGCGGACGAAACGGAAATCGGTTAAAATGTTGGTAATGAACGTTGTACATATCAGGGCCACCTGATAATAACAGCTAGTAAGAACGAACGTAGTAGGCAAATGGACGGTTATTGGAAGTATGTGTTTTTGCAAGTGCTGCCGATGACCGAGGACAATGTGTTGTACCCTTAAATTGCTTTTTTGGGAACATCCCCTCGGGGAGTTTCGTGGTGGCTGTGGTAGCCCAAAATCGCGGGAAGAACACAGTTCGATGTGGAGTTGCATTTCAAACAACCGGGTCTACGACCCATAGGGGCGCCGGTGGACGCCTTGTATCTCACCCAGTGCTAAGCACACCGTGTGGTTAAGTCAACATGACAGGAACGCACGTAAAACACAAAGAGACTTCTGCCCCCCAACCTCCAAGAGTCTTGGCCTACGATTAAAGGAAAATGAATGACAAATGCAGCTGTCATCTGCTAAAGAGTAAATAGAATTAAAAGTTTGACCAAGAAGGTCGTTCAGAAAGATAAGGAAAAGAAAAGGAGAAAGAACGGAACCTTGGGGTACCCCTGAATTAAGCTGAAACTCATTAGATGAGACCCCATCAATAACAACACGTATTGTTCGGTCTCTGAGAAACCTCGATATAAATCGAGAGAAGTCATTACCGACCCCAAATGCAATAAGCTTTAATATCAATGCATCGTGCCACACACGATCGAATGCCTTGGAAATATCTTACTTTCGCCAAAATTGCGAATGGATCGACTCCAGCGCTCAGAAAGTAGAGCTAACGGTCTCCCGTGGAACGATTTCTACGGAAGCCATGCTGTCGATCATTAAGAAGTGAATTGGCCTCTAAGTAGTTAACAAGATGGATATTGATCATACTCTTCTCCACCTTTGAGAGCGCAGAGCAGATTGCAATTGGACAGTAATTTTCAGGGTTATTAGCCGTAACCTTTTTAGGGATTGGTTGGACATTAGCAACTTTCCAGCAAGAGGGAAAGACTCCCACACGGTACGAAAGGCTGAAAAGGTTGCCCAATAGACTGGCTAGCGTCGAAGAGCACTTTTTCAGCACCAGTACTGGTATACCATCCGGTCCCGAAGACTTATTGATGTTGAGATCCGAAAGAACCATTTTAACTGCACGTTCTCGAAAGAATATTCTAATATTTTCTATATTTTAACACGGTTATAACTCGGTAACCGAATATTTCTTTTGTGTCTGAAACAAGGTTGTAGATATTGAATAGGAGAAAAAAAGCGGAACAAACCTACCCGAAAAAAGTACATCCAGTGCCTAAAAAATCGCAAAAATGCCCATTTCCCCCTATTTTTTTCCCCCCATTTTCAACTTTTTTTGCTAAATAACTGGATTACAAATCCACAAATATGCTGTTTTTTTTTTTTTTTTTTTTTTTTTTTTTTTTTTGTAAACTTTATTTTGCATGAAAATAAAAATTCCAATTCATATTACAGCTATTCCCACACAGAAAATATGAGATTTTTATTTGTTATTAGAACATTTTCAATTATTATCAATATCCATCCTCGTTGAAGTTGACGCTTGTGGTTCTGATGACCTTGTTTTCTTCGTCGGTTGTTCATATTCATGGTCTGAGTCTGCATTATCATCCGAGTTAGACATAATATTCAAGGGCATGCTTTCTTCAGTGTGTCCACCAATTTCAGTGTCATCGTCATCGTCGGTGCTTTCATCTTCGAACTGCATAACTTTAGAATTCCACCAATAAACATCCGCAAGCAATGCATCTCATTTCGAAGGAGTTTTAGGAAAGAACCGTGTACAGCGAGATGACATACACTTGTGCTCACATAATTAAGTCATGGGTATGCAATGAAATGTTTTTGTAGTTTTTCTCTTAAACCTAATTCTTCCGATTCTAACCTTACTATTTTGTGGAACCCTGCTATGCTAGCAGTTGTTTACATTGATTGAAGCAAAATTCAAAATTTGGGTGTTCCCCGAAAAATGTGGAAAACGTCAAAAAGGTCATATGCGCTGTGCTCACATAATTAAGTCACCACGAGTATCGTGAGCAAATTAGTGTTTTGAAGATTTTTTTTGCGGTTTAAATAATAAATAAATTAAAAACAAATAAATTAAAAAGAAATAACATCAGCTGAAACGCTATGGGTAAACAAAAAAATTAGAATTCGGCTGAACGGAAAATAATATGGGATGGTTTCCAAAGATACAATAATATTGCAGAAGTAGTGGAGATTTTGAACTATCCTCGTGGTAAAATTACAAATGTCATTACGCATTCCAAGAAATATGAAACTTTTGAAAATATTCCGTGCCAAAAACCGAGAAAAACGACTTTAAATGATGATAGACGCATTGCAGAGTAAAACTGATCCTTTTTTAACTTCGTCGCAAATTAGAGCTCAAATGGGAACAGATTATGGCGTAAATGTTTCGTCGCAGACCATAAGACGACGTTTGCAAGAAAACAATTTGCATGGACGAATGGCCAAGAAGAAACCGTTGGTTTCCTTGAAGAACACTACGAAGCGGCTCCGATTTGCGACTGACCATCTTGCTAAAGGCCTAAATTTTTGAAATTTTATTGTTTGGAGCGACGAATTTAAGCTTAATGTTTTTGGAAATGATGGTAGACCATATGTGCGACATCCTCCACTTAAGGAATCGGATCCAAAATACACCAAAAAACTGTGAAACACGGTGGCTCATCAGTCATAGTATGGGGTTGCTTTACCGCATTCAGTGTGGGTGCTATAGTCAAGATTGACGGTATAATGAATGGGGAAATGTATAATAATATACTAAAGGAAAATTTGGCCACCGAATATGCCGACAATTGCCGCTTGCGTGGATTTTCCAACACGACAATGACCCGAAGCATTGTTCGAAGCTGGTTAAGTAGTGGTTGGCAACACAGTCCATCAAGCTTCTGGAATGGCCACCGCAGAGTCCGGACTTAAACCCTATCGAGAACTTGTGGGGCATAATAAAACGAGTCATTGCAGCACGAAAACCGGCAAATAAGGACATGTTATGGAAAGTTATTCAAGAGGAGTGGCACAAAATCACTCCAGGCCAGTGCGCTTCTCTTGTAGCCAGCATGCCATAGCGATGCTCCACAGTATTGAAGCAAAATGGTTATCCTACTCAGTATTGAGGTAAGCTAATGAAAAAATGGGACTCTCGACAAAATTTATTACTTATTTCTACAATTTCAACCATTTTTTTTTTTCAGATGACTTAATTATGTGAGCAGCTCTTTTTGGCTAATTTCCAAGTTTTTAATTTTTTTTTTTGAAAGAACCAAAATTTTGTAATTTTTAATTTCACTGAAAATTGATTGCCAACATATAAGAATAATAAAAAAAAATTATATTAGAATTAAAAAAAAGGGTTTACGTATTTTTGACAATAATGTCAAGTACCATACTAGTGACTTAATTATGTGAGCACAAGTGTACAGACACGAGTGGACAAGTTGCTGTATTATTTTGAAAAAATCAATGCATCCATGACGTTAGAATTACATTTCATACATTTCCACCTTGATACCTTTTTGGCACAATTACCTCTGGAATCGGACGAATAAGGAGAGAGGTTCCACCAGGTGACCATGCCAATGGAATAGAGATTCAAAGAAAAAAATTTCATATGTTTTTTTTTTAAACGATATTTCTTAAAAACGTTACTAACGATTTTCATATTTATGATCTTTTTGTAAACTAGTCGTCCTAATCTTCAAACTTCCATATAGGGCTTAGCCCCTCCTCGAATCATTACGTCCAATTTTGTCATTTAATTTTCTCATATAGTAGTAGAAAAAATTGCATACCTTTTTTTTAAACGATGTTTCTTAAAAACGTTACTAACGGTTTCCATATTTTTGATCTACTAGTTTACATTAGTAGAAAATTTGATCTTTGACCTTTTTGTAAAATTCAATTTATTTTTATTTTATTTTATAATTTCTAGTCCTAATCTACTAATGCCACTATATATCTAAACCCCTCAACTTATTTGTAAAGCGTATTTAATTTTCGTAGTTATCTTCAAAAAAAAAAAAAAAAAACATACAAACATGTTAGTTCAACATTCTCTATATACTGCATAACATTTTGCAGAACGTGTTTAACATTCGTAGTTATCTTCACAAAAATTCTGTTAATTTAACAGTCTCTGTTAAGTTTTTAAAATTTTTGAAAAACGTAGTTAACTTTTGTCGCTAACTTCACACCCTTTTTGTAGTCTACTGTCCAGTTGACTGCACAACGCATTACAAAGAAAATGCGTTTATCAGTCGAACTAGCCGTATGTGAAAAAAACTCCCCGCACAAGTCTTTCCTGACAGTTAATATCTAATAAAATTTAAGTCAAATTTCCACAAACACTACTCCCCCCTTACTCCTTCCCATAACCTATTTTCCTGAGATCAACACAATGCACTACATCTGTAGGGGGCATCCCCTGAGTGTGGGTCAAGAAAACTAAAAGTAAATTTTTCTCAAAAAGTACTTTTTCTAAAAATTAAATTTTACTAACAAAGTGCATTTCCCGAAAACAATACATTTTCTGAAATAAGTAAATTTTTTTCATAAAGTGTCTTTCTTAAAAACTACAATTTCTTTAAAAATTACTTTTTCCAAAAAAAAAAACCCGTCCTCTTAATTATGTCTTAGAAAATTGTACTATCTTAATAGAGTTCCGTTTCATAAAAACGTACCTTTTCTTAAAAAAGTACCTTTTCTTAAAAAAGTACCTTTTCTTAAAAAAGTACCTATTTCTCAAAAATTGCTTTTTCTAAAAATTATATTTTTCTAACTAAGTACATTTCCTTAAAAAAATACATCTTCTGAAAGATGTAAATTTTCTTCATAGTGTCTTTCTTAAAAAGTGTCATATCTTTAAAAATTATTTTTCTAAAAAAAAACACTTTTTCTTTATAATGTACTTTAAATATAATTTTTTCTTAAAAAACTACCTTGTCATAAAAAAGAACATATATTGGATTAAAAGAGTACCGTTTCTTAAAACAGTACCTTTTTCGAAAAAATATCTACCTTGTTCTAAAAAAAAGTACCACTTTATAAAAAATTAAATTTTTCTAAGAAAGTATATTTTCTTAAAGGAGCATATTTTCTTAAAAAAGTACGTTTTCTTAACAAAGTACGTTTTATTAACAAAGTACATTTCCTTAAAAAGTCCCATTTCTTTAAAAATTACTTTTTCCTAAAAAAAATACCTTTTCTTAAGGAAGTACTTTTTCTAAAAAAAAACATAAATAAAAAGTACCTTTTCCTAAACAAGTACCGTTTCTTAAAAAGTATCTTTTCTTAAAAACTATCATTTCTTTTAAAAGTACGTTTTTCTTAAAAAAGTACCATTTCTTAAAAAAAATACATTTATGTTTGAGTACAACATTTTTGAAATTTTTTGATGCAAACAATTAATTGTTTAACCAATATTTTTGTGTTAAAAAATACAGCTAATAATATGTCTAAAACAAGTAAGAAAATTATAGTCGGTCTAGACCGACTATACGATACCCTATACCATGCGTTTAGAAACCCTATCTCTTAGGCCCAACTAACTGGACATTGAAAATAAGCAAAAACCAAATTTGAGTGGGATTTTTATTAATTTTTTTGGCTGCAGATATGAAAAAGTTCATATCGGATGCTATATCTATAAAGGGGCTAGGTCCAAAAATGGACCGATCCTGATCATGTTTGGTAAAGTCTCTTGTATTTTGCAAAAATATGTACAAACAAAATTTGAGAAGAATCAGTGCAATATTTTTGTTTTTTAGTAGATTTAAGTGAAGATCGGGAAGCAGCGCTATATGGGGTCAAAGGGATCATTTTTGGACTACTCATTAGTGGATGTAATGAACGCATACAAACCCAATTTGAGTAAGATCTATATGACAATTTGGATCTCATGGCAATTTATGTCGATTTCATATGGGTAATTTGTATGGGGGCTAGGTCTGAACATGGACCGATTCTCACCAATTTCAATAGCGTTCATCCCATGGCCGCTAGAAGCTTATATACTAAATTTCATCAAAATATATTCATATTTGCGACCTGCAGTTTGATTACAAGCTTTACATGGACACACAGACGGACGGACGGACGGACGGACGGACATTGTTAAATCAACTCAGAAAGTGATTCTGATTCGATCGGTATAATTAAAGATGGGTCTAGGTCAAATATTTTTGGTTGTTACAAACAGCAGCACAAAGTCATTATACCCAAACCACATAGTGGTATAGGGTATAATGAGAGCAAAGAAAGAAATTTACTTTAGGGTTAAAAAACTGCACTTCCAAGACAAAAGTAAAGATCAAATTCTTTTTCTCAAAATCTAATTTAATTCTTACAAAATGTTGTATTTGTCATCCAATATAATTTCTTAGAACACAAAATAACGAGTCAATTCGTACTTATATACACATACATAAAAAAACCAAATAATCTGCTAAAATTTTAAAATTTTGTTTAACGCTAAAATTGAATATTAACCTGGTAACAAAAGAAAAACATTCGACAAGAAATACAACAAGCAAAACTGTTCAAATGCGGTTAAAAAAGTGAATATAAAAGATTCAAAATCTTAAGAAATAACACTTTAATCTTGTGTTGTTCCCGAATACAGACTAAATTTCTTTAATTAAATTTCTTTAAAAAAAAAATAAACAACTACAAGCATATTTTACAAAGTAACACTGTCTTTAGTTGGAAGAGATAGATTCCTTTTCAGATGCAGTAGCCACAAATATATTCTAACATTGCCACTGTGTTTGTTGATATTGCACACTTGCTGGCAGTCTGACAACAATTGAAATTTTAATGACGACTACAGAAAATTTGTTCTCTATGGTAACATTTGTAATTTAACTTTTGCTTTGAGAAAAATAAACATTCTTTTTAATTGCTGATATAGAAATAACGACTCCATCGTTGTGAAAACATACTGCTGCTGCTGTTGTTGTAACTCTCCTGCAAAAGACTGGAAACAAAATAATAATTATCAGTTTGTAACAAACACACTCAACATCAACATTATCATCATCATCATCATCATCGTCTTCATCATCATTTATGTGGTTAAGTGGAGAGTTGCTATTTTACAAAGTCATCTTTATTTTGTTTGAGGTCATGTTACATTTAAAGCAGAAATTCAAAAATGTAAATAAAGGCAAACCATCAACATAGTTTTAAATTAGAAGACTGCAATAATTAGCAAATGTATTTATATAAACTAGCAGATCCCAGCGCTCGAAATTCGAGTGAAATTTCTAGGCAGTTTTATTTTTCAACTTAGCCAATTCACAAACCAACACTTTTATGGTTTATGATTTTTGTGAATAAAGATAACAAACTCATTAACAAACACATTAACAAATTTAATAAACACACAGATAGCATATTTTATGTATGTGTTAGTAGCAACTTTAACTGCAATTACACTCGAAATAAAGGAAAAAATTTAAAAATCTATAAATCTGCAAAACCGCTAAAAAGAATTACATTTTCAAATAATATACTTTTGTTCAAAATCGGGATAAAACGGTAGAACAAAACATCGGTCACAAGAAATCGCCTAGCCTATTAATATTATAGATATTTAAAATGTAATTAGACAATATTAAATGTTCTAAGATTTCTTTAAAAATTGGCAAAATAAAAAACATCAATAAAGCTTGGATATAAATTTCCTTACATTTGAATTTTTAACTTTAAGAAAATTGCCTGCGGTTGGTATTTTTAAATTTAAGAAAACTTTTTTTTAATTATTATTTAAAATTTATGTTGAAACTTTAATTAGTATTCATTAAAAAAAAATTTTTTTTTGATATTGTAGTACATTTCAATAAATATTATATTGATTTTTGTTTGTTTCTATTAATGTGCAATCAAGTATCATACTTATTTATACTCGTATGTATGATTGTTGGTGCAATTTTTCAATTTTTATTTCTAATTATTACTTATTGAAAACTACGTACACGTTCTGTCCATAGAACATAAAAACCCATAGAAATTCATGTTTTTATTGTCGGTAGTTGGAAATGAACCCGCATATTGAGAGCAAGAAAAACAGCATTATTCAAATGTCATGAGTGGTAAACTCATACAAACATGGACAAGAATTAACCCAGCAAAAATAATACTTTGGCTTAAGAAACTGTTTCAGATTTGTTCTGGTTGCTCAACACAAAGTCAAAGAAGAAGATAAATAGAAATAAGTAATAAAATTATAGTCTGTCTAGACCGACTGTACGATATAGTATAAAATGCCTTTCGGAAGAGGGTTTTGGATCCCACTTTACTAAGGCAAAAACTGGGTATAGAAAACAAGCACAAACCAAACTTTAGTGCTTTGTTGTTATTAATTTGTGGCGTGCAGCTATAAAAAACTTCATATCTGATGTTATATTTATATGGGGACTAGGGTGGCCCTTAATAAAAAAAAGTGTTCAAACTCTCGGTCGCACCCCCTAGAAATATTCAAATAGCAAAAAAATTGAGAAATACAAAGTTTTGGGCCAATCAAAAAACATTTAGAGGTGGCTCAACGCGATTGAAAATTTCAAGTGTGTTTGTTTATATGGGGAAAATATGACTTTTTTTCAGATTTTACGAAAATTTCGTTATATACTTTAATTTTTTCGACAAATTGTTATATAATTCCGGATCAATATTAAATTACCTTTCCAAAAAGCTATAAAACTTCAAAGCGGAATAAAAACTCGCCAAGAAATAGCAAATGCCCCAGACCACTTTTGTGCCAAAAAAAAAAAAAAAAAAATAGGTCATGACTTTTGATGGCATTTTTTTCAACTTTAAAGAAATTAATTAAAGCTAACAATTTGTTTTAGTCTCTATGCCTGTAAGTACTCAGATATGAATTATTGTTTTATTACCACCTTGTTAACCTATCAAGCATTGAGACCGAAAATGGAAAATTTTTTTGATAAAATTTTGAAAACTCCTTTTTCAAGTTTTGAAAAATTTTCTTAAACAAAATTTAAAAAAAAAAATGATCTAGCTCTTTAAGGTCTCGTTAAATGTATGATAGAGATTAACTGTGTGAAATTTTAGCTAAATCCCTGTGCCAGAATTTTTTGACAAGGATTTTAGTTTTGCGGATTTCGAGAAAAAATGGGATTTTTGTAACATATTTTGTAAATGTACTATTTCTAAATACTTTGTATCAAAAATTCATCACTTTTCTACTTTTATATGTTATATTTTATCTTAATAGCTTAGGGTTTCTGGAAAAAATAATATGACCCCACTAACCATTTTGGAATTGGGGTCACATAGATATGACCCCAAATATTTTGTAAGTGCTGCTGAATTTTTAGATGGACACTTAAAATATAATAACTAAATGTGTAGAAATCCGCTCCTAAAATTTGGGATAAATCCGAGAACGTTGACCCAGTATTTGCCAAGGCCAGCTTTGGATTTTAAGATATTTTTAAATAAAAATGACCGAAAACGAGTTTTTCTGTTAAACTCGATGAAACCACTATTTAGAATTTAAGAAAAATAATTCGGTTAATTTTTATTTATTTAACTCTTCAGTGCTCCTGGGATCAAAATAATCCATTGTGATATTTCTTTGGTGCAATTATCTGCTTATTGCTCGCGAATATAAATTAAAACAACTTTTAACGAATTTTGTTATAAATTTATTTTATGTACAAAAACTATCTAAATTTTTCTAAATAAAATGAGAAGACCCACGAACGACACAAAGCAAATAAGAGAATTTATTCAAAAGAATATGAAATATAAAATTAATAATATTTATTTTAGTGTATTTAAGGGTGATTTAATGTGCGATTCAACTTGTTTTCTGTAATCACTTACGACTTGCAATAAGTATTGCTTTTCTTTAATTTTATATTATTATATTAATTTTTTACTAGCAGATTCCAGCGCTCGAAATTCCAGTGCAATTTCTAGGCAGCTTTATTTTTTAACTTAGCCAATTCACATACCATATATATATATACATATATACTTATCTATGACATTGATTTGTATTTGCATATTTTAGCATATTTTGCTTTAAATTTAGTCACGCTCATTTATTAAATTTTTTCAGATATATCTAAGTGAATCAATTAATTTACAATAAAATGAAATCGATTTGTAGTTCCATACTTTTGCGTATTTTCATCAAAATGTGCATTAACTTTTTCAGAAATGTCTACTCGAATCAATAAATTTGCATATAAATTGGCCCCGATTTGTAGTTGGATATTCTACTTTAAATGATTTCTTGAATTTTTTCAATATATTTAATAAATAAATTTACAATTAAATGACATCGATTGCAAGTTCCATATTTTGTTTTAAATGTTTTTTGCATATCTATAGACGATTTCTTGTGACTGATGTTTTGTTCTACCGTTTTATCCCGATTTTGACCAAGCGTATATTATTTGAAAGGTACTTCTTTTTAGCCGTTTTGCAGATTCACAGATTTTTTTAATTTTTTCCTTTATATTGAGTAAATTGCATTTAAAGTTGCTACTAACACATACATAAAATTATACAATGCTATGTATGTGGTTATTTAATTTGTTAACGTGTTTATAATAAAAATGAAATTGTTTTTTGTGTTGATTTGTGAATTGGCTATAATTGATTAGCATACTTTTAGGGTCTTTATTTAACGAAAAAATGAAATTTCCTATAATTTGCGCTCGAATTTCGCGTGAAATACATATTTTTGCTTATTTTGAACAACATGATTATGTATTGAATTTTTAAAAAATATCTATGCGAACTAATAAATTTGTATTAAAAATCCATCGTGTTTTTTTTTGACATGTTTTTTCAAAGTTTTTAGTACCCATTATTGCCGTACTTATCAGTTTAGTACGCCTGATAATTATTTTTTGTGTTTTCGGATCGAACTTTTTCTGAGTTCATGCATTATTAATGTGAGCAGTCCGATAAAAAATGGGCAGGATCGGACCAGCAGGCGTGGCACCCCCATACAAAGTAAATATTTAATGTTCTATAACTGCAGTACTATAATAGTGCAAAACCTTAGACCTTTGTGTGAGTTCATAATTTATTATTATGTGTAGTCGCCCAAAAAATAAGCGGGATCGGTAATTAATGTACTTTTGGCAAGTACTTTTGACAATTACATTAATTACCAATATGAGTAGTCGTGAAAAATATGAGCGGAATCGCCAAAATTAAAAATTGCAAAAAACGAAAATCGCGATAACAAAAATCGCCAAAATCAAAAAACACAAAAAACAAAAATCGCCAAAATCAAAAATCAAAAAAAAAAAACAAAAAACATAAATTGCCAAAAACCTCAAATCGCGAATGGCGAAATCGCCAAAAAGAAAAGTAGCCGATAGACAAAAATTTTCAGAACCGAAAATAGCAAAAACCAAAAATCGCGAATAAGAAAAATCACAACAAGCGCCAAAATCTAAAATCGCCAAACCCGAAAATTGAGCTTAACAAAAATCGCTAAAATCAAAAAACGCCAAAATCAAAAGATCTATAAAGGATAGTAATTATGAAAACTTTAAATATTTTTAAAGTATTGAGCATGAAAAAAAGGGAGGGGAGAATATGAATGTATATAGAAAGCAATATTATTGTAGTTTTATTTAAGAGGCCTTTGAAATATCACACCGCTTATAAAAATTCTTCCCTTTCTTGGATAAATATGACCATACCAATCTTTTTCAATGTTTTAGCATAATGTAAAAGATTTAAAGTTTCTTTGCTAAGGAAATCGTTGACAAAAACAGCACTAGTGGTCTCGTTTTAAATTTTAATATACTGTAGGTGTTATACAAACTGGGACAAGGCATAAGTATTTTTTCGACTAGGAAAAAATTGAAATATACCAATTGTTTATTGTGTATGTTATATTATTTTAATACCTTTTTATTAAAACTAGCAGATCCCAGCCCTCGAAATTCGTGTGCAAATTCTAGGAAATTTAATTTCTTCATTTAACACTTTTTAAATATCGATTGCGTTATTGTAGCATTATTGGTTTATGTCCAATTATTGGCTTATTTCCAAAATTAATTTTCAATTTTTTTTATTTTTTGCAAACACATTAACAAATTTAATAAACACACACTTAGCTTTGTATAATAATTTTATCTGTGTTTTAGTAGCAAGTTTAAACGAGCATAGCTCCATAACAATTAAAAAATTTAAAAATCTCTAAGTCTGGTGCACAGCTAAAAAGAAATACTTTTCAAATCAGGGATGTTTGGTCAAAATATGATTAAGACTGACACACCATAACATCGGTCACAAGAAATGGCCATGCCTATTAATATTATAGATTAATAAAAAAAATTGTTAAATTTATCTTACAGAACACATTTTAAAATGTGATATTAGCCAGTAAACAGAAGTGATGGTGACCTTCTAACATTATTCATAAAACATTTTGAGATCCTAAAAAGATAATGTCTCGAACAACTTATTTCAGTAGAAAACTCTTTGATTAAGTTTTTTTTAAGTGCTAAATTTATTTTTAAGTTTATAGAGAAAACCCTTAAAAAAAATCTATAGAAATTCACTACTTAAATTAAAAATAAAATCAGTATTTTTTAAGAATGTTTTCTTAAATTGCCGTGTTTTTTTACTGCAACTCACTCGATAACAGAAATATTTATTGAAATGCTTAAGAAAATCCCCATGTTCTGAGAGACTGTTGCTGTTTGAAAACTATTGAACTTACTAAATATCCTAGAAATGTATCTTATAAAAATTCTTAATATTTTTTAAACGTATTTTTAATTAACTTTTCGTTATCAGTAAATTGAAAATAAAGTTATTTATATATTATATTATATAATAAGTAGCAGATTCCAGCACTCGAAATTCGAGTGCAAATTCTAGGAAACTTTATTTTTTCATTTAATTAAAACCCTTGAGGTATGCTTCACAATTCAACTCATTTTAAATGAAGAAACCAAACTGAACCCATTAACACAAATACATTAATAAATTTAATAAATACACACATAGCTTTGTATAATTTTATGTATGTCTTAGTAGAAACTTTAAACGATCATAACTCCAAAAAAATATTCCAGACGATGAAAATCTGTAAATCTGGGTAATAGCTAAAAAGAAATTGCTTTCAAATGATAAATTTTTTGTCAAAATCAGGGTAACAGTGTGAAACTTACATCGGTCACAAGAAATCGCCTTGCCTATTAAAATGATAGATAAATAAACATTGAATCCGTACAGTAAAAACTAAAAATTTAACAACTAAGAATTATAGAAAAATAAATATTTAGAGTAACATGCATTCCGCTAATTTTAGTACTTTGTATGAATTCCATTCTTTAAGAACGCCATCTTGAGACGTCTTTGCAATGATTGTACTACTTGTTTCCAATACTCAGGACTAATATTATGGCAATTTTCAAGTAAAGCCGTTTTAGGTCTTTTTTAAATAGTGTGATTCTTAATTAGGTTTATATAAGGGCTTTGGGGAGGCGTTACCATAACGTGTGGACAATTTTACATACAAAAGCCAGGACCTCACATTGTAAGCTTTGTGTTTGGGGTCGTTGTCTTGGTAAATATACCAAACGTCCGCCAAACTAAGTCTTTCAACACATCTAGCTACTTTTTTGTTCAAAGTGTTTACATACATATACTTTTCGATCCATAATTTACTCAATAAAATAGACAACGCCGGGTACTGCTACGGAAAAAGAGCACCAAACCCTGAGTGAGCCCCCTCCATGTTTAATATTTTGTTTTTAGATTTTTAGGCATTAGCGCTTCATTGGATTTTCGCCATATAAAGTTTTCCATGCCTTCGGAAGATGTTAAACTCTCTGTTGGCATTGAATAAAACTTTTGCCAGAACGATAATCGTTCGTTTTTTGCTTTAATTTGCTGGGTAATTTAAAGTACATCGGCATGAAAAAACGTGTACGATAATGTTATGTGGCTGACTTGGTTTGAGTGTGATTGAATTGAACGTAACGAATCGATGATGTTTGATGGCATTTAAAGATGATTTGTTATTGCAAGAATGGTTGAACAAATCAATGGCTGAATGGTATGTACACTCCAGTCATGATATCTCACCACTGATGATGACGATGATGATAATGACGTTAATGATTTGTTATAAACATGACCAATGCTGTTGCTGTTGTTATTGTTGTTGCTGATTTTCAAATGCTAGAGTGAGGGTGTTAATTTCTTACAAAAAAAAAACATACATTTTGTAATTTTATTGTATCGCATCAATAATCATCAGTTAAAGTTCGTTTACATGATTGGTTATATTGGTTAAGGAAATTATAAAAAAAAAAAATATTGGCAAATATGTGGGAGGTCAATAAATCCCCAAAACAGCTGTTGAAGTATTTTTCGAAAAGTGTTTTAGATACACTTGCCAGAAACAGTATTCGTACATTTAACATTAAGACTGTCATATTGCGAAAAAAAAATAAGAAAAAATAAGAAAAAACAAGTAAGAAATACGCTATAATATGCGAGAGAGGGTCTTGGATGCAACTTAGAAAATAAGCAAATTTTAGTCCTACTGTTATACTAATGTGCCAATGTTTTTTGCTTTATTTAAAGTAAAAACATTTGATATTGACCCTGATTAAGATCTAACTCAATCATTAAATGATAAAGATCGGAAATAAGATTTTTTTTATTTTTATGTAAAATGATAAAATCTATATATTAATACGTGAATGTACATTTTTATTTCCCTTTTTAAGCAATATGCAGGTACGTAGGAATGTGAAAATTGGCATAGTTATAGTCCAAATGGAGGAGAAGCTGAGAATGATAAAATTTTGGTTTAATCTGTCTTAAAAATATATTAAATTAATTAAAATTAAATATTTCTAATAATTCGTTACATTCTGTTAATGCGAATGATTTAAATTGTCTATCAGCACCTTGTGTTGAATTGTGAAAATTGATTAGCATACCTTAAGGCTCATTTAAATATTCATAAATTTTATATATGTTTATATAGCTTAAAATAATATTGAAAGAAAAAAACTGAATGAAAAAATAATATTTCCTAGAATTTGCAGCAGAATTTCGAGTGCTGGGCTTTACTAATTCTTATTAATAATTAAACTTTTCATCTTGAAGTGTACGGCTACTTTTTCTTGCAAATGTATATAAGTATATATATGTACATTAGGGTGGCCCTTCATTATATGGAGAAAAAAAAGTGTTAAAACTCTCGGTCGCACCCTCTAGAAATATGCAAGTAGCAAAAAACTGAGAAATTTAAAATTTTGGGCCAATCAAAAAACATTTAGTGGTTCAACGCGATTGAATATTTCAAGTGTGTTTTATATGGGGAAAATATGACTCTTTTTCAGACTTTACGAAAATTTCGTCCTATAGTTTAATTTTTCCGACAAATTGTTATATACCTCGCGATCAGTATTAAATTATCTTTCCAAAAAGCTATATAAAACTTCAAAATCTAATAAAAATTTTATATTTCATATTGTTTTGAATAAAATCTCTTTTATTAGCTTTGGGTCATTTGTGACTCTTCTCATTTTATTCCGAAAAATATAGACAGTTTTTATACATAAAATAATTTTTTAGCAAAATTGGTGAAAAGCTGTTTTAATTTATATCCGCGAGCAATAAGCAGATAATTGCACCAAAGACATATCACAATGGATTATTTTGATCCTAGGAGCACTGAAGGCTTAAATAAATAAAAATTAACCGAATTATTTTTCTTAAATTCTAAATAGTTTAATAGAAAAACTCGTTTTCGGAAATTTTTATTCAAAAATATCTTTAAATCCAAAGCTGGCCTTGGCAAATAATGGGTTAACGTTCTTGGATTTATTTCAAATTTTAGGAACGGAAGGGCCGCATCTAAAAATTCAATAGCACTTACAAAATATTTGAATTTTTTGAATAAATTGTCACATGTGACCCCAATTCCATAAGTGGTAATGGGGACAAAATATTTTTTTCCGAAACCCTTTGATATTAAGACAAAATATTACATTTAAAAACAGAAAAGTGATAAATTTTTGATACAAATTATTTAGAAATAGTACATTTACAGTATATTTTACAAAAATCCCATTTTTCTCGAAATCGGCAAAAATAAAATCCCTGGCAAAAAAATTCTGGCATAGGGATTTACCTAAACATTTACACAGTTAATCTCTAATGTGCATTAACCAAGACCTAAAAGAGCAAGATCAATTTTTTTAAATTTTGTTTAGGAAAATTTTTCAAAACTGGAAAAAGGAGTTTTCAAAATTTTATCAAAAAAATTTTCCATTTTCGTTCTCAATGCGTAATAGGTTAACAAGGTGGTAATAAAACAATAATTCATATCTGAGTACTTACAGGTATAGAGACTAAAACCAAATGTTGGCTTTAATTAATTTCTTAAAGTTGAAAAAAATGCCATCAAATTTCATGACCTAGTTTTTTTTTGGCACAAAATTGGTCTGGGGCATTTGCTATTTCTTTGCGAGTTTTTATTCTGTTTTCAAGTTTTATAGCTTTTTGGAAAGATAATTTAATAGTAATCGTGAATTATATAACAATTTGTCGGAAAAATTAAACTTTAGAACGAAATTTTCGTAAAATCTGAAAAAAAAGTCATATTTTCCCAATATAAACACACTTGAAGTTTTCAATCGCGTTGAGCCACCTCTAAATGTTTTTTGATTGGCCCAAAACTTTGTATTTCACAGTTTTTTTTTTGTTATTCGCATATTTCTAGGTGGTGGGACCGAGTGTTTGAACACTTTTTTTTCCCTGCTTATATTGAAGGGCCACCCTAATGTACATATGTTATGTAAATATATTTATTTTATTTCTTATTGAGATTTGGCTAAGCTCAAAGCTGTTATTCAATAGATTAATATATAATTATCAGAAAATACACACATGAAACACACAATGTTCTGTTCAAAAGCAGCCAACACATATCTTTATTTTCATATCAATTATGTGCGTTTCTAAATTTTCTACGGTGCCCAACACAACCATGACTCTGTTCGTTTTAATATTTCGTTATTTACACGAACATTTTTGTATCACGTACTTTTTGTTTCAATCACACATAAAGCACACATTTTTGAGTGTTGCTTTATTTGAAGTTCATGTTCTGGTACGTGTACTGAAAAAAAAAACAGAACATGTACAATAAACAGGTTCGAGTTCA
>OY821517.1:354186073-354391073 GCA_963682025.1 Cordilura impudica
TCGATCTGGACCGATTATACGATACCCTATGCCATGCCTTTAGAGACCCTATCTCTTAGGTCCAACTAATTACATATAGAAAATAAACATAAACCAAATTTGAATGGCATTGCATTACATTCTATTACCTTCGGATATGAAAAAGTTCATATCGTTCATATATGGGGCTAGTCGAAAAATGGATCGATCCTATATATATTTGGTAAAATCACGTATTTTTTGCCAGAACATATACAAACCAAATTTGAGAAAAATCTGTGAAATATTTTTGTTTTTTGATAGATTTAAGTAAAGGTCGGGAATCGACTTCATATGGGGGTTATGATTAAATCGTGTAGGGTTTTTTTTGGATTATTGATAAATGGATGTAATAAACACATACAAACCCAAGTTGACCGAAATCTATATGACAATTTGGATCTTGTGACAATTTCAGTCGATCTTATGGGGGTCATTTGTACCTGCAGTTTGATTACAAGGTTTACATGGACAGACGGACGGACGGACAGACGGACATCGCTAAATCTATGGGTATATATTTGATAGTATAAATATATTTGATAGTTACAAAAATCAGCATAAAGTCATTGTACCCTGACCACATAGTGGTATAGGGTATAAAAATGCATGCAATTTTCTAATTTCAGTGACTTTCAGAACACCCTGAAGTTATAGATCTAAACTTAGGACCATAAATATTTAAATGCTGATGCAATCTTCATTTTTAAGATTTCTTAACATTCCCTTGTGGCTTTTTGGGTTGGTTGGCTAAGTAAAAAAACACGAATTATTTGGTCGGCATTGAATTTGTGTTGTGTCAAACAAATTTCTGTTAATACAATCGAAAGTAAACTGAGACAACTTTAAAACAACTGAAATCGTGCAGGTGTTTCTGTGTGTTTATAAAATATTAGCGGAATTTCATTCATTCATTATTTGTTACAGTAATTCTACAAGTCGGCTTATCCAAGTTTTATTAAATAAAAATAAATAATCACGCACACACACTTGCTCATATATTAATGCTCATTTGAAAATGTTGTATTTAATGTGGGTTGGTTGGTTGGCTGAATGATATTAAGAGATTCAATTCATTCATTAATTTAAAATGTATATATGTAAGTATATATATATCAAAAAAAATAAAAGTTCCATCAAAAAAATATTTGTATTTCTTGAACAAATGTTAAACCGGTTACCGCTTGCTAATACTCTGTTCGGTGTAAAAAAAAAAAAAAAAAAAAACAAAACATGCCTACTACAAAATGCAAGTTGTACTGCTTAATTTTTGAAATGGGTTTAAAAATAAATTAGATAAATATGGTATTATTTCGATTTTTTTAACCAAAAACCAAAGTAACTTCAGTATTTACCATATCGTTTTCATACCGGGGCCCTTAATTTGAAAAAGAAAATTTTTCATGAAAATTTTTTGAGATTTGCATATGTCCATTTTTATACCCTATACCACTATGTGTGCACTATGTATGCTGATTTTTGTAACTATCAAATATATTTGACATAACCCATCTTTTCTTATACCAATAGATTTAGCAATGTCCATCTCTCCGTCCGTCCATGTAAACTTTTAATCAAACTGTGAGTCGCAAATATAAATATATTTTGATGAAATTTCGTATATAAGCTTCCATCGGCCATAGGATGAACGCTGTTGAAATTGGTGAAAATTAGTTCATGTTCAGACCTAGTCCCCATACAAATGACCCCTATGGGATCGACTTAAATTGCCATAAGATCAAAATTATCATATAGATTTCGTCCAAATTGGGTTTATGTGTGTTTATTACATCCACATTTCAGTAGTCCAAAAACAAAACCTGTTAGTCATAGCCCCCATATAAAGCTGCTTTCCGATCTTGACTTAAACCTATCAAAAAATAAAATTATTGCATAGATTTTTCTCATATGTGTTTTTGTATAAAAAAGTGACTTTGTCAAATATCGTCAGGATCGGTTAATTTTTCGACCAGTCCCCATATAAATATACCGATATGAACTTATTCAGAACTTCAGGCAAAAAATAATAATAAAAATTCCACTCAGATTTAGTTTATGCTTATTTTCTATACCCGATTAGTTGGAGCTAAGACCAGTTCTCTAAACATATGGTATAAGGTATCGTATGAACGGTCTAGACCGACTATAATTTTCTTACAAACAAATGATCTCGGGAACTATAAGAGCTATCGATCTAAGATTGACACCATATGTTGGGGGGCGAGCTCTTTTGGTGTGTTTTTATTATGTTTAACCTGATACGATTAGTAGGCGCGACACTTCCATACAATATAAATATTTATCAGCACATAGGTAAAGCCCTGAAATTTGTACGATTTATTTCATTATAACTGTGTGTATAACGAATTAAAAATAAGCACTAGTGGCCGTGTCACATCCCACTCAAATAAAATGCTTATTATCATCTATCTGGAGACCGTATTCATCTATAATATTAATTGAGAAGGCGATTTCTTGTGACCGATGTAACTTTGTCAGTTTTAGTCTTATTTTGACCAAACAGCCCTCATTAAAAAGTTACTTGGTTTTAGCTGTCCACCACATTCACAGATTTGCACCGTCTGCAACATATTTTTGGGGTAATGCTCATTTAAAATTGCTACTAATAGATACAAAAAATTATACAGTGTTGTGTGTGTGTTTATTAAATTTTTTTAATGCTTTTGCAAAAATTGTATATGAGAAGCCCTGTGTTGGATCGAAAAATAATAATGACAATAACGCAATCGAATTTCGTTATAATAATTGCATAGCACATGCCCTGGGTTGAATTGTTGTAGGCTGGAGGTCGGATATAAGGTGGTTTAAATACTTTTAGGTTCTCTTTCTGTGTGTTCAACAAATATTTATAATTAAATAAATTTAATGAATTAAATAGATAAAAAAAAATATTGAAAGAAATAAATTGAATGAAAAAATAAAATTTCCTAGAATTTGCACTCGAATTTCGAAGGCTGGGCTCTGCTAGTATATTGTTAATGTCATATCTTAAATATTTATGTCAACGGTACATTTTAAATCCTCAGCTAAAACTATTTATTTACTGCTATATGTAGACTACGGCGAAACAACATACGACGGGATCCGCTGGTGTATTATAAACATGCAGAAAGTAGGCTTCGCGTTTTCTTTTGTAGATCACTAAGATTCAGCATTATTTTTATATTTCTACATTTAATCAATGAAAGAAAACAAGATAATTCAATTCTTTTTTCTTTTTCAAATACCGCAGAATTTCGAAGAATTATCGCCTGACATTGCAGTTTGCACAAGACTGTTGTCATTGGCAAAAAGCATTTATTATGCCAAATTATACAGTTTATGTTAACACACATATTTTTTGCTGATGCTTGTTTGTCTTTCAATGCACAATATGTGTGTGCACCATTTATCTTGTGGCAAGATGATAATAAATAAAAAAAAAAACGAAATAAAATAAACTGTATCCAGTTTTTTTTAATTTTGCAGTATTTTTCGTTGTTGTCTTTTCAATTTATTAATAATAAAAAACAACTTAAGAAAAGCATCAACAGCAAAAAAAAAACATTTAATTGGCTTAATAAGTACTCGTAGCATCATCAATGTTTATTTCTTGTGAAAATTAATGTTTAAATAAAATGTGCTGCTGTTTTTTTTAATTTTTTTTTTCAGTTTGTACATAATTTTTTGCACATATGTACTTGTGTTATATTTTTGTGTTAAAAGCACTTTTCATTTAATTTTCTTTATTCATTTAAAGTGAAGAGACTTGAAGTTATGAACATGAAATGTCACCAACAAAAAGGCACTTGTATTGGCTTTGTTTTAGTTTCATGTTGTTGCAGTTGAAAGTGGCTGTATTTAGATGAAAGTATTGTTTTAATTAAACTAAGATGATATTGGTTGACTCGTGGCCTGATGAGTGATGGGGATGTAGACTTTTTTTTTTTGTTATTGTATTAAATACAATAAAACAAGAAATTATACATTTGAAATAATTCATCATTTTTATTCGGTGGGAAACAAGAGTGGAATATATAATTTTGTTCAAACTACATTCTTAATATGGAAACAAAAAAGTTGAAAGAAGTTAATAGGAGCTGCGATGCCTACTATTTCCAAGAAAAAAGTAACACAAGAAAGGCTATAAAATGAAAAGCGCAAAAAAGCGAAAGTATTTGATGTTACTTTTTGAAACAAAAATTTATTACAACTGTTTATCTTTATCCTCATTTCGGCCCATAGTATTGTGTTTTTATAAAATTTTAATTATTTAATTAATTTACGTACCAAGATTTGAAATAATTAATGGTTTTTTTAAGACAACTTTAATTTTAAGTCCATATTTAATTTATAATATTAATAGGCTAGGCGATTTCTTGTGACCTATTTTAAACCTTACATTACCAACCAATTTTGACAAAAAATACTCCATTTGAAAGGTATTTATTTTTAGCTGTCCACCACATTTACAGACTTGCACCGTCTGGAATACTTTTTTTTTTTTTTTTAGTAAAATGCATATAAAATTGGTACTAACACATACATAAAACCAAGGTTCAGAAAATACACACACGAAACACACAATGTTCTGTTCAAAAGCAGCCAACACATATCTTTATTTTCATATCAATTATGTGCGTTTCTAAATTTTCTACGGTGCCCAACACAATCATGACTGTGTTCGTTTTAATATTTCGTTATTTACACGAACATGTTTCTATCACGTAATTTTTGTTTCGATCACACATAAACCACACAGATTTGAGTGTTGCTTTATTTGAAGTTCGTGTTCTGGTACGTGTACTGAAAAAAAAAACTGAACATGTACAATAAACAGGTTCGAGTTCAGTTATATTTTAAGTCGTGTTGTGGCTCGTGTACTAAGAAAAAACAGAACATGTACAATAAACAGGTTCGAGTTCAGTTATATTTTAAGTCGTGTTCTGGCTCGTGTACTAAGAAAAAACAGAACATGTACAATATACAGGTTTGAGTTCAGTTATATTTTAAGTCGTGTTCTGGTTCTTGTACTGCGAAAAATTGAAACATCAATTCGCGATCTGATACACCCCGATAAAAACGACAAAAATTGTTTCAACCAAATTTATTAAAATTTTATTGACCCTTTTTTATGACTTACGTTGCAAATTGTTTACAATTGTCAAATATTTTAAAAATTTTATTGGCCATTTTTTGTGATTTACGTTGAAATTATTTACAATTGTTTTTATTGACTGGTTTTTATTTTAATAAAATATGGTAATAAAATACTTAAGACACAAAAACTATTTAGCATCATAAAAGATACACTTGTTGGTTGTTAGGTTTTTTTGCATTACCCACCCCTATTTTCGCAACCAATTAGTGTCATAAAAGACTTGTTGGTTGTAAGGATCTTTTGCAAACATTTTTTTTTTTTTTTGGTAACAAATAACTTTAGACACAAACAAATTTTGCATCATAAAAAACACAATCACCCACCCTTAATTTGCGAACCAATTAGTGTCAATGCACAATCCTTTTCTCAATGATTTTTTGGGATTTTTTTGCGTAAAAACACAATGAGTGTCAATAAAAAAAACCAAAAAAATATTTTCATATTTTATTGTCCCTTTTTTATGACTTACGTTACAATTGCTTGCAAGTGTTACAATTTCACGCAATTGATTTTGCAATAAATAGCGAGTGCGTGCGTCATTTATTCATTAAAAGTGGTTCAGTTTTCATTAGATCGTGATCTATAAGTGTACTGTGTTATGGTGTAAATTGCAAATATTTTGTGAAATTAAAAAAATTGGAAAGCAATAACAGAAATAAGTTTTGCTATAAAAAATACGTAACTTTTAATAGCGAAACGAAAAAATTTAGATGTCTGATTGAAACCTGCAAGAAAGATTTAAGTGCAGTGTGCAGTTTTTGTGTCTTAAGTATTTTATTACCATCTTTTATTAAAATAAAAACTAGTCAATAAAAACAATTGTAAATAATTTCAACGTAAATCACAAAAAAATGGTCAATAAAATTTTAAAATATTTGACAATTGTAAACAATTTGCAACGTAAGTCATAAAAAAGGGTCAATAAAATTTTAATAAATTTGGTTGAAACAATTGTCGTCGTTTTTATCGGGGTGTATCAGATCACGAATTGATGTTTCTATTTTTCTTAGTACACGAGCCAGAACACGACTTAAAATATAACTGAACGAACCTGTTTATTGTACATGTTCTGTTTTTTCTTAGTACACGAGCCAGAACACGATTTAAAATATAACTGAACTCGAACCTGTTTATTGTACATGTTCTGTTTTTTTTTTTTTTTTTCAGTACACGTACTAGAACACGAACTTCAAATAAAGCAACATTCGAATCTGTGTGGTTTATGTGTGATCGAAACAAAAAGTACGTGATAGAAAAATGTTCGTGTAAATAACGAAATATTAAAACGAACACAGTTATGATGGTGTTGGGCACCGTAGAAAATTTAGAAACGCACATAATTGATATGAAAATAAAAATATGTGTGTGTTGGTCTATTTTATGTTTGTTTACATATATGTACGAGTTTCTTATTCAGTGTGTGTTTTTTTCTGAACTCTGCATAAAACACATATTTAAGCTTCAAATTAAAAACTATAAAATGCTGGGTGTGAATTGTGTTGAATTGTAATTTGGCTAAAATTGATTAGGGTACCCTTAGGTTCTTATAAAATTACTTATTAACAAACCCAGTTATATGTCTTCTGTGTATCCAACAAACATCTATAATATTAATAGGCTAGGCGATTTCTTGTGATCGATGTTTTGTTCTACCGTTTTATCCCGATTTTGACCAAACGTATATTATTTGAAAGGTATTTCTTTTTAGTCGTTTTACAATTCACAGATTTTTTAATTTTTTCCTTTATATTGAGTAAATTGCATTTAAAATTGCTACTAACACATAAATAAAATTATACAATGCTATGTATGTGGTTATTAAATTTGCTAAAGTGTTTGTAATAAAAATGAAATTGTTTTTTTGTGTTGATTTGTGAATTGGCTATAAATTAGCATACTTTAAGGGTCTTTATTTAATGAAAAAATAAAATTTTCTAGAATTTGCACTCGAATTTCGAGGGCTGGAATGTGGTAGTTTATAATTGAATGAACAAAAATTTTCCTAGAATTTGCACTTGAATTTCGAGGGCTGGGCTCTGTTAGTATTTATTACAGAATTAATGAAATTAAAAAAAAATGATAGTTTCAAAAACTGATACCTGAATCCAAAATAAATTAGGTCTAATCTTATTTTTCCATTCACGTACACACAGAAAAAGGATTGGTAGGAATTTCGTTAGCAATAGTAAAATTTAGTAAGGTAATAGTGGTTTTTATTGTAATTCATAAATATTTTAAAATGCTAAATCTAAAATAACATCGCTGCAAAACAGCGTGATAATTATTCCGCTAAGATTTGTTAACTTATATTCTTACACAAAAAAGTAAGTAAAAATATATATACGAAGAATAAAAATTGGGGAAAATAGCCATTTCAGTTAAACTAACCCCTTGGGTTTTGACTTTTTCGTATGCCAGAGAATAACAAATTTAAAAAAATATTTCTTCACAAAACCGAATTCAATCAATTGGCAAATACAAAATAAAAACAAATAGCAAAATAATAGTCGGTTTACACCAACTATGGAATACCTTTTATGATGCGTTTAGAGAATTGCTGTTAGGTCCAAACTAATTTGGTATAAAAAATAAGCAATTTTTTTGCTTGCAGATTTTAAAAAAGTTTATATCGGATGTTATACATATAGGGGGACTAGGTCAAAAAATGGACCGATCATGACCATATTTGATAAAATCACTTGCTTTTTGCATAAACTTATACAAACCAAACTTCAGAAAAATCTGTGCAATAATTTAGTTTTTTGATAGATTTAAGTGAAGATCGGGAACCAGCTTTATATGTGGGCTATGACTAAGAATTGCCCCAGAGGGTTTATTTTTGTATTATTTATTAATGGATGTAATAAACACACACAAACCCAATTTTCCCGAGATCTATATGATAATTTGGATATTATGGCAATTTAAGTCGATCTCATATGGGTCATTTGTATGGGGACTAGGTCTGAACATGCACCGATTTTCACCGAAAGAAGCTTATATATGAAATTTCATTAAAATATATTCATATTCGTGAGCTGTAGTTTGATTACAAGGTTTACATGGACGCATAGACGGACGGACGGACGGACCAACATAGCAAAATCGACTCAGAAAGTGATGCTGAATTGATCGATATAATAAGAGGGTCTAGGCCAAATATTTTTGGTAGTTGCAAACATCAACATAAAGTCATTATACCATAACCACATAGTGGTGATTATGAAACATGATAAGGAAAAATTAATTTAGAGGCATTTTTGAGATAAATTTTTTGTAAAATTTTTTTTGGGTTAAAATTCATATAATAGTCACATGTGTGTTTTACAAAATTTTTTAAAAATTTCTAATTTTAAGTTTGTAAACAATACATACAGGCTTCGAGAGAGCCACAATTCCGTAAAAAATAAGTAAGAAAATCACAGCTCAACTACACGATACCCTAACTAATTCGATATAGAAGGCAAGCATAAAATAAATTTCAGCGGCATTATTATAAATTTGTTGTTGTTGGACTGGGTATCAAAATAGACCGATCGCGGCAAAATTTAGTAAAGTTCGTTTTTTTTTTCGCAAAAACATATACGAGCCCTGTTCGCTATTAATTCATACTAGTGGAGCGCATCCCTCGAAATTCGAGTACAAATTCTAGGAAAATTTATTTTTTCATACAATTATAAATATTTGTTTAACACATAGAAGTTATATAACTGGGTTTGTTAATAAATAAATTTATAGGAGCCTAAAGATATGCTAATCAATTTTAGAGAATTCACAATTCAACAAAAATTTAATGAACACACACTCAGTATTGTATAGATTTTTTATTTGAAGCTTAAGTATGTGTTTTATTTAAATGCAGAAATCCCTTTGCCTATTAATAGTATAGATACTAAGATTTTTTTTTTTGACTGTATAGCAATAAAGGCTAGTTTTATAATAAAATCATGTTAACTACACCATCAAAGTTTTAAATATGTGGAAGGTTAATTCTTCGTTTCGTTTTATCACTTTTTATTTAGCATTAATGTAAAGAGAAATTTAACAATATGTATATTTAGAGTTTAGGATATATTTTCCTTTTCTACTTAAATATTAAATAACAATTTTTATAATTAATTTGCATTTTTATTAACATTGTTTGAAGGTGGAGGCAAAAATTTTCAAAAAACCTTTGTGCTTTTTTTTTTCTTTTTTGTAGAAGGTTATTTTGTTTTCTGGAATTTCATTAAATAATGTTTACACAAAAATTATTTGACCCCTATTAAGTCGTTAAGTGTTATAAATTGGGCTTAGAAAAACTAGAAAATTAAAAATATAAACCATGGCAAGTAGTTTCTGAACAAATTTGATTTTTAATTATTGACAAATTCAAATCGGACAAGAGCTATGGCAAAATATCAAATTGATCTGAAGCTTCCCAGATCAAGAGATCAAAGTACTTTACTGAAAAATATGGAATAAGTAGGAATTATGGCAATTATTTTGCAAACAGAGGGCGGGTCTCTAAAATAAGAGCTCCAGCGGATATAATGGAAATAAATAGTCGATGGACTGTTACTGACACAGCTTCAGAGTGGTCTGAAATAATTGGAATAATAGAAATTAGAGATATAGGTTATGATCTTTATTAATTAATTTTTACATTCACTTGTTGTTGCGAAAATTATTTGTTAAAAGTCAACTATTTAAAAGGTCAACGAAGAGTCCTTACTTACTATGATTAAAACAATCCAAAAATTACCAAATTTAACTTTTAATGCTAATTAATCGAGTCAGTGAGCCTTATTAATATAGAGTACACCACAGATATTTAAAAATTATTTATAATGTACTTGTTTGACTACTAGAATCTTTCCACTTGCAATTCTTTCATGTCTTTCAAAAGTTTTCGAGCATCTTCTACACAGACAAATTTTTAAGTATTTAAACGACAACAACGGTTTCAGACTCCAACATAGTTGTACTACAGCTTTATCTGATGTAGTTGAGAAGAAAAGAAGCAACATGGATGACGGAAAAATATCGTTTTTAGGTTTATTGAACCACTCACAGGAATTTGACACAGTACACCACTCGATTTTATGCCTCAAACTGAAGAAGTTTTTTAACTTTTCAGCATTAGCAGTTAGATTCATGCCGTCATTCCTCACAAACAATCCCAATTTGTTGCTAATGGTAGTTCTACCTCGAATTCCCTGCAGGTTATAAGAGGGATGCCAATGATCTTGCACAACAAATTGTATTCTCTAAAATTCAAATGTACTCTGATGAAATTCAGCTCTATTTAAGTAGTCCCAAATATTCAACTATTACTAAAATTTTGTTTGCATGTAAATAATGATCTATAAATGGCACAACATATAGCTGTGAGCCGTATTGGCAAAACTATAGCTGTTAAGAATCTAACCCATAAAAACAGTTTTTATTAAAGCTCTTTCTCTCCTTATGCATATGAGTTTTGAATCTCTCCGTTACTGTATGTGACTTTGCGTGACTATTTTAAAATTATTCTTTGGTCACAACAAGTCTATGGACAAAGTTTCAGATTGATCGGATGAGGGGAAATGGGGTATAAATCACTCCGTGACTTGGCGTGACTATGCGTGACTGTGCGTGATTATGTCAAAGTAATCTTTTTTCCCAGCAAGTGTATGGACCAAGTTTTAGATCGATAGAATGAGGGGAAATGACACCTAGATCACTCCGTGACTGTGCGTGACTATACACCATAATTAATCTGTAGTCACAGCAAGACTATGGGCCAAGTTTCAGATCAATTGGATAGGGGGGAATGGGGTTAACCCACGGCAGACAGACAGACAGACAGACAGAGAGTATGAGATAAAAGAAAGAGTTTAAAAAGAAATTCATAAAGTTGTTTACAAAAGCTATTTTTCAAACGTACTAGGTAAAAGTATTTACATATATAAATTTATATAAATTTATATTTATTCAAATTTTAAAAAGGAATTAAGCAAATTCGTTTAATATGAACTAGAGGACCCCTGCTGCTCCGCAGCATTATATTATATTATATTAATTTTTTTAATATAATACCAAAATTTGCCAAGAGAAGTTAACGTACAGTAATGCCAAAATATGCCAAGAGCAGTTAACGTACAGTAAAAGTAAAGTAATGCCAAAATATGCCAAGATAAGTTAACGTACAGTAAAAGTAAAGTTGATTCTCCACGCATAAATTTCCTCAAACACAACGAATTTAAGCAGTTGATAGCTCAAAAGAAGGAGCTTGATCCACTGAGTGTTCTTAGACCTATGTCAACAGCCTACGTTAATTATAACTCTAGTTATAGAGGTTTGAGAGAAGAAAAATATTGAAAAAAATCTTGAATGCAAAGTTTATTCATAAATTCCTTTAATATTGACAAGAGAACCAAGATTAAAGCCATCCCCATTTAAAATATTTCGAACATCGAGAAGGGTTAGTTGATGTTTGTTGAAAAATTTTTGTTATAAATAGGACATGTACCAACAAAATGAAGAGTATTTTCCGTTACATTTAAACTACAGAGTGTACAGATTCCGTCAGATGTACTCCTGAAAGCTCTAGCATTTATAAACAAGAGTCCATCTCTTGCTCTTATTAATAGACTTATTGCATAAGACGAGAGTTCCGTAGTAGTGATTTGCAACAAAGAATAATTTAATTGCGGGCATAAATCATGGAATTGAGAGTTTCTAGCGGTGGCATTAAAATTTTGTTTTTCATAAATTTTAACAAAGGATAATATTGACTTCCAGTGTTTGCTTAGGGCTACATAATTATTTTCTGGTACAAAATTAATTATAGAATAAAAGTTCGTCCAATCCTCAGCCCAAAAAGTTTGTTTAGCAATTATACATTCTGCAAGGCTGCGGGGCAATCTGTAAAAAGGCATGTTAAGAAATTTGTTAATGCAATCAAAATGCAGGTATAAACCCATTTCTAAACATAGCATATAGTTTGGAGTGTTACTAGGTAAGAGTAACATATTCTTAATGAATGATCTAAATAACTTTTCAACTATATCGTATTTCCTGTAACCCAATATTTGCGCTACGTAGAACATGATTGACTGAGCTTCATCGCTGAAGATTTTAATCTTATTTTTATTAGATATTTTGGGATGGTTTCGACCATGTAGAGGCTATTGGCATTTTTGCTGTTTGTAGTTTATTTTCCAAATGTTTAGTGAAGGATAAATTGTAAGGCAAGACCATACCAAGATATTTACATGAGTTAACGATTTCAATTCTATTTTCACCATACGTCCACTTTAAGTTTTTACGTATTCTAGGGCCAATACGAAAAACTAATACTTTGGATTTAGTAAGGTTGACTCTTAAATGCCATAAATTGCAATACACCTGAAGGGAGTTGATCATCGTTTGGAGACTCCAATGTAAATCACAAACTATGACAATGTCGTATGCATAAAGTAGAATTTTTAATGTGATACTTCCAACAGTTACTCCGCCAGTAAGAGCGTCGGGGAAGTCGCTCAAGTATAACACAGTACAATATTTTTCAGCTCATTGATTTGGGACTCAATTCTGAGAATTGCAACTGAAAGTAGCCCGAAAAATAAGAACTTCCGCATCATTAGTTTTTGTCAAGTTGGCTGTCATTATAATTTAATGACCATACGATTTTTTTTTTTTTTTTTTGCTCAATGTGGATTTTTATCACTTTTTGTATATTTTAACACGGTTATAACTCAGTGTGTGTCTGAAACAAAGTTGCAGATATTGAATAGGAGAAAAAAAAGCGGAACAAACCTACCCGAACAAATATGTGCCCTCCTGCCAGTTTGCAAGCAGACAAAATTCAACAAACTGTACACTCCTGAATTGCATAAATAATTGATAAATATTATGCCCATTAAAAAAAATTTAAAATTTTTTTAATTTACCGATTCGGGAATTCGAGATTCACACAAAATTTTACATGTGTATGTATTTTGAGTTATCTAGAGTGACGAAATTGTCGATTCAAATAAATATGTGATGATATCAAAATATTATTTATAATTTAATCGTATGTAATATTTCCATTTATTCGAAATAAGAAACATATGAAATTATGGGCACATTAAGAACCTTGCCCAGTCCATTTTGAAACTAATAATAATATTAAATTTCTCATACTTCTCATTGAACTCACGTAAAACACTTATTTTAATGCAAAATTCCATTGAAATGTATTTTTGTACTTTTTTTTTCCAAAGAAACTATAAAAAAGTGAAGAAAAAAAGAAATTAAACGGAAAACCTTGAGACGTATTGCTAGAAAAGAATTGCAATAGATAATAAAATATGTTCAACAACATTTCTATAAGTATTAAACACAAACATGATGACAATAATAATAAAAATGTTATAAAATAAAAATGATCTAACACTCCCTCTGTTAACAAACTAATTGAACAAATAATAAATGGCATAACAAATAACAAATAACAAAAAAAAAACTGGGCCTTTAAAACGCGTTTAACAGTTCGTTTGCCACAATAAACGAGAATGTAAAGCTGAAATAAAAATTTCCGACTTAATTTGAATTTTAATACGTCATTTATTTTATGGATGTTGATGCTGCCACTCAAGTTTCTTGGTTTTATTTTTAAAGGAGAATGAAAAAACAAACAAAAGAAAACAAGTAAGAAAATTATAGTCGGTCTAGACCGACTGTACGATATCCTATACCATGTTTTAGAGACTCTATCTCTACAGTCCAACCAATTGGATATAGAAAATAAGCATAAAGCAATTTGAGTGGCATTGTTATTATTTTTTTTTTTGGCTGCAGATATGAAAAAGTTCATATCGGGTGCTATATTTATATGTGGACTAGGTCAAAAAATGGACCGATCCTGACAATATTTGGTAATGTCGCTTATATTTTCAAGAAATATACACAAACAAAATTTGAGAAAAATCTGTGCAATATTTTTCTTTTTTTTTTGATAGATTTAAGTGAAGATCGGGAAGCAGCTCTATATAGGGCCTATGACTAAGAATTATCCTATAGGGATTATGGATATAATAAACATATACAAGCCCAATCTGACTGAGATCTATATGATAATTTGGATCTAATGGCAATTTATGTCGATTTCATAGGGGTCATTTGTATGGGGACTAGGTCTGATCATGGACCGAATTTCACCAATTTCAATAGCGTTCATCCTATGGCGGATGAAGGCTTATATACCAAATTTCATGAAAATACATTCATATTTGCGACCTGTCGATTGATTACAAATTTTACATGGACACACAGACGGACAGATGGACAGACGGACACCGCTCAATCTACTCAGAAAGTGATTCTGAGATAGGTCTAGGTCAAATATTTTTGGTAGTAACAAACAGCGGCACAAAGTCATTATACCCAAACCACATAGCGGTATAGGGTATAAATACTTAAAACATTCATTTGGCAAAAGATGCACGTCAACAAACATGCGGCAACACCAACGAATGCACAACTAACACCACTCAGAACAGTAAAACACGTTCCAGCGAAAATTGTTGGAAAAAAAAAGAACGAAATCAACAGAAATTTAAATGAAAGAATTAAATGAAATAACTCTTTTTCTGGACGAGTACAACAAAATAACAAAAAAAAAAACGAGAACTGTAAGCCCAAGCAAGATGTAATGTAGCGAAAAAAAATATGTTTACGATCGGCTAAGGCGAAAATAAAGTGCCCTCTTAATTAGATATGTATGTATGAAAGACCTCGAAATATTTTAACGCCAAACCATATTTTCCTTTGTTTTTTTTTTTAATGCAAAAAAAATTTTACCAAAAATTTTTTCACAATAATAAAAAATAATGAAAAAATTTTTCGGATATGAAAAAAAAACTGCTCAAAATAATTTCAACTGAAATACATATTTCATGATTTTCTTCCTTAAAAAAAATTGCAGACCCAAAAAATTTTATTCAAAAATTTTTCACACTAAAAACTCTATAAAAAAAATTTTTTAATACTAAAAAATATTCAAAAATGAGTTGAAAAAAATTTAAAAATTTAAAAAAAAAAAACAAAATGCAAAATATTTTTTTAAAAAATTTTTTTATACTAAAAAAATTATAAAAAAAAATTTTTCCAACCAAAAAAAAAAAAAATTATCGAAATAAGCTTGAAACCAAAATGCTATATTTTAAATAAATTAAAAATTACCAAACAAAATTTAAAAACATGAAAAAAAAAATCCCCAAGCAAAAAAATATAAACATTTCACCCCAAAAAATTTAACAAATAAAAATTATTCACAACAACAAAAATTCGAAATAAAAATTTAACCCAAAATGATATATTTTCAATAAATTACTTATTATATATACTAACGGATTCCAGCTCTCGAAAATCGAGTGCAAATTCTAGGCAACTTTTTTTCAACTTAGCCAATTCACAAACCAACACTTTTTTGGTTAAGTATTATTTTAAATGAAGCAAATTTACTTATAAGCACATACACAAATTTAATAAACACACACATAACATGATATAATTTTATGTATGTATGTGTTAGTAAAACATTTAAATGCAATTTACTCAAAATAAAGGAAAAAATTTAAAAATCAGTAAATCTGGTGAACAGCTAAAAACAAATGCCTTTCAAAAAATATACGTTTTGTCAAAATTTGGAATAGAACGGTAGAACAAAACATCGGTCACAAGATATTGCCTAACCTATTAATATTATAGATATGTTCCCGTCATTCCTATAACGAGCATAGGGCCTCAAAATTACTTATTGCCGAACAAAATTTACAAAAAAAAAAAAAAATAAAAAAACTCCAGCCCAAAAAAAAGTTTGCTAAAAAAATTTTTCATACTAAAAAAAATTCGAAAAGGATTGAAACCAAAACGATATGGCTTTAACTAAAATTTAAAAAAATTACAAAAAATTCCCAGCCTCAAAAAATTTTGATAAAAAATTTTTACACAAAAAAACTTTATAAAAAAAGTTTCTCACAACAAAAAATTGAAAAAAAAATAATTAATTACAGAATAAATTAAAAAAATAAAATAAAATTCCAGACCCAAAAAATATTGCAAAAAAAGATTATTCACACCAAAAAAAATTTTTCAGAAAAAGCTTTCACACCAAAAACAAAAAAAAAAAAAAAAAAATAATCGAAAAAAGTTGAACCCAAAATTCTGTGGTCACAGGGATAACCGCCTAAGTCGACTTAAGAATGATATGAGTTATGTATGCTATCATATTCTACTAAAAACGCTTTATATTTACGTGAAATCTCCATTTCTCTATCACTGTTTATTAAAAAGTTATTAATGAAAACATGCTGACCTAATCGTAATGAAGCCCCATTACATTTATATAAAAATCTATTTTTTCAAAAGCGCAATAATCGACGATTTGGGTTATGTATGCTATCATGTTCTACAAAAAACGCTTTATATTTACCTGAAATCCCCATTTCTCTAACAATATTTATTAAAAAGATATTAATAAAATTAAACTGACCTAAATCGTAATAAAGCCTCATTACATTTATATAAAAAGTTATTTTTCTCGAAAGCATGATTTTCGACTTAGGCGGTTAATGCTTGTCACCACAGAATTATATATTTTCAATAAATTACAAATTACCAAACAAACTTTAAAAAAAAATTTTAAATATTTTAGACACAAAAAATTAAAAAAAAAACTTGTTAAAAATTTCATTGCTTGCAAAACCATACAGCCAACTGTAAAGGATGTAGAGTTTATAAACATCTCATTGAAAAAAGAAACTATAAGAACTCTCGTAGACATCAAAATCAAAGCCCTAGTTTTTCATTTAGACCACAAGATTATCCACAGTTACCATATAATCAAAACTGGAACTCTCAAAGAGATACAAACTTCAATCAGCAATCTTGATAATAATAATGTTGATAATAATTTATGGCAAAAATGTACAAACTCATCGGTATGATTAGCATCAATGTATATATATATAATATTAATAGGTTAGGCGATTTCTTGTTTCCGATGTTTTGTTCTACCGTTTTATCCCGATTTTGACTAAACGTATATTATTTGAAAGGTATTTCTTTATTATTAATTATTAATTTTTTATTAATGAAAATCCTAATGTAACAAGATTTAAAATCTTATAAAGCAACATTAGTCATAACAAATTAATTTTCAATAAGAGGAATGTAAGTAAGTTTAATTTATAATTAAAATTAGAAGAATAATATAAAATAAAATATAATATAAAATATATAAAAAATATAATAAAAATGTAAAAATAAAGTGTAAAAATATCCTGCACAGTAGGTAAAAATTATATAGAAATTAAAATTAAATTAACTAAAGAAATTAAAATGAAGTATTAAAAATCAATTGAGAAAAAGTTTAAAAAGTTCTTTCTTAAATGATGTTGTATTTGATATTTTGTGAAGTTGATTATTTAAAGTATGTAACGAGTTCCAAAGACGTATGCCATTTACAAAAAAGTGTCTTTCGGATATTAGTCTATTGTACAATATTGGTACAAGACAGTTATTACGGTTAGATCTTGTAAATAATAATCGCTCGAAAAGGTAAACGGGTTCTTTAGTGAAAATAATTTTATGAACCATAAGTAAAGTTCTAAATTTAAGATAGTCTTCAAATGAAATGCCATAAAATTTATTTAGAAAAGCGGAGATACTATCATATTTGCGTAAACCATAAACATATCTAACTACACTTTTAAAGACGCGTGTAAGTTTACCCATGTCTGCACTATTACAACCTGACAACAATTCACAACCATATAAAAGCGTAGGTAAGATAAACGATTTTGCAAGAACAAATCTAATTTTCTGCGGTGTGAAGTACTGAGAAGACCAAAGACTACGGAGAATACTATAAACTTTTCCAGAAGCTTTGTTAATTTGATCATTCCACGTTAGGGTATTATTAAAAATCATTCCAAGGTTTTTAGCATTCGCAACGTAGGCGATATCCACTCCATTAATACTAACTTTCGGAAGACAAGTGGTATCATATATCTTTTTAAAAACAACAAGGCACTGAGATTTTTTCGGATTTAAGGTAAGACAATTCAACCTAGCCCATTCAAATACGTGGTTCAGTTCAGTATTCAGGTTCTGTACACAATTTTCCACATCTCGTACGTTACATGATGTGTATAACTGAACGTCGTCAGCTTACATGTGCATTTGGCATGAATTAATTACGCGTGGTAGATCATTTATGTAAATAGAAAACAAAAGAGGGCCAAGTATAGACCCCTGCGGAACACCCCTACTTAAGGACGCAGAGGTAGACGACTTGTCTTTAGAGACAACTACTTGCTCTCTATTCCGAAGGTAAGAGATAATCAATTTAAAGGAGGTTGCAGAATAACCAAAAATATGTTTAAACTTTTTAACAAGAATATCATGGTCTACTGAGTCAAAAGCTTTAGAGTGGTCCAATAAAGTCAAAAAAGCAATATTACCACTGTCAACGATACATATAACGAAGATCTTCCGATACATCAATTAAAGTAGTGATACACCCTCTTTTCCTGCGAAAACCAGATTGCTTAGATGATTAAAGATTATTATTGGATATGTGTTCATTCATTTGTTTGCTCATAATTTTTTCGAAAACTTTCGAAAGAAAAGGAAGTACGGAAATTGGTCTGTATTCTTTATTAGATTTCGGCAAGGGAATTACTTTTGCCCATTTCCAAAAATCAGGGAAATAGATTTTGTAAAAATAGTGTTAAAAATATGAGTGATATATGGTAAAACCTGTGGTAAAATAGCTTTAATAAATATTGGATTCATACCGTCTAGACCAATAGATTTTGACTTTATGGAAAGAAAAGCTTCCAGATCATCCTCCTGGTTAACGCAGGAAAAACTAAATAAAGAATCCAGATTGCAATCTGGTAGATTTGCATAAGAGTCAGAACGAAGAGGAGTTGAGTCATTTGAAGTAAGGAAGGTTAAAGGTCATATAAATGACGTCATGTTTTGAGAAATTAGGAGAAGAAAACTGGTCATGCAAAAGGACTTTTCTAATATCTGAGACAAAGAACACGTCAATAAGGGTACAACTCATTGAAGTGAAGTGAGTGGGGATAGTAGTGTTTACAGCTATAAGCCCAATCGGTTGGAAAAGTGAAATTAGATCAGAATCAATGAGCAAATTTCCATTTAGGTCTCCAGAAAGAATAATATCACTATAAGATAAACAATTTTCATCTAACATATTAACAACCGGAGAAATATCTAGTGAATCATTAGGCCTATATAAAACACCTATGAGACATTTGCTTACGTCACAAGGAAGTTCAATAAATACAAAATCATATTCTTCATCGATAGATTTGCAAACAAATCGAGAACGTAATTGTTTCTTGACATACATTGCAACGCCTCCAGCACGTTTACCAGTATTCCTATCAGCTCTAAATAATTCATAGCCGTCTAATTTGACCTGAAAGTTTTTTATCTTATTCGGATTGAACCATGTTTCAGATATACAAATTACATCAATTCCTGAGTTTTCAAAAATGTATCGAAATTCATCAAATTTACAAAAAAGACTTTGAGCATTTAAGTGACAAATTTTTAAACCTTCCTTTTGTTTACCAATTATACGAATCATAGAATGAGTGTTGTATTTGGAACTCGACCGAATATTAGAAGAAGTCATAATAAAGTATTAAGCAAATATCAACATCAAATGAGAAATACTCAAAAAATTTAAAATAAAAAGGCATAATAAGGAGAGATATAAAAAAAAAACAAAAATAAAATAGGTTATGGAAATAATTACGACTGTTTGAAATTTTAAAATATTACTGGCGAAACCCTTCTACTACAGAAACTGGAAAGTTGTCACGTGTGTTTTTCGATGTTTCAATATTTTCCAGAAAATGCACATTCTCCACACAAAACGCAATATCGGACTTAGAGCGTTTGGCATAAATACGGCCACGGCGAGTGTAAATTGATGAGAGTAGTTTTTTCCGTTTTAACTTAATTGCTTCCTTAAGAAGATTGTGGTTAAATCTGGTTAGAGCTTCATTTATATAGAATGGTTCATTAGAATCAAAACCAGCATGGCCGTTTTTAGCCGTTTTGCAGATTTACAGATTTTTAAATCTGTTCCTATATTTTGACTAAATTGCATTTAAAATTGCTACTAACACATACATAAAATTATACATATGCTATGTGTGTTTTATTAAATTTGTTAATGTGTGTGTTAATGAGTTTGTTATTTGCATTCAAAATAATACACCATAAAAGTGTTGGTTTGTGAATTGGCTAAATTGAAAAATAAAGCTGCCAAGAAATTGCACTTGAATTTCGAGTGCTGGAATCTGCTAGTACTGATTAATGGGTGTAATAAACACACACATACTAAATTTTGCCCGAGATCTATATGATAATATGTATCTTATTGCAATTTAAGTCGAACTCATAGGTCTCATTTGTATGGATCCTAGGTGTGAATTTGGACCCATTTTCACCAATTTCAATAGCATTCACCCTATGGCCGATAAAAATGTATATACCAAATTTCATCAAAATATATTCACATTTGAGATCTATAGTTTGATTACGAAATTTGGATGGGCACACAGGCGGACAGACAGACAGACGAACGGACGGACGGACGAACATCGCTAAATCGACTCAATAATAGATACTGATAGGTCTAGGACCAATATCTTTGATAATTACAGATAACACAAACTCCATATACGTTCACCACAGAGTGAGTGGTATAGGGTATACAAACGAAAAATGTAAGTCCAAGCAAAATGTAATACAGTGAAAAAATATGTTTATGATCTGCTAAGATGAAAATAATGTACTCTCTTCAATAAATATGTATGCAAGGACTTGAAATATTTCATCTTTAAACCACAAACCCATGTTTTTTTTTTTTTTTAGTTTTGTCCCCACGGGATTTTGAGAACTACAGAAGCCAACTACAACCCATGTTTTGGTATAATTCTTAGTATAATAAAGTGTGTAATTTCAAACATTTTTTAATAAATCTAAGGGTGTGATAGAAAACAGTTCTTTGATTACAAATAGAAGTTCTCATATTTTAAAGCAATTTTTGTAATAAAGTTCCAAAAATTAAGTTTATCGTATCGTTTCAGTCTTAGTCAACAATTTTAAATTCCACAATCAAAAATATTTTTTTCAATATTTTTTTTTTCCAATATTTTGTTTTTGCAACATTTTTTTTTTTTCAACATATTTTGCAATCTTTTTTCTTCGTCGCCATGAGTCTTCCTGCAAAGTTTCGGCAGTTTTGTTAGCAGACGCAAGCAGACAAGCAGACACTACGAGTTAATATAAAGGTAGTAAAAATAAAATTAATGAACATATTAAATTTTTCTTCTTCCGATTTGTTAGACCCAAAGTCTCTTGCAAATTTGCAACTCTTTAACTAAAAAAAAATTACATAATTTTTATAAATTATATTTTATTTGTATATGAAAGCTTTAATTGTAAATAAAACAAATATATCAAGGGAATTATAAATTCCGTAAGTATATTCGAGAAAGTAATCTATTAGGTAGCTCAAAATAAATAGGTCTTGCAAAAAAAAATCCTTCCCTAATTCAGTAAATAGATTTACGTGCCATATGCTGGCGATGCTGTTGCAACTGTTGAACATGCTGCAATTGCAAAGGATTCAAATATCTTTTCGCCAATTGACGTCTGGCCCGTTGAGCATTAACTTTAGCATCGTGAGCGGCACAGACGGCCTTGTAAGCCGCCTGCTTGGTATTGGTAAAATCAGCCTTGGCAATGCTCAACTGACGCAATAGCTGTTCGACACGAGTTTTGGCTGCATCCATTAGCTGATTTTTCTCAGCCAACTCCTGTTGAGCACCGTTGGCGGCCTGTTCGGAATTCCCGACATTTGCCTGAGCTGTTTGAACGGCCGCCGTTAGTGTCTTCAATTGTGCTTGAGCTTGTTGGGCCGCCTGAACGGCCGCTTGAACATTTTGTTGGGCATTTTGTAGCGAGGATGATTCTTCTTGAACAACAGCTTCTGCTTCATGTACCTCTTGATCCAGCTGTTCAACAATTTGCTGTTTACCCGCCAGGGCAGCTTCGGCTGCTTTAGCAGCTTGTATGGCTTTATCAGCCAATTGCATTTTAACTTGATGCGATGCTGCTTGTCCGGCCGCATTTTGAGCTTCCGAAGCAGCTTTAGCTTCTTGGGCGGCCTTCTGTGCTATATTCGATGCCTTCTGTTTTGGATTGCCTTGAGTCATAGCAGCAGCATTGCATTCATCTTTACCACAGCCACCGCCACCACCGCCACCGCCGCCGCCGCCCCCTCCACTTCCACCGCCACCACCTTCATTGTCATTTTCAGCAAATGCAAAGTCCGTGAACAAAGAACGTTTTACATGATTCTTGAAAAGATTTTTTTTTTTTTTAAGAAAATTAATAGTGGGATCTCTGGTGAAATTCGAAAAGATTTACCTTATTTGCACCATAGCCTTGGGTATTGAGTATTGAAATTGTTGTTAGCAAAAATATTAAATATATGATTGAACGCATTTTGAGTTTGTGAGTTTAATAATTTTGAACATAAAGAGAAACTTCAAAATCTGTTTATTGACAAATTTGAAGTTTTTTGTTTATTTACAAACTGAACGTTTATTTCAAAGATAAATGATGTAGGTAAAAGTTTCTACACTGTTTCCTTCATACAAAATAAGGGAAAACAAAGGCTTACAAAAAACAAAATATTTAAGAATATTTAAAAGTTCTGAACGAAGGACCATTATAAGAAGAAATGTATTTTGCATTCAAGTAGCTCGATGAACCAATTAGAGATCATTTTATTTCCCTGAAGAAAGGCCAATTAGAAAATAAAAATGTACAAAAATAACAGGGAATAAAATATAAAAAAAAAATTTCAGTTCAAAATTTGTTAAAAATAAAACAAAATATTTGTATGTTTTTTTAAGTTTTAAAGTCGGTAAAAAAATTTTGCCTAAATTTGATTAGCATACCTTTAGGCTCTTATAAAATTGTTTATTAAAAATCTCATTTATATTTCTTCTGTGTGCTCACCAAATGAAATTTAAGGAATTTTATTTTAAAATTCACAATTTAATGAATTTTATTTAAATATTTAATAATTTATATATATATATAATATATATAGAATAAAAATTATTGAAAGAAAAAAATTTGATGAAAAAATTAAATTTCCTAGAATTTGCACTCGAATTTCGAGTGCTGGGCTCTGCGCGTTAAATTGACTAGAAAATGATTTAGAGTCAAGCGGTGTAAGAGGTGTGCCTGTGCAAAGTACTATCAATTGTTAAAAACATCAGCACAAACTGATTAAATTTATTTTATCAAAAATTTATTTCTAACATATGGGGTACTTTTTTAAAAGAAGTGCACTTTAAAAAATTGTACTTCCTTAAAAAAGGTGCTTTTAAAATAAGGGTACTTTAAAAAAAAAGGTCGCTTTTTAAATTAAGGTAATTTTTTTAAAAAAGGGTACTTTTATTAAAAGGGCACTTTTTTAAAAAAGGGTACTTTTTTAAAAAAGGGTACTTTTTAACAAAAGGGTATTTTTTAAAAAAGGTATTTTTAAAAAAAGGTATTTTCTTAAAAATAAAGTACTTTTTTAAAAAAGGTTCTTATTTAAAAAAGGTTACTTTTTCAAAAAAGTATATTTTTTATGAAAAGTAGTTTCTTAAAAGGCACTTAAAAAAAATAAAAATTTGTGTAAAATTTGTTAAAATGTACCAAACTTTTAAAAACGAGTACTCTTTTGAAAAAAGGGTACTTCAAAAAAGGCTAATTTTTCAAATAAAGGAGAATTTTCGTTAAAAAAAAAAGGCACTCGTTGAAAAAAAGGGTACTTTTTTAAAAACAGCGTACTAAAAAGAAGGATTATTTTCAAAAAAAAAGAGAGTACTTTTTTGGAAAAGGGTACTTTTTATAAAAAAAAGTTGTACTGTTTTGAAAACAGGGTACTTTTAAATAAAGGGTACCATTTAAAAAAGGGCATATAATAAAAGTACTTTTTAACAAAACAGGCAATAATATAAAAAGATTAGTTATTATAAAAGGGAACTTTTTCCAAGAAGGTACTTTAAAAAAAAAAATTTTTTATAATGATATTTAAAAAAATCCCTTTTTTTAAAGAATACGTTTTTAAAAAGGCTACGTTAAAAAAACGTACTACTGAAAAAAGGGCATTTAAAAAAACGGGTAATTACTTAAAAAAGGGTGCTTTTTTAAAAAGGCGTTTTTTTAAAAGGATACTTTAAAAAAAGAGTACTTTAAAAAAGGGCAATTTTTAAAAAAATGTAATTTTTCAAAAAAGGGTAATTTATAAAAAGGGTGATGTTTTTAAAGAAGGGGTAATTTTTAATAAAAAATGATACTTAAGGAAATGCACTTTTTACTTTTAATTAATTTATTTTTATTGATTATATTTTTTTTTCATATTGGCGGTTTTCTTTATTATATTGTGATAGCTATGAAAAATATGTGGCAATACTTGCTTAAGGGGGAAAGGTTTTCAAACCTTTTTTTGCATTTTTCTTTCTGAAAAATTTAAGACGATACAGCGTTTACAGCGACCGGCCTCCTACGGTATATCGTATATAAATCAGTTTTTAAAAAACTTTAAATCGATTTTCTCGCAAGTAAATGTTCGAAGACTGTGAACATCATAACTCCAAATTTACTTGACCGGTTCTTTTGAAATTTTATACACTATATCTACACATAAATCATCAGGTAACCACGAAGTTTTTTTTTTTTATTTTCCATTCTCTTTCCCATTTTTTAACAACAAATTCCCCAAATTTTATAGCAAAAATCGTGTTTTTCATTTCAAAATGCTGCAAAAAGAAAAAAAAAATTAAAAAAAACTCTTCGTCACTACCTCAGGAAACATGTCATCTCTTAAACACATTTCGATTTTTTTATTTCACATGATCCGGAAATTCGCTGTCACGGACTTATTTATTAAAATTTTTGATTGAATATTCTTTCAAAGATTATTCAAATGTTATGCTATGTATAACGTGTATATGAAATAAATAATCCAACGTTATTCATATCTTCAAAAAAGAATTATGAAAACACGACCTTTTTAACTCTTAAATTTAAATCTTGCCCACCTCCCCCTTAAGCTAATGTAATACGTGTAGTGTAAACATACAAATGCAGCAAATTCCACAATTACACTTACAACAATAGTAAGAATAATTATAACACACACAATCTTAAGAAAAAAAAAACAAATACATTGAACCATTTTATTTTTTCAAGAGTTTTTTTTTCGCATTTTCATTCATATCTCGTGAGCCATTGGGCCGATTTTGATGACTTTTATTAGCAACTCATTTGGGATGTTCACAAACGATATTATGCAAAAACGAAGAGTCTAGATTTGTTATTGAGGGTATGATCGTGATTTCCACAGACAGACGGACAGACTGACAGACGGTCATCGCTAAATCAACTTCCCTTATTATAACGATCAAGAAAAATTATGATTTTGGGGTTTACGTAATTTATTTTAATGCGTAACGGAATGACAAACCTTTCCACAAACCTTCTGCACAGTGGTGTGGAGGCCATAAAAATCATAATTTCGAAAACTTAAGACATGCTCCCATACAAAAATGGTTGAAAAAGGAGGTTTTATTTTTTTCTATTAACAGGAACCACTATAAATTTGGCATTTTTAAGAATATTTTTAACGATATATGTACATTAGGGTGACAGCGGTTTGTACGAAAAAAAAAATTTGGTCGAAGTTTGAGGTGTGCGGATCGGATTATTGTGACATTGGATCTAACACTTTAGTGCGCAAAATTTTAGCCAAATCGGACAATGCTTTCTGGATGCGCATTGGGTTCGAAGTTCAAATATGAATTTATATGTAACAATTATCAAAAAAAAAATGATTTTTCACAAGAATTTTGATATTAATAATTGTGTTTCAATTAAATTAATTAATAAACCATAATCTAGAGTAAATTATCTTTCTAATAAAACAACAAAATCTACTATCGGTTGAAGAATCAAGTTCCCCAGGCAATAAATACGACGCAGACCACTTGATTAAGAAAATCGACCTCACATTTTGAAAGAAATTGAAATAATTTACAACAACAATATTTTTTGCGTTCTCCTGATCCCAAAATGATTTTATGTAAAGTAGCTATTTTGCATCTCGTCTAATGTTATGCCGTTCTAAATTAATGTCAAAACGGTACATATTTTTTAGCACAATTTCAAAATCTGCAATTTTACTTTTTCAAAAATTTTGTTTAAGAAATTTTCCGAAATCAACGACTGGACTTTAAGGTCTTATTAACAGAATACATCTGATTAAAAATGCCAAATATTGTAGGTATCCTGTTCTTAATTTGGCGAGAGCAGCGTTTTTATTTCAGCGGATTTGAAAAAAAATCTGATTTTTCATACTTTTTCAACTGTTAGGCTACATCTTCTCGATGTTTTCATATTTCAAACATATTTTATCAAAATATTATACTACTTGATATAAGTTTTCAATCTTGTTTATTAAGGTTTAATTGAAACACCATAAATTGTCCCCCTTTAAGGTCAAAGTTCAAATTTAAGGATATTTACATTTTTCTAAAACAAAATATCGAAATAATATATAGCTGTGGAAGGATTTCGACAAAACTTGTTAATAATATTTAAATAAATCTAGAAAATAATATTAGGGACTTATTATCTGAAATTAACCCTTGGGGTACTCTTGATGTCAAATTGACTCTATATGAAAATCTATAAATATTTTCTTAATCAGGATTTTTTTTTTTTTTTTAATAAAACAAATTTAATTTTCATACTATGGGACTTCTATCCGGCCGATTTCCTTCATTTTTTTTTTTAGTTAAAGGTATTTAGACACAGATATGTCATCAATCATTGAAATTTACTCAACTCCCACCTTACTCAAGTTATACTCAAATGCGATTCTTCACTATACATTTCTTATGGGACTTAATCACTCAAGCAATTCGAATTCTAATGAATGGATCTTGATCATTTCACCCTCAGAACAATCGATTTACCTTCAATTTTTTTAATATTTTTTCAATATTTTCCTTCACTCAAACTTCTATAACTAGAGTTCTAATTAACGAAGGCTGTTGACACAAGTCTAAGGACACTCAGTAGATCAAGCTCTTTCTTTTGCGCTATCAACTGTGTAAATTCATTTAGTTTGAGGAAAGTTATGCGTGCACAATCAACTTTACATTATGCAACACGAAAGTTAACGTACAGATTTCATTACAATAATTGCATAACACATACCCTGTGTTGAATTGTGAATTGCCAAAAATGTTAATACCTTTAGGTGGCAAACAAGGTGGCCTTTATTTCTTTGTGTTCAACAAATATTTATAATGATATAAACTTAATGAATAAAATAGATTACATTGAAAGAAATAAATTAAATGATAAAATAAAATTTCCTAAAATTTGCACTCGAATTTCGAGGGCTGGGCTCTGCTAGTATATTAATAAAATAAATTTGTATCTCTTTTTTTTATTATTCGGTTTGTAAAAACGTTTTCAAAAGTAGAGGCCTCAAGATGGCACGTAATTCAATTTTTATTACTTTCACTGTAATCTGTGTAAAATTACGCAAATTTTGATACCTTTTGCGAAAGTGTAGCTCGAAAAATATTTTTCGTAGACAGGCTACTGTATAGAGCTGCCTTCAAATACTTCCTTATATATCCTACCTAACTTTATCTCGAACCTAACTAAATTAAAAACTAATTATTTGTAAACATTAAGATTAGCGATTAACTTGACAACAAAAATTAACGAAATTTTAAGGGTTTTCTAAATTTTATCTTTTAACCAATTTAGTTGTTAAGGGTTAAGTTTTTATTGTTCTTGTCACGAAATTTCGGTTGGCACTCCTGGCAAATATGAGTATATTATGATGCGAAATTTAAAAAGAAATTTTAAAAATATTAAAGTTATTAAAACCCAAATGTTACAAACTCTCCAACAAACATTCGCTGATCGATAATTAAACTGTGTTTAAGAGTGTTCTATAAAAAATGTACTTCGTTTTTGGTAAATACTGATTTACGAGTATCGTGGTTATAGGAAATGAAAATATGCTGCCTGAATACAAGACTCTTAAAATTACATTCATTCATTTCATATTCATTTTAAATGTGCAAAAATGAACTCAAACGGATACTTATGATATATGTAGGTATGTATGTATGTATACTTATATATAATTTTTTTTTTTTTTTTTTTTTTGAAAAATTACTAAAGAACCTCGTACAACAATCCAAATAAAAGAAGTAAGAAAATTTTAGGCGGTCAAGACCGACTATACGATGCCTTTTTTTAGACTGGATCTAGAAAATAAGCATAAGACCAATTTTAGTGATTGTGTTATCAATTTGTGGCGTTCAGATATCAAAAAGTTCATTTTTGATGTAATTTTTATAGGGGGACTAGATCAAAAAATGAACTGATCACGACCATATTTTCCAAAGTCACTTATTTTTCTCCAAAACATATATAAACCAAATTTTAATAAAATCTAAAAAATATTTCTCTTTTCTGATAAATTTAAGTGGAGATCGGGAATCAACTTTACATGGGGACTATGGCCAAAAAGGGGTCCTATAGAGTTTATTTTTGAACTACTAATTACTGGGCATAATACATACACATACATTAAATTTTATCGAATATATATATATATATATATATATATGATAATGTGGATCTTACGACAATTTAAGTCGATCTTATATGGGTTATTTGTATGGGGGCTAGATCTGAACATGTTCCGATTCAACAGTATTCGTCCTTATATACTAAATTTTATCAAAATATATTTATGTTTGTTACCTCTAGTTTGATTACAAGGTTACAATGGCACACAGACAGACAGACAGACGGACGAACAAACAGACGGACAGACGGACGGACAGACAGACGAATAGCAGAAAATGATTCCGAGTCAATCGTTATAATAAGAGATGGATCTTGATTAGATATTTTTGGTAGTTTAAAATACCTCCACAAACTCATTACACCCCGACCACAGAGTGGTATAGCGTATAAAAATGTATGGTATAATGCAAAGCACGCATTTGTAAAATAAACAAATTTTTGTAAAATATTTAAACATCCATATTGTATATAAATCGAATTTGTATCATAAATCTTGTTCCATTGTAATGGTATTTGAAGTAAAACTTAACTGGATTTATTTACAAAAAAAAAATGCTCGTACATATATAAGAGTCAGTTGCAAATGAAAGAGGTTAAGAGTTTAATGTAATAAATCATTCGACAAAATTTCAAATTAATTATTCCCTAACCAAAATTTAATGCAAATAAAAATATCGTAGCCAACTGTTAAGGCTACACTCCAGAAAAAAAAACAGTTAAATTGATTTTCACAAAAAATGGTCTCTCTTTGGGAGTTTTTATATGAAGCCATCGTAGTTTCACTTAAGACAATCAAAATATGAAAAATTACAAAATCGGCTGATTTATCGATAACATCTGTGGATTTTTTGCCGATGGCTTTTTTGCAAATCTTTAAGAAATTAGTTTCAATTTACGCCCAAAAAAAAAAAAAACAAATTAACATGATAAACAAGTAAGAAAATTATAGTCGGTCTAGACCGACTATACGATACCCTATACCATGCGTTTAGAAACCCTATCTCTTAGGCCCAACTAACTGGACATAGAAAATAAGCAAAAACCAAATTTGAGTGGGATTTTTATTAATTTTTTTGGCTGCAGATATGAAAAAGTTCATATCGGATGCTATATATATATATAGGGACTTGGTCCAAAAATGGACCGATCCTGATTATGTTTGGTAAAGTCTCTTGTATTTTGCAAAAATATATACAAACAAAATTTGAGAAGAATCAGTGCAATATTTTTGTTTTTTAATAGATTTAAGTGAAGATCGGGAAGCAGCTCTATATGGGGTCAAAGGGATCATTTTTGGACTATTCATTAATGGATGTAATGAACGCATACCAACCCAATTTGAGTAAGATCTATATGACAATTTGGATCTTATGGCAATTTATGTCGATTTCATATGGGTAATTTGTATGGGGGCTAGGTCTGAACATGGACCGATTCTCACCAATTTCAATAGCGTTCATCCCATGGCCGATAAAAGCTTATATACCAAATTTCATCAAAATATATTCATATTTGCGACCTGCAGTTTGATTACAAGGTTTACATGGACACACAGACGGACGGACGGTCAGACGGACGGACATTGTTAAATCAACTCAAAAAGTGATTCTGATTCGATCGGTATAATTAAAGATGGGTCTAGGTCAAATATTTTTGGTTGTTACAAACAGCAGCACAAAGTCATTATACCCAAACCACATAGTGGTATAGGGTATAAAAACAAAACAATTGAGAAGGTAATAGATCTCATAGATCTATATAATAGATCTTAATGTAAATAAGTCTCCAGGTCCGGATAGTATACCAGCACTGCACAGTTGTAAGATCCGGCCAAAACCCCATAACTTTTTTATTTCTTTATGTAAATTTATAGAATTCGGTACATGCGTTAGTTATATAATATGTGATTTATATTCTAAATTTGGGTGTGATACAAAAGTGCCACGCCCATTGTTTTCAATTTCAAAACTATTTTTTATTCACTACATTAATTAATTAAAAATGGCTGTGAAACTATAGCTAATGAAAAAACAATTTCATTCTCCAGTTAATAAAAATATGTTATTAACCCTTTCAGATCCAAATTTGCATAAATGGTGCATAAAATCATTGCGATTTTAACACGTAACATGTTTCTTAAACTAAGTTTGGTCTTAAAATATCCAGCCATTTGAATTCGGTCATGAAAGGGCTATGAAGTAGAAACTTATTGAATTTTGTAGTGAAGTGTTTTAAATAGTTTATTTTTTTTTTAAGTTTTAAAGTCAAATTAATTTCTTTTTAGGAACATGTCAATTCAAATCTATTTGAACTGCTAAATAAAAAACATAGTTATTTATCATTAAGTTTTATTTTTTTATTTAATAAATTTAAGCTTTTCTTTTAAGTATAAAAAAATAACATTTAATTGCAAAAAAAAAAACTAAGTCACTATTTCCAAGGCTTCTGGTAGCATATCTTGTTTGATTCGCTCTCTCTTTATTCCTAAATGACTAATAAGAGGATCGGACGATACTAAGAGGTAGTGTATTATTGTTTACATTTCTTGAAAAATTTCCTCAATTATTATATTATCTGTGTAGCATTCTTTCCAATATTTTAGTATACGGAGGATAATATTTTGCACCCAATAACATTTCATTATAATCTCTAAGACACTCATACGTAGTTTTAGTAAACTTAAGGTCCATAAACATGGCTAAAGCACCATTTGATATTTGGATCTCTTCATCAAAGCGATATTTGCACTTAACTCGACAAAGTTTTTCAGAAGCCTTATGAATTAATTCCTTTTCATATTTTACACAAATTTCATTTATTTTACGGCGCTTACTTCTTTCAGAACAAACATTATATGCCACCTCAGGTCTTCCGCCAGTTGATTTTCGACTTGTCCCACCATCCTTTACATAAAAAATTGATAACTGTTTTAATCATATATATTTCTAAAATGTAAACTTACGCAATCTTCACATTCCAAGTATGTGAATTCTCTCAGATTCCTTATATTCAAAAAAATTCTTATGATACTTAGAATTTTGCCACCTTTTCTTTGCAATACTAATGAAATTTCTGATTTTTGTTTCATCTGATCTATTTTTAAAATTTTTTTGGAAACTTTCTCAACGTATTGAATTATTATCGTTGTTAATTCATGATTTTCTTTGCGTTGACGTGCTTTCCACATATCAAAAATCTCTATATTTGTAATAATAGGCGTCACTAAAAAAGGCTCTAATTTAAAGAATCGGCTAAACTAAGTACTGAAATTCATAGTACTTAATTAGGAAGCCTTAAATTATTTTATGGCAATGAGCGTTAATTAATAATTATTAACAAAAAATTTCTGCGTCTTTTCAATTTTTTTTTTTTATGTTATTTATTTAGAGTAATTATAATTACAACAAAATCTTATGAAGACCGCACTCAAACTAGCCGAAATTTATATGCTTGGTTAAGAAGAATATCAATTTTCAAAAAAAAAAAAAAAAAAAAAATTTCAAGACGTTATAAATTCAAAATTATAGCCTACCTTGATTTCATACTTAAAAATAATAGAATTATTAAATTTGAAAATTGATATATACAAATCTTAAATTTGCTGCATTATATAAACTAAACCAGCAAATGCACTCACGTGAAAGTTTGCAATTATATGTTTTAAAGTGTTAGCTCACATTTGGTATAATTTTTTTTTTTTTAAATGAAAAATTTTTTTCTTTAGTTTTCGCCACATATTACAACTGTGCACTGGTGCAAAAACAGTGCTCGTCGGCGCTAGTTAGATCATTGGCCAACCTTTTCAGCTCTCAAGGTTAATAGAGAGCACGATTAATTACCATCTTGTCAACTATCTACAAGCCAACTCACTTCTTAATGCTCGACAGTATGGCTCCAGTAGAAGTCGTTCTACAAGAGAGCTGTCGATCCATTCCTAATTTTGGTGAAAGTAAAATGGTTGCTCTAGATATTTCCAAGGCATTCGATTGCATGTGGCACTGTGTATTAATATTGAACCTAATTACACTTGGAGTTGGCATTGACTTCTGCCGATTTATATCGAGTTTCCTCAGAGACCGCACAATACTTGTTGTTATTGATGGGCTCTCATCCAATGAGTATCACACTATACCACGTTTCTGTTCTTTCTCTCTCTCTCTTTTCCTTATCTTTCTTAATGACCTTCTTAGTCAATCATTCAATCCTATCCACTCTTTCGCAGATGACATCACCATTTATCATACATTTTCCTTCAATTGTTCGCCAAGCCTTTTTGAGGTTGGGAGCAAAAGGCATACAATGAATGACACACCAAATCAAGACCTGGCAACAAGCTCCGCGTGGGGTAAAGCGAATAGGGTAGATTTTACTGCAAGAAAGACCCAATGTTGTTTGTTGACCAATAGGGCCTTGGATTCAATAATTTTGTCTATACATATATATATATGTATATATAAAAGTTCACATAGTAGAACATAGGCCATCAACGAATCTTCTCCAGTTTACACGATCAGGGGCGAGGAATTTGATTTGGTTCCATGATTTATTTGCTATTTGACATTCTTTTAGAAGGTTTCATTGCAAGCTGTTCCGTGGGCGGCTGGGTCTGCGATGACCTTGGGGATTTCATTCTAAGGCAACTCTAGCAATGTCATTTCATGGTCTGCGGAGAATATGACCTATCCAGGTCCATTTGCGTTTTAATATCTCAGTCGGGATAGGGGTCATGTTCGAGATTGATAGCAACTGTTCAAACGTCACCCCATTTGGCCAAACAAATTTATTTATTTGCCTTAGTCATCGGTTGACGAAAACTTGCATCTTGGCCATTTGTCTAGACTGTGGAATGCTACTCTAGCATTGTTTATTCTGTTGGCTATATCATCTTCTGGCCCTCCGTCTTTGGTTAAGATACTTGCGAGGTAACTGAAGGATTCAACGTCTTCGATGGCTACACAACATAGTGTGAGGGAAGTAGGGTAACTGAACCAATGCGAAGTAATTTGGTTTTTTTTATATTAATTTTTAGTGCAGTTTATCCTCAATATCGCAGAAGCAATGAGCCATTAGACAAAAGTCATCCGCATAATCAACGTCATTTAGGAATTCGCTTATATTCCAGCGGATTCCACGAGGGGAATCGACATTGGTTTGTTGCATAACCGAGTCACGCAGGATCAGGAAGAGCGTGGGTGACAGGACACAGCTTGTTTGACTCCATGTGTAGTTTGGAGCAGTTTACTCTCCTGCCCATTAAAACGTACGTACTGAGACAGAATCTGTGTAGAGCTCTTCGATGAGGTTTATAATTTTTGTTGGTATACCCTTAACAGCGAGTGCATCCCATAAAGCCTATCGAGAAATTGCGTCAAAAGCTCGTTCGAAATCTATAAAAAGAAGATATAGTTATAAATTGTATTCAATAGATTGTTCTATTATTGTGCGGAGTGTATTAATATGATCTGCGCATGATCGGTTTGGTCTAAAGCCAGCCAGTTCACTGCGCAAGAACGGTTCAATCACAGGGCTGATTCTTTTCAATATTAAGAGTGACATTATCTTACAGATGGTATTTAGGAGTGTGATTCCCCTACAGTTTTTGCACTGAGATAGGTCAGCTTTTTTGGGTACAGTTACATTCACTCCTTCTTTCCATGATTTAGGTATTGGCGTTCCAAGCTGTTCTTATAATCGGTGTAAGGGATTGGGCAATTGTTCTGGATCCGTACTTTAATAGCTCTGCGGGAATGTTATCAGGACCGGGGGATTTTTGCTTCTTCAGATTTTTGAGAATCTTAACTATTTCATTTTGAGTGGGTGGTGTTGTGGATATTCCCTTAAGGGATTTCGTCGAGGTTCTGTTAGGAAATGTGGCGATATTTGGGTGGCGGTGGGTTCAGAAGAGAAGAAGCTATGCCATCTATTAAGCTGTTGGTCTATAGTAGTAAGAACAGTGCCCCTTTTATCTTTTAGTGCAGCAGTTGTACTAGCTTTCTTACCGCTTAATTGTTTTATTGCACTATACATATCGTGTAGGTTTCCCGCGTTTGCAGCTTTTTCGACATCACTGGCATATATGTGGTATAGGTATTGAGAAATCGAATACTCTTGATGTGCGGGGCATAAAAATCAATGCGATTTCCGCTGGAACGATCAAGTTTTTCAAGTGTTAAAAGAGACATTCAAGTGCCTTGGTTTTCTAAAACGGTGCAAAAATTACTTAACTGCTTCTGATCTCCTTAAAATCTTTACCACTTACATCCGACCAAAAATGGAATACAGCAGCCATATATGGGTAGGAGCTTCAAGGTCTATTTTAGAGCTACTGGATCGTGTGCAAAGAGGGCATTGATGCTCATTAATGACAGAAGTCTCTTGTGTTTTACGTGAGTACCTATCTCGTTGACATAACTTCACGGTGCTCTTAACACTGGATCGGAATATGCGCCGACCTTCGCCCCATTGTGTATTAAAACTGCACTCCGGTACCAATTCAAGATTTGTGCATTTGGGCAACAAATCCAACTCCTTGGTCGGGAGTCGAGCTCTACCTTACACACCTTTGCTGTTTTAAGGGTCACAGCGCCCGGTTGAATGCAACTCCACATTGAGATGAGCTCTCCCCGCGATTTTGGGTATAAACCACATCCACCACGATACTCAACAAGGTTCCCCGCAAGTCAGCTGGAATCTACGATTCCAGGGGCTCCTGACTTCCCGTGGTACCGGATATATATATGTATGTATATAGCCTCCGGTCAGACTTCGTAGCAAAGCTACTACCAGTATGGCTCCAAACAGCTAAGGACTGGTGGCCATTCGAAGGTCTCAGTCCCACACCCAGACATTCACCCTGTAGGTGCGTGTGTAGGTACACAATTAAGCCTTTCAAGAAAGCCTTGAGTACACACGAATGCGTACGTCCTGTGGAAGTAAACATGCGTGTGCGATCAAACCCTTCTTAAACGTCTTCTTTTGAAGACTTCACACGTATACACATTCATACGACTCATTCTCTCATCATTCACTAGCTCACCACTGACATCACAACCATCGTCCGTAAATACGACACCTAGGGAATCTAGGTCCCGTATGTCCGAGTATAAAGTGCATATGCACAAAATATGGAACCAGTCCTCGGTAAAAGGTCCACAGTCACAGGTCAAGAGGGGCTACATCTACCAACACCTGTAAGGCCTCCGTGGAGACCGTACGACAACATGACACACAAGCGAGCAAGACTACCCTTTGACATGACATGATTTTCAGCTTTCCTCTGGCAGTCGTGACCACGCTGGACCACGCCGAGGAACCATATGTTGCGCAAGCAACAAACAGTCGGCGATAAATGCTCTACGTAGAACGCCTGCTGAGGCCCCAGTCATTCATAAGAATGGGCCGGACACATCCCACCACACAGGTCAACTTCGCCTTAACACGCTCGAGATGAACCAAGAAGTTCATACGCTTACGCATTGTTCTCCCCAAGTATTTGACCTAAGTCGCATAATTATGGCTAACGCCTTTGCCCCTAACAGTTGTAGTTCGATTTAGCGACAACTTGCCCTTCAGCAACATCACCACAGTTTTGTCCATTACTCGTCTACTCCAATCGCAGACAATCTGCATGCTCATTAATGACAGTAGGATATCCAACTCTATTGACTCGTAGGAACATCGTCGCACTGTTCTGTAGATACTACCAAGGGAAATATTCTTCTGAGATTAGCGAACTCATTCCAAGTACCCGACCTTCAGTTCGCTCTACCCGTTTCTCTCCTAGATCACATCCATTTGTAGTCTATTATCCAGTTGTCGCACAACGCGTTACGGAGAAAATTCATTCATCAGTTGAACTACCCATATGTGAAATAAATTCCACGCACATGTCTTTCTTGACAGTTACAATCTAATAAAATTCCCTCTTTCCCTTAACCAATTTTCCTGAAATCATCACAATGCACTGCATCCCCTGAATGTTGGTCAATAATTAAAAAAAAAGTAGCGAGAGAGTTTAAAATATGTCCAAAAATGCTACCTAAAGAGGTCATTCACAATCCAAAACTAAAAATATGTGCTCAATTTATGTCCCGAAGAGCAATTGAGACTGATCTGGGTTATTATCGTCCTGTGAAGAAATTATTGATATCAGAGAATGATCGTCTGTCTTGCATAAATTTTGCTAAAGAACACATGAACTGGTCAACAGGCAATTGGAATTCTACTCTCTTTTTAGATGAGTTCAAGTTTGTATAAAGAGGCCATGAAGGAAGAACATTTGTACAAGGACCAAAAGAGAAAAAGACTGGACCCAAAATATACAAATAAAACTGTTAAGTTTGACTGTAGCTATGTTGTGATATGGGATTGCTTTTCGGGCCAAGAAATGGGTTCAATTCATGTAATTGAAGATACTCTAACTGCAATTGACCCAAAGTTCAAAGTTGTAACCGATTGGCAACAATCTAATGCAGTTAGTGTTTTGGAATGACCAGCCCAATCACCAGATCTCAATCCCACAGAAAACCTGTAGATCTTAATCCCACAGAAATTGTAGATTGAAAAATAGGATCACGAAATTAAACAACAAGAAAGATCTCGTAGAGTCCGTTTATTCAAAGTTACATAAAATTTCAATGGATTACATCAACAATTTAATAGACTCCATGCCTCGACGTTGTGAAGCGGTGCTAAAAAATAATGGATACCCAACAAAATATTGATACCAAGTAATTATCGCTACTAACAAAACCCTCAGGCATATTCCGGCTAACACTTGATTTTTCCGAAGAACATGTAGTTTTTCTTACGGCTATATCTCTCTGTAACCAATTGGAATTTTGTTTTCCTGTATTTAGTACAATTGTAGCTATAGACTAGTCATATTATAAAATCGTGAACTAGACTAGATGCAGTTTTTCGGCTTAGATTGTTTTTTCTCCTAGTCTATAGCTACAATTGTGCCGAAGATAGGGAAACAAAATTCCTGTTGGTTACCGAGATATAGCCGTCCAAAAAATTGCATATTCTTTGGCATATTGAGGCCAAAAAATTCGAACATCAGCTAAACTAGTACTCGAAAACCGTACACCAGCAGAGGTTTGAATTTTATGTATTGCACAGTGTTGTTGAAAGAAACACCTGTTTTGGAAGTCACTGTAATTTGTATTTTTGGAAATTTTTATGAAAAATTTTTTCCAATATTTGTAGAGTTCATATTTCAATACACTTGTGTGGATTGATCCTGATCATTTTCGAGTTGTAGTTCGTCCAAGTTAACTTAAATTAAAATACATTCATGTTGTTTGTATCAATACAAAAAGTAGATATTTCGTATAACAGTTATGTATATATATTTTTTTTTAGCTGGCTTCGCACAAGAAAACTGTCGAGAATCTTTCTTTAGAGAAATATTTTCTATTACAAAATTTATTCGTACTGAAAAACTGCACCTATCTGTCAAAGGTTGGTTGCAGTGGTTTATAAAATATATCGCAACATTACTCACACACATAGACACGCACTGCAGTACAAAACAAAAACTAAAAGCTGACCCACACTGTTATATGCGGTAGTTTAGCGCAAATACTCGTACTCGTACCATAAACAAAAACTTCCGTTGTTGTTATTGCTGTTGCTGTTGCTGTTTTTTTTTTTTTTTTTTTTTTTTTTGTTGTGTTAATTTTATTTTTTTTTTCTATCTAAATCATGCATGGTCACCATTCAAATGTAAATATTTGTTGTTTTAGTTTTTTTTTTTTTATCATTTGGCTGCTGCTGCTGCTGCTGCTGCTGCTATTGTTGCCGGTTTTTCTTGCTTGAAGTGAGGGCGTTAAATGCCAAAATGCAAATGTGGTTTAAACCACTTTTAACACTCGCATATCTGTCTGCTCCACCATCACCATGTGTAGTGTGTATTTTTGTGTGTGTGTGTGTGTGTGAATATTATTTTAAAAGATTTAAATTTACCTTTGCCAAGCTAAGTGAAAAATATTTTAAATTTTTTAACAAAATTATTGAAAAAAAAAAATTTGCTACAATGTTGTGGTCTAAGCGAATATGCAGCCTGCAAGATAAATGCAACAAATAGTTGTTATCTTATGTGTTGTAACATAAAAGTACATATGTAAGTAGGTTAGATAGGTTAAAAGGTATTTGAGATTTTGGAATATAGATAATGAAATTTACATTAAATGGAAAATGGCTACACTGAAAACAAAAATATATATTTATTGTGGCTAGTGAAGTTGTAGCAAAACTGCAATTGAATTTCTTCTGAGATAGACAATATTTGAATCGATTACTTCAGAAACACTCTAACTACCAATTTTGAAATTTTCGGGAAATTAGGAAAACCTTCCTACTCCCTCCTATAATACCTCTTTCATTGCAATCAAATTATTTCCATAATAATCGGAATACTGTGAATGAATATCAGTGATAAATAAAAAATATTAAAAAAATTTCACTTAGGGGGTTTCTGTAATAAATACATTTATTAAGAACTTAAAATAGTTTATTACATCATTGTTTTCTTATGCTTTCCTCAAATTTTAGGCTTTAGGTATGTAAATTGATTACAGTGAAACGTCAGATAACTTTAAATATTTGCAAAGTAACGATAAAACACACTCGGCACTGAGATTTAGTTAGTATCACCGGTAGGATTTTCAGGATTGTTTTTGTCTGTTGGTGGCCACTGTAAGAACGAGTCATAAAACTCTTCGTATCCTGTAATATACTCAGTTAGTTTTCTAATATCTTGCATCTTGTTCTTATTTATGGGTACCTAAAAAAAATAATTTGAAGTTCTGTTGTATGCAACATAATACAGTAGTAGTAGATTGTGTAAAATATAATAATAATATATACAACAGTTCCATTACGGGTAATCTAACTTTGTGTCATAATTTTGAAAACTTACATTATCTGCTAATGAAGAAAATGTGTTAAAATAATAAAAATTTAAATATACCTTTCCCTTGGGATAGGCCCCTTGGACCGGAAGTTCTGGTTCTTTTCCAACTTCTTCAAAGTAAATGTTAACCCGGAAGTTAACCCGTTGATAAACTGTTTCACCGCTACTTTCCCAGGAGTAGAGGAATTGAATTCAAACTGCTTGTATGTAGATATCTTAAGGATATCCTTGTCTTCTTTTCGTACACCTCTTTCTGAGGTCTCATCAGAATCAGTGATCTTCTTGTAATGAAGTCCCACCAATTTTTGAAGTCTAGGATATCTTGGTTTTTTACTTCTTTTACTGAGAAGCGTCCTCTTTTACTTGCTCTCAACATCAACTCTGCATATTCCTGTGGCGTGTAAATTCGATCAACTTGTCAGACAAGTCGTTTAAGGCATCCGAAATCGTGGGGAAAAAGAGTGACCTCTAGAGGGGAAGTAATAACTTACAGTTTCAAAGTTGCTATTTTCACATAGATTCATCAGAAATCCGATTACCGTATGGATCTTGTTTTGTCCATAAGGACCATCACTGAACAACACCAAGTGTTTTATAGTGTCTGGAATTTCGGTTTTGATATAATCAAAAATTGAGGAGCACACTTCATCAGGCGACTTATTGGCAGCACCTTCATGGTAAACATACAACTTTGCGCCGTTAGTCTTTAAGTTATGAACACAGAAGGTCCCAGCGGAAAATGGTAGCTTACTTGAGCGCAGTACTTCGTTCGACACCGATTACACATCGATGGTGGTGTACACCACTGACCACTGACAATTTTCAAAAACTTAAGTTTTGTTCTAAGTACTTACATGCTCGCTTACACAATAATCGATGTGTAATCTGTGTCGAAGTACTGCGCTCAAGTAAGCTATGCACTGACTTGGAGTATATGCATCATATAAAGAATGATGATCCCGTTAACCGATACAAAAAATTCAACTAATATTTTGTGTTCTTTGCCATTTCTATTTGTTTGTTTTTGTCTGATTGTCATTTTTGCTTTTTTTGTGTGTTTGAAATATTTTGTTAGTTGAAACTTGATCGTTGAACTTAAAGTGTGAGGACAAGGGTAATTAAAAAGTGTTTTAAATTAAAGTTTGTGTGAAAAGATTAATGATAAAAAAAAAAAATGGAAGGTTTTTCTGCAAAAAATTTAAGGCGGATGGCGAACAAATCGATTATAACTAAAGTTACTAATAATAGTGGAAAATGGAGAGATAATGTCCATGCTCCAAAATCAAAATATTTTGATACAAAAAATTAACAAAATGGAAAATGATATGGAGAAACTTAAAGGTAAGCAACTAACACTGTGAGACAAAATTCGATTTTTTCCAAAAAATAAAAGGGGTTCTTTGAAAAGATTCTGGTAGAACGGTCCCAAAAAAATTTACGTGTGTTGTTTTTTTTTAACGGCGTGTCAAAATTTCCCCCTTTTTAAAATCTGATCAGATCTGGCAAAACGCTGACACGTATATTTTTTTTGGACCGTTCTACCAGAATCTTTTCAAAGAACCCCTTTTATTTTTGGTGTCGCACACTGCAATTAACAAACATTTTCTTTTAAATATTTCAGCTGACTAGAGTCAGGCAAATACTATTTTAAAGCAGTTGGTTAAGCGAAACGTCCATGTGGGAAAAAATCCTGATTTCCCCATAGCAAGTTTCGAGGACATGGAACGGGTCAATAAATTAATATTGGACGATCAGGAGACATTTGTAAATTTTTATACACTTAATGCATTCATTCCTTCTTCGTACACAGCCCTTTTTATCCATAGGTAGCAAAAATAAGGACCATTCTAAGGCCAGGAGGCTTAGAAAAAAATTTCGACAGACTGCTACATATGGACATCTACTTGGCCACCAACTATGATGGCGTGAATGGCAAAAGGGGTCTAAAAGAATTTAAAGCCCTACATGGTCTATTTTCCACTTTTTAATACCTAATATAAAATTTTACTCTTTTTTTACTTACAGAAGCTGTTCAGGAAGAGGGCGTTACTTATGACAGCTTTAAAAAAGAGATGCAGCACTGCTTCAAAACGTATAAAAATAGATTTTATGCAAAAAAATGTAGAGAGGCTAAAAAACAAAATAAATAAGTTTTACTATTTACTTTTATATATACAGATTTCATTACTTTCCTAATTGCAAAATTAGTGGGACCATAAGCAGCCCCCTCGACTTTTCTAATTACAAATTAAATGGGACCATAAGCAGGCCCGATGACTTTTCTAATTACAAAATCAATGGGACCATAAGCAGGCTCGATGACATCGTCACTTATATTGTCGCGAATAGTCACCGATTAACAGCCTAGGACACTTTTATATTAAATGCAAAGGGAAACATAAGCGACATAATCACCACTGACGGCTACTAAATATACCTAACGTCAGCGATTGCGTAAGGTGTATTTTTTCCGCTGGGGTGTTCAACCACAACTGCCTCATATAGATAACCTCTTGTACCGGTATGTGAGGGAGAGGCAAATTTTACATGTAGTCAAAGGAGATTGCACACATTTCCAGATCTTTATCTTCGGTAGCCGATGTCATGACTGTGTAAAATTTTTTGGCCCTCTTCTTATGGATCATCATTTCTGTAGCAACATTTCGTTTTGCATTTTCTGACAACAGGGGGTCTCTCATTTTACTTTTGAAACTTTCGCTTGAGAAACATACATCAACTTGTGGGCGGCCGAAAGATAAGTCAAAGTTCTCCTTGAAGTACATGTAGTAGTACTTGTAGTTTACAATACCTTTTAATTCAGGGTGTTTCTCTATAAACATACTGCACATTTGTTTTATATCTAACCGAGCGTCTAGATACTTTTTCGATTTTCCACCGTAGCAGATTTCATGAAATTGATATGAACTTATATGATTGTGGATTAATACACAAACGTGGCCTGGAACCGCATTACCACTTCTGTTGAGACCCCTTAAATCACGTGGACTTTTGTTTGCAAGTAAGATCTTGCAGATTCTTTTCATCCTTTGTGTCGTGATTCCATGTACACTTAAAAATACATTCTTAAAAACAGGGAATAGGGTACCATCAATTTTCAAGTTGTACGAGATAGTATTTTTTTTCCCTTTGACAAAGGAAGCATATTTATTTAAATATATAAAAGATTATTAAAGTAGTAGAGATACATTTTATTACAATTAATTCAATTCAAACTCATATGCTGTCCAATTGACGTTCCTATACGGAACATAGGGCGGAAATTATCGCACTCCATTGTTGGCGGTTTTGTGCAATACAACGAATTTCAGGCCATGAGCATATATGTTGACTTTCGGAATGTATCGATCGAATCCAGGTATTTCTTGGCCTTCCTCTGCGTCTTGTACCCTGCGGGTACCCTGAATGGAAATTCAAACGACATTTTAGATATATTGACATCTTCTCTTCTTAGCGTGTGACCTATCCACCGCCACTTTCTACGCTTTATTTCTGTGTTAATAGGTTCGCTTAGTGTTAACGACAGAAGGTCTTCATTTGATATGGTGTTGGGCCAAAATATGTGACAGATGCGACGAAGACATTTGTTGACGAAAACTTGTAATTTTTGGCAGATATTATTTGTCACCTTGCAAGTTTCACAGCCGTATAAAAGAATTGGTTTAATGCTGGTGTTAAAGACATTAAGCTTTGTTTTTCTGCTAATGTTGCGAGACATCCAAATTCTTTTCATTTTATGGTATGCGGCGCGTGCCTTATTTATGCGACTTGAAACATCCGCATCTGCTCCACCATCTTTGGAGATTACACTCCCAAGGTAGCTAAAATTGGTGACATCCTTGACGATAGATGGGTTACCATTTATTGCGACTGTCAGTGGAGTTTGGTTCGCAGTCTCAACACGCATCAGTTTTGTTTTTGTCATATTGACCTTGAGACCCATTTTACCAGCAATACGAATTAATGCCTCTAGCTTTGTCCGTGTTCCGGATAGGGTGTGGCTCAAATCAAGATCAGATAATCTTTGGTTCGGTCTCCATTGTATGCCATCTGGTACTTCTGAATTTGTTTTTGCTAAAATGTTGTCCAAAACCAATATAAATAAAATGGGTGACAAAACACATCCCTGGCGAACTCCATTCTGTATTGTGAACTTGTCACTAGTCTTACCTTTGTATATAACCCTACATTTTGCATTTGTGTAAAGTTCACATATAAGGTGTACAATTTTATCAGGTACACCAAGTTCCCGAAGTGTATTCCATATAGCGTCTCCTCTCAAAGTCAACGAATAGAAGATATAGTGGGGATCTCCACTCGACTGACTGTTCAACTACAATGCGCAACGTGTTAATGTGATCGATACAGGATCTTTCTGGTCTGAAACCGTTTTGTTCTTGTCGAAGTTGACCATTTAGTATTGGTGATATACGATTCAAGATTACGAAGGCAACAATCTTCTGGATAGTATTTAGTAATGTTATACCCTCCAATTTCTGCAGTTGCCTTAATCTCCCTTTTTTGGAATAGTAATAATCATTCCTTCTTTCCAGGATCTTGGTATACAGCCTGATTGCCAGACTTGGGCTATTAAGGGATAAAGGATGGGGGCCAGTATTTCTGAACCGTATTTGAAAAGTTCGGCTGGAAGGTTGTCGGGTCCGGCGGATTTGTGAGATTTTAACTGCCGTATAGCATCTGAGATTTCAATGATTGTTGGTGATATCGTAGAGATGTTACAGTTAGGGTTGGGGCGTTGACCTGTTTCAATGGGACTTTGCGACATACTGGATTGTTGGTCAGCGTCAACGAAAAATTCTTTCCATCGCGCAAGTTGTTGGTCATCTGATGTGAGGTTGTTTCCGTTGTTTTCTTGTAGAGGAGGTACCGTTGATTTAGTGTTGGTTAGTAGTGTAATGGCCTTATACACACCTCTCAAATTATTTCGCATGGCAGCATTTTCAGCGTCAGTAGCAATGTTGTTGATAAAATTTTCCTTGTCTTTCTTTGCCGATTTTTTTACTTGACGTTCGGTGTCGTTGTATTGCGTCTTTAACAGCTGCTTATCTTCACCTGACTGCGCATTGAGCATTGCAGCTTTAAGTGATCTTCTTACAAGGATGAGATCCCAAGTTGCGTCGCTAATCCATAATTTCCTGTCTCCTTTTTTGTAACCTATTTTCCTTTCAGCTGCTGTTCTGCAGATACTACGCACGTCTTCCCAGGTCGGCTGGTCATTAAATTCATTAAATTCAATTCTTAGACTTTCTACATAACTATCGCGCACAAGAGGATCTTCAAATCTACAAGTGTCGAATTTTCCGTTGCGATTTTTTTGGATTTGTATTGCTGCGGGTCGTAATCTAATTTGAGCTACCAATAAGCCTCTACGAGTGCGCACATCAAGAAGAGAGTTGTGGAATCTTCTGCTGATCAATATGTGGTCTATTTGATTTCTAGTTTTACCATCTGGAGATTGCCAAGTGTATTTATGTATATCGCGGTGAGGAAATCTCGTGCCTCCTATGAAAAGGTGATTGTTTCCACAAAACTCTACCAGACGAGTTCCATTTCCATTTCTTTCCCCACCCAGGCCATGCCGCCCCATAATATTTTGGATATTTAAGTTGTCTGTTCCGACTTTGCCATTAAAATCTCCCTGTACGACCAATATGTCACCTTCGGGGGTAGTGTTTACAGTGTTTTCTAGTAATCTATAAAACTCATCCTTAATATCATCGTCATAGGGTTCTGTGGGAGCATAACATTGTATGACCGTTATATTGCGATATCTTGATTTGAACCTAGCGGTGATGATTCGTTCAGATATTGGGTTATATCCAATCAGCGATTTCTTTGCTTTATGGGAAATGAGTAACCCCAAGCCGTTAATACGGTATTGTTCATTTCCGCTGAACACAAAGTATTGACCGGATTCTGTATATTCTTCGCCTTTGCCCATTCCCCTTGTTTCTACAAGGCCCAGGATTTCAAGTTTGTACCTTTGCATTTCTTTACAGACTTGCTCCATTTTCGATACATCCGTCAAAGTTCGCACATTCCATGTTCCTATCATAGTCCTTTTACGAAAGCCACAGGTCGTCATCTGGGTTTTCCGTTTGTTTTCATTTCCAATTTCCGTTTCTTGGGTAATGTATTTTTTTATGGTAGGGCTACCAACCCCACGCAACCCCGTATATGTCAGTGGGATACACACTGGTGATCTACATCTTGCGGCATCCAGTTCTACCTCCATACACATTTATATAGCGAGCCGCTTGATACAAGTTCCGACGCCCGCTCGCAGCCGCACCCAACCTGATGAAACCGACGCTGCTGTTGCTAGATTTTTGTCACCTCCGGGTATTTTATTTCCCCGGTACCCTCCATATTGAAACAATATGGCGAGCGTCCCCAATTCGCCATGGGAGGGTCCCGATGGAGGATCTAGCAAACCCCGCACGAGATAGTGTGGTTTCGGTTAAAAACAACCTCATTCCCATCAGGCATGTTGTCCTCATCCTAGCTGGATATATTGTCATCTCTAGGCCTAACTATTGCATTGTTCTTTACAGTGCGCCTACTCACTTTTTTGCTTCAGTTAGGGTTTGCAAATAAGTGTCTTGCTGGTCTTTACTTTCAAGACTATAAAAATAGTCCCAGATTTTAGTTACAGAATCATTTGATATTGTAGAGTAACATTTCTTTGGGCATTTACATGTTAAGTTTTGAGGATAAGTATTTCTCGCCACTACCTTCCCTTTGTGTGACACATTTTGTAGGCCCTTTACTCTGGCTCCCCGTATAACGTTACGTTTGTAACGATCAGCGTGTACAATACCTTTTTTTCTCTTCTCTTGAGGCTCTCATCAGAAGTGTCAGACATTTTATTAACAACTAACTAACAAACACAAAGTACTTCTTGAAAGATTATCACAACAACAACAAAAATATAACAAACTTCAGACACTCAAAACACAGTTGTAAAGGTTGGCTGTCAGCATAAGTAACAGCACAGCACACCAACATGACAACTCAAAATTGCACGAGTACTAGGCATATCTAGCAACCCATTTTTCTTAGAAAGCAAAATACCACGATGTTTATTGCAGAAAACCCCCAACTGTTTTCAGATAAGGTGTTTCTGCAATCAACGAATATTTCTTGGTTCATTTTAACTGGCTTAGAAGCATAGAAGATGAGGTGTTTCCGCACTAAACGATAAAGTTTTACATCATAGATCAATTTCATGTAATAAAGTGAATTTGGCCAAATTTGTCAGTTAGGGTGTTTCTGAAGTAATCGATTCATTTAGTTAATATAATCGTAAATATTGTTAAAACATAAAAATAGTGTTAAAACATTAGTTAATTTTTAATATATTTAATAGGATAAACTTATAGAGAATTTGAAAAAAATTGATGTTAGAAAATCCCAATATGTGGCTAAAGCCCCCCAACTTATTTTTACAACGTTTAGAGACCCTATATCTTAGGTGCAACTAATTAGATATATATTTCGGATATATATTTTGTTTTTAATTATGGACCAACACTTAGGAGATACCCCCACACATGCAGTGCATTGTCTTGCTCTCAGGAAAATATGTTATGGGAAGGAGGAGAGAGGGAGTAGTGTTTGTGGAAATTTGACTTAAATTTTATAAGATTATAACTGTCACGAAAGACTTGTGCGGGGAGTTCATTTCACATACGGAAAGTTTGATTGATACGCGTATTTTCCCTGTAACGATTTGTGCGGCCAACTGGACAGTAGACTGCAAAGGAATGTAATCTACAAGAGAAGTGGGTAGAGCGAACTGAAAGTCGGGTAGTTGGAATGAGTTCGCTAATCTCAGAAGAACATTTCCCATGGTATTATTTATAGAACAGTGCTATACAACGCACATTCCGACGATGTTCCAACGAGTCAATGGTGTTGGATAACCTACTGTCATTAATGAGCATCAATGCCCTCCTTTGCACACGGTCCAGTAGCTCCCAAATATACTTTGGAGCTCCTGCCCATATATGGGTGCTGTATTCCATTTTCGATCGGATGTAAGTGGAATAGATTTTAAGGAGATCAGAAGGAGTGAAATAATTTTTGCACCGTTTTAGGAAACCAAGATATTTGAATGCTTATTTCGACACTTGAAATACATGCTCGTTCCAACGAACATCACATTGAATGCTCACACCCAGAACATCAAGAGTATCCGATTCCTCAATACTTATACCATCCATATATATAGATGACCATGTTGAATCCATGGCCCTATGGGTCAACAAACAAACAACATTAAGTCTTCTGCGCATTAAAACCAACCCTATTTGCTTTATCCCACTCTGAGATTGTTAACAGGTCTTGATTGAGTGTGTATCCGCCTTTTGCCCCCAACCTCCAAAAGGCTTGGCCTACAGTTGAAGGAAAATGAATGACGAAAGAGTATATAGAATAAAAAGTTTGACCAATAATGTCGTTCAGATAAGGAAAAGAGAAGGAGAAAGAACGAAATCTTGGGGTATCCTTGAATTAAGCTGAAACTCATTAGAAACTCAAGTATTGTGCGGCCCTGAGAAAACTCGACATAAATCAAGAGAAGTCATTGCCAACTCCAAGTGTAATAAACTTAAATATTAACGCATAGTGCCACATGCGATCGAACGTCTTGGAAATATCTTGAGCAACCAATTTACTTTCACCAAAATTGTGAATGGATCGATTCCATCGCTCAGAAAGAAGAGCTAACAGTCTTCCGTAGAACGATTTCTACGGAAGCCATACTGTCAATCATTAAGAAGTAAGTTCGCCTCTACTTAGTTGACAAGATGGAAATTGATCATACTCTCCATTACCTTTGAGAGCGCAGAGCAGATTGCAATTGAACAGTAATTTTCAGGGCTATTAGCCTCACCCTTTTTAGGGATTGGTTGAACATTAACCGTCCAGCAAGAGGGAAAGACTCCCACGCGGTGCGAAAGGCTGGAAAAGTTGGCCAATCAACTAGCTAGCGTCGAAGAGCACTGTTTCTGCATCAGTGCTGGTATACCATCCGGCCCCGCAGACTTATTTACGTTGAGATTCGAAAGAACCTTTTTAAATGCACGTGCTCGAAAGAATATTTTAGGCATAGTACAAGATACGCTTTCAAGTTCGGGCAATGGTTGATCGCTATTCGGATACGAAAAATTTCATATCGGATTCTATATTTATATGGGGACTAGGTCCAAAAATGGATCGATCCTGACTATATTTTGTAAGGTCACTTATACATATATACAAACCAAATTTGAGGAAAATCTGTATAATATTTTTGTTTTTCTTGATAGATTTAAGTGAAGATCGGGAATCAGCATTATATGGAGCCTATGACTGAGATTTGACCTATGGGGTTTATTTTTGGGCTACTGATTAATGGATGTAATAAACACACACAAACCCAATTTGACCGAGATCTACATTATAATTTGGATTTTATGGCAATTTCAGTCGATCTTATACGGATCATTCATATGGCGACTATGTCTAAACATGACCGATATTCACCAATTTCAATAGCTTTCATCTTTTGGCCGATAAAAGCTTAACATATATTCATTGTTGCGACCTGTAGATTGATTGCAAGGTTTACATGGACTCGCTAATTCGACTCAGAAAGAGAGATTGGTATAAAAATCTACAATATTAATAGGGAAGGCGATTTCTTGTGACCGATGTAAGTTTCACAGTTTCACCCCAATTTTGACAAAAAATTTATAATTTGAAAGGTATTTCATTTTAGCTGTTACCCAGATTTACAGATTTTCATCGCTTGGCTTTTTTTTTTTGTAGTCATGATCGTTTAAAGTTGCTACTAACACATACATAAAATTATACAATGCTATGTGTGTGTTTATTACATTTGTTATGTTGAGTTTGTTTTCTTCATTTAAAACGAGTTGAATTGTGAAGCATACCTTTGGGGTCTTTATTAAATGAAAATCTAAAATTTCCTAGAATTTGCACTCGAATTTCGAGTGCTGGAATCCGCTAGTGTATATAATGATTTATGCAGTCCAATATCGAAAGCTTTTCCAAACTTCTATCAATGAAAAATAAAAACTAAAAATGAAAAATTAAAAATTAAAAATTAAAAATGAAAAATTGAAATTGGAAAATGAAAAATGTAAAATGAAAAATAAAAAAAAGAAAAACGAAAAATTTAAAATGGAAAATGAAAAATAAAAAATGAAAAATAAAAAAAATAAAAACGAAAAATTGAAAATGGAAAATGAAAAATAAAAAATTAAAAATGAAAAATGAAAAATTGAAAATAAAAAACAAAAAACTAAAATTAAAAAATAAAACATGAAAAACGAAAAATGAAAAGCGAAAAACGAAAAATAAAAAATGAAAAATGAAAAATAAAAAAATATAAAATAAAAAATAAAAAACTAAGCATAAAAAATTAAAAATTAAAAATAAAAAATTAAAAGCGAAAAAGGAAAATTAAAAATAAAAATTGAAAAATAAAAATTGAAAAATGAAAAATAAAAAATTAAAAATAAAAAATGAAAAATGAAAAATATAAAATGAAAAATTAAAAATGAAAAATAAAAAATTAAAAATGAAAAATAAAAAATTAAAAATTAAAAATTAAAAACGAAAAATGAAAAATTAAAAATTATTATTAATTATTAATTATTAATTTTTTTTAATGAAAATCCTAATGTAACAAGATTTAAAATCTTATAAAACAACATTAGTCATAACAAATTAATTTTCAATAAGAAGAATGTAAGTAAGTTTAATTTATAATTAAAATTAGAAGAATAATATTAAATAAAATATAATATAAAATATATAAAAAATATAATAAAAATGTAAAAATAAAGTGTAAAAATATCCTGCACAGCAGGTTAAAATTCTATAGAAATTAAAATTAAATTAACTAAAGAAATTAAAATGAAGTATTAAAAATCAATTGAGAAAAAGTTTAAAAAGTTCTTTCTTAAATGATGTTGTATTTGATATTTTGTGAAGTTGATTATTTAAAGTATGTAACGAGTTCCAAAGACGTATGCCATTTACAAAAAAGTGTCTTTCGGATATTAGTCTATTGTACAATATTGGTACAAGACAGTTATTACGGTTAGATCTTGTAAATAATAATCGCTCGAAAAGGTAAACGGGTTCTTTAGTGAAAATAATTTTATGAACCATAAGTAAAGTTCTAAATTTAAGATAGTCTTCAAATGAAATGCCATAAATTTTATTTAAAAAAGCGGAGATACTATCATATTTGCGTAAAACATAAACATATCTAACTACACTTTTAAAGACGCGTGTAAGTTTACCCATGTCTGCACTATCACAACCTGACAACAATTCACAACCATATAAAAGCGTAGGTAAGATAAACGATTTTGCAAGAACAAATCTAATTTTCTGCGGTGTGAAGTACTGAGAAGACCAAAGACTACGGAGAATACCATAAACTTTTCCAGAAGCTTTGTTAATTTGATCATTCCACGTTAGGGTATTATTAAAAATCATTCCAAGGTTTTTAGCATAAGACAATTCAACCTAGCCCATTCAAATACGTGGTTCAGTTCAGTATTCAGGTTCTGTACACAATTTTCAACATCTCGTACGTTACATGATGTGTATAAAAGAACGTCATCAGCGTACATGTGCATTTGGCATGAATTAATTACGCGTGGTAAATCATTTATGTAAATAGAAAACAAAAGAGGGCCAAGTATAGACCCCTGCGAAACACCCCTACTTAAAGACGCAGAGGCTGACGACTTGTCTTTAGAGACAACTACTTGCTCTCTATTCCGAAGGTAAGAGCTAATCAATTTAGAGGATGTTTCAGAATAACCAAAAATATGTTTAAGCTTTTTAACAAGAATATCATGGTCCACTGAGTCAAAAGCTTTAGAGTGGTCCAATAAAGTCAAAAAAGCAATATTACCACTGTCAACGATATAACGAAGATCTTCCGATACATCAATTAAAGTAGTGATACACCTTCTTTTCCTGCGAAAACCAGATTGCTCAGATGATAAAAGAATATTATTGGATATATGTTCATTCATTTGTTTGCTCATAATTTTTTCGAAAACTTTCGAAAGAAAAGGAAGTACGGAAATTGGATTGTATTCTTTATTAGATTTCGGCAAGGGAATTACTTTTGCCCATTTCCACAAATCAGGGAAAATAGATTTTGTAAAAATAGTGTTAAAAATATGAGTGATATAGGGTAAAACCTGTGGTAAAATAGCTTTAATAAATATTGGATTCATACCGTCTAGACCAATTGATTTTGACTTTATGGAAAGAAAAGCTTCCAGAACATCCTCCTGGTTAACGCAGGAAAAACTAAATAAAGAATCCAGATTGCAATCTGGTAGATTTGCATAAGTGTCAGAACGAAGAGGAGTTAAGTCATTTGAAGTAAATTGTCTATTCAATTCATTTAGTTCAAAAGTGGAAAGATTTACCGATTCACTTTCATCTTTATAACCAATTTTCTTTATCTCTTTCCACATATTTTTAGTATCCATAGCCTCTGAAAATACACGACTATAATAGCGTTGCTTAGCTAACTTTACTTCCCTGGTAACAGATCTACGTAGTGATTTAAAAATTTCATTTGACTGTGTAGTTTTATATCTTTTCCACTTATCGTAATCAGAATTTCTTTTAACTATTAAATCACAAATATTTTGATTAAACCAAGGCTTAGTAGAAGATTTAACAGTTTTCTTTCTAACCGGTACGTATTTGTCGTATAGGTATGTGGTAGCTTCATAAAAAAAAGGATATCTGTTGGTTTAAATCAGGATTACTGTAGATACTGGTCCAATTGATTATACTAATTTCATTTAAAAGAGCATCATAGTTAATATTCTTGTAATCCCGGAAAGTAATATGCTGTGGTTTATCATGTTTAAAACAAGGAAGGTTAAAGGTCATATAAATGACGTCATGTTTTGAGAAATTAGGAGAAGAAAACTGGTCATGCAAAAGAACTTTTCTAATATCTGAGACAAAGAACACGTCAATAAGGGTACCACTCATTGAAGTGAAGTGAGTGGGAATAGTAGTATTTACAGCTAACGGGTGATTTTTTTGAGGTTAGGATTTTCATGCATTAGTATTTGACAGATCACGTGGGATTTCAGACATGGTGTCAAAGAGAAAGATGCTCAGTATGCTTTGACATTTCATCATGAATAGACTTACTAACGAGCAACGCTTGCAAATCATTGAATTTTATTACCAAAATCAGTGTTCGGTTCGAAATGTGTTTCGCGCTTTACGTCCGATTTATGGTCTACATAATCGACCAAGTGAGCAAACAATTAATGCGATTGTGACCAAGTTTCGCACTCAGTTTACTTTATTGGACATTAAACCAACCACACGAATGCGTACAGTGCGTACAGAAGAGAATATTGCGTCTGTTTCTGAGAGTGTTACTGAAGACCGTGAAATGTCGATTCGTCGCCGTTCGCAGCAATTGGGTTTGTGTTATTCGACCACATGGAAGATTTTACGCAAAGATCTTGGTGTAAAACCGTATAAAATACAGCTCGTGCAAGAACTGAAGCCGAACGATCTGCCACAACGTCTAATTTTCAGTGAATGGGCCCTAGAAAAGTTGGCAGAAAATCCGCTTTTTTATCGACAAATTTTGTTCAGCGATGAGGCTCATTTCTGGTTGAATGGCTTCGTAAATAAGCAAAATTGCCGTATTTGGAGTGAAGAGCAACCAGAAGCCGTTCAAGAACTGCCCATGCATCCCGAAAAATGCACTGTTTGGTGTGGTTTGTACGCTGGTGGAATCATTGGACCGTATTTTTTCAAAGATGCTGTTGGACGCAACGTTACGGTGAATGGCGATCGCTATCGTTCGATGCTAACAAACTTTTTGTTGCCAAAAATGGAAGAACTGAACTTGGTTGACATGTGGTTTCAACAAGATGGCGCTACATGCCACACAGCTCGCGATTCTATGGCCATTTTGAGGGAAAACTTCGGAGAACAATTCATCTCAAGAAATGGACCGGTAAGTTGGCCACCAAGATCATGCGATTTGACGCCTTTAGACTATTTTTTGTGGGGCTACGTCAAGTCTAAAGTCTACAGAAATAAGCCAGCAACTATTCCAGCTTTGGAAGACAACATTTCCGAAGAAATTCGGGCTATTCCGGCCGAAATGCTCGAAAAAGTTGCCCAAAATTGGACTTTCCGAATGGACCACCTAAGACGCAGCCGCGGTCAACTATGAAATTATCTTCAAAAAGTAAATGTCATGGACCAATCTAACGTTTCAAATAAAGAACCGATGAGATTTTGCAAATTTTATGCGTTTTTTTTTTAAAAAAAGTTATCAAGCTCTTAAAAAATCACCCGTTATAAGCCCAATCGGTTGGAAAAGTGAAATTAGATCAGAATCAATGAGCAAATTTCCATTTATGTCTCCAGAAAGAATAATATCACTATAAGATAAACAATTTTCATCTAACATATTAACAACCGGAGAAATATCTAGTGAATCATTAGGCCTATATAAAACACCTATTAACCGGTTGAAATAATAAATAATTATAAATATTTTTATATTTGCAGAGCCCCTTCAGTTTATTGCTATAAGGGATGCATAGATGTGATCGGATTCACACGATTTTGATCCCTGTGATCGGATTCACACGTTTTTTCTGGTTTAAAAGATATAGTCATTTTAAATACGAGGTGAGTAAAATTAGCTGTGAGCCACTGAATGTAATTTTAAATTTTGATGTTTGTAACTATTAAAAATATTTGACCTTGATCCATCTTTTATTATCACAATCATTTGCTGAGTCGATTTAACGAGGTCCGTCCGTCCGTCCAGGTCGCACATATATATATATTAAAAAAGAAATTTGATATATAAATTTGTATCGGCCATAGAATGATCGCTAAAGAAATTTATACGAATCGGTGACTGTTTGTATGATCAACTTAGTCCCCTTATAAAAATGTCATCATCCGATCTAAACTTATCTGCAAGCCAGAAATTTATAACAAGACACACTCATATTTGGTTTATGTTTATTTTCTATATCCTCAGCAAGATTGGATCTAAAACCTTGTCTCGAATTTCATAGTTATGGTATTTTATAGTCGGTGAAGGCTAGTTTTATTTGAATTTATTTTTAAATTTATTGATTTCTCGATATGAATTTTTCAATTGTTGAAAATCGTAACCAAAGAAGTTGTTATTATGGAAGTAATAAACAAGTAAGAAAATTATAGTCGGTCTAGACCGACTATACGATACCCTATACCATGCGTTTAGAAACCCTATCTCTTAGGCCCAACTAACTGGACATTGAAAATAAGCAAAAACCAAATTTGAGTGGGATTTTTATTAATTTTTTTGGCTGCAGATATGAAAAAGTTCATATCGGATGCTATATCTATAAAGGGACTAGGTCCAAAAATGGACCGATCCTGATCATGTTTGTTAAAGTCTCTTGTATTTTGCAAAAATATGTACAAACAAAATTTGAGAAGAATCAGTGCAATATTTTTGTTTTTTTAATAGATTTAACTGAAGATCGGGAAGCAGCTCTATATGGGGTCAAAGGGATCATTTTTGGACTACTCATTAGTGGATGTAATGAACGCATACAAACCCAATTTGAGTAAGATCTATATGACAATTTGGATCTTATGGCAATTTATGTCGATTTCATATGGGTAATTTGTATGGGGGCTAGGTCTGAACATGGACCGATTCTCACCAATTTCAATAGCGTTCATCCCATGGCCGATAAAAGCTTATATACCAAATTTTATCAAAATATATTCATATTTGCGACCTGCAGTTTGATTACAAGCTTTACATGGACACACAGACGGACGGACGGACGGACGGACGGACGGACGGACGGACGGACATTGTTAAATCAACTCAGAAAGTGATTCTGATTCGATCGGTATAATTAAAGATGGGTCTAGGTCAAATATTTTTGGTTGTTACAAACAGCAGCACAAAGTCATTATACCCAAACCACATAGTGGTATAGGGTATAAAAAGCAATTATTTAAGAATGACCCTTTTACTGAATCTTTTCAGCTTAATTTGTTCCTTTTATAGAATGCAGTATGTACATCAAAACATTTAAAATTTGTATGAAATAATAAAAACTTGTTAAATTCATTACAATAAAACTTGTTTCCCAACCAGAATAAAAAAATCTGGATATTTCCTTAGATCGCTTATTTAAACTAGATAAATAAAATTATGTAGCCACAAAAAAACCGTGTCAATACAGTTAACTATTTAGTTCTAGTATTTAACCAACTTTTACCATTGTTGGTAACTGAAAAAGAAATCAAAAAACATAAACAAAATAAAAAGTAATACTCCCATGCTATTTAAATGGTTCACACTTGAGTGCTTTGCAATGTCAATACAAAAACAAAATAAAACAAGTAAGAAAATTATAGTCGGTCTGGACCGACTATACGATACCCTATACCATGCGTTTAGAAACCCTATCTCTTAGGCCCAACTAACTGGACATTGAAAATAAGCAAAAACCAAATTTGAGTGGGATTTTTATTAATTTTTTTGGCTGCAGATATGAAAAAGTTCATATCGGATGCTATATCTATAAAGGGACTAGGTCCAAAAATGGACCGATCCTGATCATGTTTGGTAAAGTCTCTTGTATTTTGCAAAAATATGTACAAACAAAATTTGAGAAGAATCAGTGCAATATTTTTGGTTTTTAATAGATTTAATTGAAGATCGGGAAGCAGCTCTATATGGGGTCAAAGGGATCATTTTTGGACTACTCATTAGTGGACGTAATGAACGCATACAAACCCAATTTGAGTAAGATCTATATGACAATTTGGATCTTATGGCAATTTATGTCGATTTCATATGGGTAATTTGTATGGGGGCTAGGTCTGAACATGGACCGATTCTCACCAATTTCAATAGCGTTCATCCCATGGCCGATAAAAGCTTATATACCAAATTTCGTCAAAATATATCCATATTTGCGACCTGCAGTTTGATTACAAGCTTTACATGGACACACAGACGGACGGACGGACGGACGGACGGACGGACGGACGGACGGACGGACATTGTTAAATCAACTCAGAAAGTGATTCTGATTCGATCGGTATAATTAAAGATGGGTCTAGGTCAAATATTTTTGGTTGTTACAAACAGCAGCACAAAGTCATTATACCCAAACCACATAGTGGTATAGGGTATAATAAATGAGAAACGTGCAATAAAGTCTGTTTGAAACTAACGGCAACGTTAGCTGGCGTTAAAGAGGCAGAGTAGTAAACGAGTGAAATGATGTTTTACGTCAGAAATAAACGCAAAAGCTTTACAGACTCGTTGAAAATTACAATACATTACCATACATTACATTACCATTTACAGACTCGAATTTAGATTTTGCTGAAAAAAAAAATTCATTGTTAATGTTAATCGTTGAAAATTACATTCCCATAAATAAATAACTTTACAAAAATCTACACGTATTTAAAATGCCAAATAGAACAGAGGTACAACTGCTCTTCAGCAAAATCATTTAAAATTCTGGTAGTTCGTTTTAATGCCAACCAACAAAAGGGACCCGACTCCATTTCATTATCATAGAATTGCAGCGATGTCAATTTAGCGCTTTATAACCACACAAAAAGCGCTTTCTTCTATTTAGGACCTTTTAGAAAACACGCAAATTTTACGCTGTTAAAAAAATTGTATTATTTGACAACTAACCTCCAACTTTAAACTTTTTGGTCAAGTAGACTCATAATTGGCTCTCTTATTCATCAGTACGACAAAAATTATACAATAAGATATATAAGTAGATTAACAAAGATTCCGATATGCCAAGAAAATTTCCGATGGTAGCAACAGCCAGATGGCTTTCTATAGAAAGAGCTATTAAAGCAATTCTGTATATATGATTTGAGTTGACAGCTCTTTTGAACGTTGTTAAAGCAAAATCGTTTGAGACGGCGATTTTAAAAAATACAAGCAGATTCCAGCCCTCGAAATTCGAGTGCAAATTATAGGAAATTTTATTTTTCTATCTAATAAAATTTAGCCAATTCAATATTCAACACCTTTTATTCTCGTTATTGTCGTTATCGGTATATATCCAAAATTATTTTTCAATTCATCACATTAACAAATTTAATAAACACACACACACAGCATTTCATAATTTTATGTATGTATTATTAGCAACTTTAAATGCATTTTACAGCAAAAGAAATTTCAAAATGTAAAAATCTGTAAATATGGTGGACAGATAAAAATAAATATCTTTCAAATAAAGGATGTTTGGTCAAAATAAGATTAAAACTGACAAACATAAATCGGTCACAAGAAATCGCCTTGACTATTCAATTTATAGATGTATAATGATTCCAAAAACTATATTTATATAACGTACTTGGCTCAATTTTTTTAGAAGTGCAAAAACTGAATCTAGCATTCGAAACCCAAATGCGGACTATACAACGCTTTTTGATGGCATATGTATGTACATACATCGGTTATGAATAAGTTTATTAAATAGGAGAATTGCCCTAACGCGTTCATTTGAATATTTTAAGGATGAGATCGATCCTCTACCTAATGATATTTGCTATTTAGTTAATTATGTAGATTTTTTTCAGCTTTAGGTCATATATTTTTAAAAAAATAAACAAAAAAGTTTTTTTAACGTTTAATTTTTATTATTAATTTTTTATTTATTATTCGAGGCAATTTTTCTACCGAATTCTTTGATAATCATCAGGGGATCTTTAAAAAAAAATGGGAAAAAAAATTTTTTTTTATTTTTTATTACAAAAAAATTTTTTTTTTATTACAAAAATATTTTTACTAAAAAAAATTTTTTTTATTACAAAAAAATAAATGGCCAAAAAATTTTTTTTATTTTTTATTAAAAAAAATTTTTTTTGTTTTTTATTACAAAAAAATTTTTTTATTACAAAAATTTTTTTTTTATTATTTTTTTAAATTTTTTTTTATTACAACAATTTTGTTTTTATTACAAAATTTTTTTCTGTAATTGCAAAAAATTTTTAAAAACTAATGCCGTTTCCATTTCTGATAAAAAAATTCGCATTTTATGCACGCCTTTTTCAAAAAATGTATTTTTTATACATTCTAAAAATCCAGCCATGTTTTATGTATTCGCGTAAAGGTCTAAAAGTGTTATTCTCGTAAAGTACAAATAATTGTGATGATTGCCCTTTAAGTTATATGGTGAGAATATTCCAAAACAGGGGAACACTTGGTTAATATTATTACCCTCAGACCTACAAGGCAATTTCCCAATTTTCTGCAACTTTTAAAAGTAACACTTTTAGGCCTTTACATAAATACATAAAACATGTTGTCATTTTATTTAGAATGTATAAAAAAGAAACGCTTTTTGAAAATATAAATATAAATTAAAAACAACCAAGAAAATTATAGTCCGTATAGACCGACCCCATCACTTAGGTCCAACTAATTAGTTATAGAAAATAAGCATAAACCAAATTTAAGTGGCATCTATAATATTAATATGTAAGGCGATTTCTTGTGACCGATAATATGTTAAGCACTTTTATTCCGATTTTGACCAAACGTATATTATTTGAAAGGTATTTCTTTTAAGCTGTTCACCAGATTTACAGCTTTTTAAATTTTTTCCTTTATTTTAAGTAAATTGCATTTAAAGTTGCTACTAACACATACATAAAATTATACACATGCTATATGTGTTTTTATTAAATTTGTTAATGTGTTTGTAAAAAAAATTAGTTGGTATTCTTCATTCACAATAATAATTGTGTAGAATTGAAAAATAACCTTGGACAGAAACCAAAAAATAATAACATTTAACCAATTAATAATAATGTTTAAAAATCGGCTAAACTTGATTTGCATACTTTTAGGGGCTTTATTAAATAAAACTTCCTAGAATTTGCACTCGAATTTCGAGGGCTGGAAAATGGTCGTAAAATGGACCGATCCTGATCATATTTGGTAAAATCACTCATTTTTTCCAAAAACATACACAAAACAAATTTGAGAAAAATCTGTGTATTATGACCCTATAGTTGTCCTATAGGGTTTATGACCGAGATCTGTGTGTTAATTTGTATATTATAGCAATTTAGCTCGATCTCATAGGGTCATTTGTATGGGGACCAGGTCCGAATACGAACCGATTTTCTCCAATATCCAATTGCGTTCATCTTATGGCCGATAGACCAAATTTCATAAAAATATATTCATATTTGCAACCCGTAGTTTGATGACAAGCATTACATGGACACACAGATGGACTGACAGACGGAAAGACGACGGACGGTCATCACTAAATCGAATCAGAAAGCGATTCTGAGTCGACCGGTATAATAAAAGATGGATCTAGGTCAAATATTTTTGGTAGTTACAAACATCAGCACAAAGTCATTATTCCCTGACCACGTAGTTGTATAGGTTATAACAGATAATTTATCAAAAGTTAATTGTGTTCACAAAAGCCACCTACGGAATACCTATACAAAGTGAGCGTTTTACTGTGAATATTAAAAACCATTTTGAATGGGAAAGTAAAAAACATTTTATTCGAAGTATTGGCCATTGATTTCTACACATTTTGACCACCTTGCTAGCAATTTGTGGATACCACGCCAATAGAAATGTTCGTCTTTTGAAGCAAACCAATCAGACACCCAATTTTCGACTTCTTCGTAAGAATCGTAGTGCTGCTCAGCCAATGTGTCTCCCATCGATGAAAACAAATGGAAGTCGGAAGGAGCCAGGTCTAGTGAATACGGCGGGTGGGGTAGCAGCTTTTAGCCAAGTGCTTTGATTGTTTCCTGAACCGGTTTTGCTTTGTGTGAAGGTGCATTCTCATGGAGCAAAATTACCGTGCCGTGTCTTCTGGCCCATTCTAGTCGTTTCTCGATCAATGATCAAATTGATCATTTGTTGTCGGTAGCGAACATTATTAACGGTTTCACCAGGTTTTAGGAGCTCGTGGTACACCACACCTTTGTGGTCCCACCAGACACGTAGCATTGTCTTCTTGCCGAATGGCTCAGGTTTTGCAGTCGATTTTGATGGTTGTCTCGGATTAGCACATGATTTTTTCCGTTTAGGATTGGTAAAATAAATCCATTTTTCATCGCCAGCAACAATTCAATGCAAAACTGATTTGTTTCTTGTGCAACATTTAACATTTTTATTAAATGTTGTCCAATCGGTGTCTTCCCGTTTTTCATTTCTCACATCAAAATCATTATCTCTGAACCGTTGAAACCAACTTTTGCATGTTGCTTCTTGTAGAGTAAGTGTAAATTAAAGAAAAATTGTGAAAAAAATCTCAGTCAGTGAATTCCCGTTTTTTAAATTATCAAGTTTCGTTATAGATATATTGATATATTCTCAGTCGAAACACTGTTCAGTGCAAAGATTTCTTTTAAAACAAAATATGGAATATAATGTCTTTTACTATAGTTAATTATTTAATATATATTAAATATTGACTAAGGATTAAAAATCTGTTGTATTTATTATAAAATTTCAACAAATATTTCTATGAAAATAAATCGTCCTCAAACATAAAAAAAACAAAATTTTATATCAAAACATGTGACGGTGATCTTTTTTGCTCTGCACTGTAGCAGAAGAATTTCTGGTGATTTTGTTTGTTTAATAAACAGGTTTTTATCTGCAGAGGAATGAATGAGGAAGATTTGGCTTGATTAACAAGAATTGAAAATTAAACGAGGAGTTGAGTTTTGTTTTTGAAAAGGAAAGGTTGAGGAAAAACCTCGTAAGAATTAAATATGTAGTTTAAGAAATTTCAGAAAATTAAAGAAAAATTAAGTTTAGAAAAAAAAAAAAAAAGAAAGTTTAAGAAAATTAAAAATTAAATATTTAAGAAAAAAAAGAAAGTGTAAAATTTAAGAAATAAAACCAATAAAAAATTAAATAAACTTTAAGAAAAAAAAAACTAGACTTTAATGACATAACTAAAGAAACTGTGGAAGAACATTTTTAAAGAAACTTAAAATTAAATTATATTTAAGAACTTAAATACTGTTCAGAAAAGAAAAGAAGGTTTAAAAAAATAATAAATAATTGAAAAATAATATAAAAATATAAAACAACACAAGTTGATTAATCCAAATTAAGGAATTATAAACATTTTGTATGGAAATCAGCAACAATATCGTTATTAATGCAGCTATGGCCGATTTTTTTTTAATTGCATATTGCGACACAGAACCACGGCGTCTGGCGGCAGCAGCTTCATCCTCAACACCTACAACCATATGGCGGTAATTAAAAGACACTAATTAAAATGTTTTCTTAAATCTAAATTAAATAAATTTTCTAAGATTTGTCTAACTATAAATTAAAATTATTTTTTTTAAAGATTTTTCTAATTATGAATCAAAATTTTTTTGCTAATTATAAATTTAAACTAAATATCAAATATTTTTAGATATGAGGTTTGCTAAAATTAAAACTGTGCAAAAATCAAAATTGTGCTAAAATTAAAATTTTTGTACTATTACAGATTTTCCTAAAATTTAAAAAAAACTTTCCTAAAAGTAAAAAAACAAAAAAATTGTCCTATAATTAAACTTTTCTAAATCTTGCTAATTATGGTATAAAATTAAAAGAAGAACAAAAAGAAAAACAAAAATTTCCTAAGATTTGTCTAACTATATACGAGAATTTTTTTTAAGATTTTTCTAATTAGAATTTAAAAGTTTTCTAAATGCGAGGTTTTCTAATTAAACCAAATTTTTGTCATTAAAATTTGCTAAGTGTAAGGTATTCTAAATATAAAAATTTACCTAAATACAAAATTTTTCTAAAATTACATAAAAAAGTTTTCTAATTATAAAATTTAAATAAATATATAATTTTCGAAATGTCAAAATTCGCAAAATATAAAATATTCGAAATATAAAATTTTTCTAAATATGAAAATTTTTTCTAAATATAAATTTAAACTAAAATTTAACTAAAAATTTTCTAAATTAAGAACTTTGCTAAATATAAAATTAATCTAAAAATTTTCCTAAATAAAAATAAAATTAAGCTAAAATTAAAAATTTTCCTAAATTTAAAATTTCCCTAAATTTAAAATTTTCCTAAAACAGAATTTTGCTAAAATTTAAAAATTCTTCTAAAATTAAAATTGAGCTATATTTAAAAATTTTCCTAAAATTAAAATTTCCCTAAAATTAAAATTTTGCTAAAAAAGTAAAATTTTGCTAAAATATAAAAAAAAAAATTAAATAAGTTTTGCTAAACTTAATTTAAAATAACCTTAAAATGAAGGTTCAATAAAATTTGTTAAACCAATGTAGAAAACCAAACCAAACCAAATTCTTATTATTGGAGTGGGTTACCTCCAAGTACGATGGAGTCGAGGTAACATGGTTGGGAGGGCAAAAGAGGCAGAACACCTAGTCCCCAATCCCAAGGTAAGTATGGCCGTCCATCCTTTTAGCATCCGTTTAAATTGACAGTTTTTTTTTAAATCGCACGTGAAAATCTGTAGTGCGGTTTCCCTGGGCCTGAGCAAGACCCCACCCATCCGGCGAGCTAGGCCCCTACGCCAGCACGTGCGACCAGCAAAAGCTCAGGGAAACGGAAGCGTATCTTCCATCAACGCCGCACAATTACAAACAATACTATTTGAAAATGAAGAGGTATAATAAAAGTTGTTAACGTATTATAATCTGTAATATTAATAGGCTAGGCGATTACTTGTGACCGATGTTTTGTTCTGCCATTTTATCCCGATTTTGACCAAACGTATATTATTCGAAAGGTATTTCTTTTAAGCCGTTTTGCAGATTTGCAGATTTTTAAATTTTTCCTTTTTTTTTTTTTGAGTAAAATCCATTTAAAGTTGCTACTAACACATACATAAAATTATACATATGCTATGTGTGTTTTATTAAATTTGTTAATGAGTTTGTTATCTTCACTCACAATAATAATAAACCATGTGAATTGGCTAAGTTGAAAAAGCAAGCTGCCTAGAAATTGCACTCGAATTTCGTGCGCTGGAATCTGCTAGTTTTGTATTATTTCTCCACACTCTAAACGTTTCACTAAATACTAAATGATCTGAAAAGTTTTTTGAAAAATAATACAAATAATTTTAATTTTTGAACAAACATACTGTGGTCGTCAAAAGAAAGTGTACATGTTAATGTATTATTTTTTAAGTTTTATTTGAGTATTTTGCAATACAATTTAATCCAATATTTTATTGTCTTTGAAAACTATATCTACATATTTTCAAATTTATAAAAAAAAAGTAACAACATAAATCTAACACTTAAAAAAATTATAACAAAAACTAAAAGTAATGCATTTTCGTAGCATCAAAAGAAAGTGTATATTTAAGAAGAACTAGTAAAAGAGGCGTAAATTCATTAAAAAGTAACCGAATTTAATATTTAGTTTGCTTTCTTTGGCGTTGATCACAGCTTGCAGTATTCTAGGTATCGATTGCACAAGGATTTTTGTTAGTTTTGGTGAAAGTTTTTGTCATTCCTCCATAGCACGGATTTGAGGGAGTTTTCACTATTAAATGTCCTTGGTGTGTGTGTCCAGGTTTGACTTAAGGACAACTTGCCAATGTTAGGTGCCAAATTTTCTTTTAAAATGTTGAGATAATTTATTTTGTTCATAAACTCTCTACTCGCAGCCAATACATCCCCACACCACCACTGAACCCCCAACGTGCTTGTTGATAATACATTTTGCTAAGCGATGTCCATATTTTGGTTTCTCTAAATCAAATTATTCCAAATTATTCTTTATTTTCAAACTTTTAAGCAAACTCCATGCGTCGCTTTTTTTTTTTTTTTTTGATATGAAAGGTATTCTTCGCGGGACTCCATATGGTCCATTCGCATGAACTGTGGTCGACGGACTGTGCTCGCGCTAACGTCAGCACCCGATGTTTCCGTAATTTCCTTCAATATTTTAACAGCCCTTTTATTTGGATTTTTCTTCACATTTCTTACAATGACTCGTAGTTTAGCCTAATTAAGTTTTTTTGGTCTACCAGATTTGGATATAATTTTTTAAATTTTGAACTTTTTATGCTTACACAGGTCAACACATATTTTGATTCTTTGAATTTATCAACTGATTCTAGTTAATGTGGGTGCGCTGAATTCAAATCCGAAATCCGTTTGTCTCTATCAGGGGGCAAATCGTCGCATTCGCTATCGAGTAAAATCAATCGAAATTCCATAGTTTGGTTTAATATTTAAAGAAGACGGACAATTGTCAGACCTCGTTTCACATTTACTATTAACTATTGACCATAACTCGTTAGCTGTGACAGAGTAAAATTACTCTTAGTATTTTATTTTAGAAAATAAAAAAATAAATTCTATCGAAAAATTTCGATAACGAATGCGACGATTCGACCCCAGCTCTAGTTTTCATGATATTGCTTTTTTTTATTATTTAAAAATTAAAACTGTTCCATACAAATTTAAGGAAAAAAAAAAACAAAGAAGTAAAACCGTTTCATACAGATTTTTTAAGACAAAAAAAATTCGTACAAAGTATTAAAAAAATAATATAATTATAATTCTAGTTACAGGAAAAAAAAATTATTTTAAGAGATACTCTGGAATGAACAGCCTGATTAGGATCTCTTTGCAAATTCCAACAGTAGTCTGCCATCGTATGTATATCCCACCTTCCCTGGTATCAAATCTTCATAATTTTGATATCTTGGTTAAACCTTTCTCCTTGTTCCCAGAGACACAAAAAGCAAGGGTAATTTGTATGACCACTCTGTTGTCCAAGTGGTCTTGGTATTTTATCTTTTTCATCACTAATGCAATGTTGTTATATTCTTCCTTCATTGTTGTTGTTGTTGTTCAATCGGTATTGATCCATAGAAATTGCCATGGTGCAATAGGACGCACTTCAAACTCCTCTTGGAACTACCAACGAAGAGGCGCCAATCGGTAGGTAGATACTTCGATAGCCCCATTTCCTGCATAAGCATACAAAACATCAGATTGTCTTCCTTAGTTAACAATTTTAAAAAAGCCTTTTCTCTAGTGCGGTAATAAGTTATTTTTGTTCCACGATCTAACAAATTCTTATCATGTATGTAACTTCGAAGCCAACACTTCAGACGCTTGTTTTGATAAGGCCAAATCTCGAATTAATTAAAACGTTGAGGAATAGTTTCTGTGTCTTCGAAGACACTGTTACAATCGTTTTGATCATTAGCGGTATTATGTTCAGGCCCAGAACTCAGCTCTAAAGAATCATATATTTTTGAAATGGGAACATCTTCTGAATGAGGAAGTGGACGGCGCGCTGATGGTAAATCGGGATACTACCATTTCTTACGATTTTTCCTATTAATACCAGCAATACTCACAACACAGAAGTAACAGTCTTCCAAATAATTTCTGGGCTCTCTCCAAACCATCGGGCACACCAAATTTAAGCCTATTTCGTTTTCCTTGAGTCCACTGTCGCAAATGTACTAAGCAAGTGTTACACACAATGTGTGGAGCCCAGCTTTTATCTTGGTCACCCAGATCAACTTTTTTTTATCAACTTTGCCAACTGCAATAAATCACTCTTTGCAAGCCAGGAACTCCCGATATGCAATTGGAGAGCAAAATAAAAATATGACGTTCTAAATAATATCGCACAACAGACACCTTAAATCAAATTCCCCTTAATTAACTAACAATTACACAAAAATAATATTTTCGGAGACTGTTTGTATGTACCCACACAGTGCAATTATACGATATATATTATATTTTGCTGAACAATTTGTAGTGGTGAACCTCGAAAAATAGAGCTGGCAGTGAAAAACTGTTTACATATTTAAAATCAGCGCATCAAATACATTAAAAATCGGTTGACTTATTTACAGATTCAAACAACTTTTTTAATTTTGTTGGGCTGTGTTATCAATTATTTTTTTTACGATTTCGCGTAATTTTTTCTTTATGAAACTTAAGCACGAGCTCCAGAGAGGTTTGTCTACCCATATTCGAAAAACGTTTACTTTGCACAGAAAAAGGATCACGATTTAAGTAAATTGATTGCTAATTCGCTAAAATTGTCAACAATGCAATTTTTAAACAAATAAAGAAAAACAACGGTAATTTTTAACTGTTCAAAACTAAAAAAAAACTTAAAGAGCAAATTGTACACTTTCTTTTGATTTTACGAATATGATATTATTGTAGTTTTTGTTGTTTAATATTTGTTCTTATAAAGTTGTATTTTGTCTAATGAGAAAAGACAAAATATAGTTTTTAAATAGCAAATGATGTTGAATTAAACAATTGTACAAAAGCCTGAAATAAAATTAAAGCATAATACAGTAACGTGTACAATTTTTTTGGCGTTCACAGTATACCTAATAAGCGAATTTACTTTCATTTAAATTTAGCGCTTTTTGGGGTACTGTTTTGCGCATTTTGCTTGTTAAAAGTTGGCATTACTATAAAATTGTTAAAAAATTTCGCAAATTCCGTTTTCTTTTTTTTTATGTATTTATTTATTTATTTTTTGTCAACATACCCAGTATGTTGCCTATTTTTAAGTGCATTAAAATTTTGTATATTTGAACCCCATGAGTTTTCCAAATATTAAAAGGCGTTCGTTCGTTCGTTGCATATTGCCAGCATACTTATTTCCATGCGCAACATGTGGTATTATGAGATTTCTTTAACAATCCAATAAGAAGAAAAAGAAGTGGATGTAGAAAAAAAAATCTGTAGCACATTCTTTAAATTCTGTAAAGATTTAAATAAAAAAAAAATATATAAACAAGCAGGCGGGGAGAAATGTACATGTTTCATCAACAATTGTACGAGACATTAATGCAGACATTTGGACAAACCCATTCAATTCGTTGGATTGGATTTTCATTTATGAATATGTTTGTACAACTGTGAGTGAGTGTGTGTGTGTAAACGACAGTTTTCAGTCATCGTCTGTTAATTTGTATTATTACTCGTACTAATGTTTTTTTTTAAAAACAATGAGGTTCTCAACTATTGACAGATTTAAACTTGTCTAATGTTGCATTTTATTGTAATTTGTCTAATTGTTTGTGGGATTTCCCAAGGAGTGTTTTCTGTTTTGTGCGTGATATAGAAATTTGTGTATGATGATAACGGAATTTTATATTAATGAAATTTTTGACGATTGATTGATTGAGTGAGTACTTAGCATCGAGTGAGTACTTACATTCAAATTAGCAGAGTTATTTAGACTGATATCTATTTGAAAATTATTTTCAATTTACTAGTTGAATGACTAAATGGTTTATAGGGCCTTTGGAACATGGAAATACCTAGCAATTAATGAATTAATACAACTATTTAAAATTGAACTAAGGAATTTCTAAACAAAATATTATATTAAGAATTTATTGCTTAAAGTGAAATGTTTAGATTTTTCAAAACTTATATAAAAACAAGTACTAATGAAAAAGTCGCCTTTAAACTGAACGACTTGGACTAGTATACCTATGTTAACCAACCATGAAGCCAATGCTACAAACACAACGATCACAAAATAACAGAAATTACAGCTATCACACGCAACAAACAAAATTTAGAATAATAACAACAACAAGAACAAAATTGAAAAATTTATATAATTTTCAGCAGTTTTTTTACATTTCCATTAAAAACTCGTGTCCTATTGAACGGATTTTCATGATTTTAAACACAAACGTGCTCATGATGTCAATGAATCATTTCCACTTAACGCGAGCAACCCAGCTGACCTATTGAGGGCATGAATGTGATTTCGACAGACGGACAGACAGACATCGCTACATCTACTCCACTTGTTATAAGGATCAGAAATATACAGTGAGTGACCATAAATTGGAAACTTTTAATAAAATACATTTTTTGAAGAATTGACAGTCAATACCAAAAAATTGGATCATAAAATTATAAACTCTTAACAATTTCAATTGAGTGAATATCTATATTAATAGCAGAGTTCAGAAAAAAACGCACACTGAGTAAAAAACTCGTACATATATGTAAACAAACATAACTTAGACCAACACACATATATTTTTATTTTCATATCAATTATGTTTGTTTTTAAATTTTCTTCGGTGCCCAACACAATCATGACTGTGTTCGTTTCAATATTTCGTTATTTCGTTATTTTATTTCAATCACACATAAACCACACATTTTTGAGTGTTGCTTTATTTGAAGTTCATGTTCTGGTACATGTACTGAAAAAAAAAAAAAAACAGAACATGTACAATAAACAGGTTCGAGTTCAGTTATATTTTAAGTCGTGTTGTGGCTCGTGTACTAATAAAAAAACAGAACATGTACAATAAACAGGTTCGAGTTCAGTTATATTTTAAGTCGTGTTTAAAATATATTTTAAGTCGTGTTTAAAATATAACTGAACTCGAACCTGTTTATTGTACATGTTGTGTTTTTTCTCACTACACGAGCCACAACACGACTTAAAATATAACTGAACTCGAACCTGTTTATTGTATATGTTCTGTGTTTTTTTTCAGTACACTTACCAGAACATGAACTTCAAATAAAGCAACACTCAAAAATGTGTGCTTTATGTGTGATTGAAACAAAAAGTATGTGATACAAAAATGTTCGTGTAAATAACGAAATATTAAAACGAACACAGTCATGGTTGTGTTGGGCACCGAAGAAAATTTAAAAACAAACATAATTGGTATGAAAATAAAAATATGTGTGTGTTGGTCTAAGTTATGTTTGTTTACATATATGTACGAGTTTTTTATTCAGTGTGTGTTTTTTTCTGAACTCTGCCACAAACCTTAAAAAAACGTACAAACATCTATTTTCAACTTGATCAGTAAAGGAGCCCGCACTAATAAATAAAATTCCAAAATAATTTAAATTATGGAACATTTTTAAATTATTTAAGTATTTCAATAAACTTACTCTCATAAAATAAATTTAAATTTACTTAGTCATAGTGATCTGTAAAATACTACGACGCCAATTTCGTAAAATTTTCTTTTTTATGGCAAATATTTTAAAAATTTTTTGAACTTTTCATGCACGTGCAATAACGGAGTCGCAAGTTTTTGTAGTGGCTCCGACTCCGGCACGAACATCGCGACTCCGACTCCACAACTCCGACTACGACTCCACGGCCCAGGTCTATACGCTGAAAATTTTGTAATGAAATTCAAGATTTTTTTATGTTTACTTTAACATACTTTTTCTTGTTTGACATTTTCAGAAGTTAAACTTTTTGTTTATTTTTTAATTTGAATAGCTTTTTTTTTTTTGATTAATTTTGTTGTCTCTTATTTTTATGTTTTATTAAATTCAAATTAATGGTAATTTATTTCAATTTATTATCTTTTTTAACACAAATTTTTACTGTCAAAATCGTGAACGAAAATAAAATTAAAGAAACCGTAAAATAACTTCACTTTGATAATTATAATTACAAATTAAAAACAAGTAAGAGTGTTAAAATCGGCTGTGCCGAATCTTTGATACCCTCCACCTCGTTTTGAGTATTGATACTAAATGTAAACAAAATATTTGAAAAAGTAAACAATTTATTAAACCTAATACCAAATTATTTCAGCACATTCTTTGGGTTAATCCGCTTAACAGATGATTTTTGTTTATTTCAAGAGTTGGTCTATAAAGCTCTCTCACATTATTAAATTGCGATCCAACGAGGAAAGATCGCTTTCGTCTTTTCTATTATTTCGGATAAAAGAAAACACGTTTCGGTGTTTGATTTTTGGTCATCATGGTTGCTGAGCGGCATGCATTTAGGTTATATACCTATATGCATGCGTTTCCAGTATTATGACATAACCTCTCGTTTAATTTAGCTTAAGTTTTTACAAATTAAATAGCTCACCCTAACCTCCATTGCGAAGGTAGAGGTTGTGTAGGATGGTTATACGCGTTAAATCGTAATAATTAGAGATGACTGTATAGCTTCTTTTAACTGGCCAAATAATTCTTCATTGCGGCCGTATAGGTCGGACGAAGTAACAAAATAATAACCAAAAAAAAAGCTCTCTCAATTTTTTTGTTAAAATATTGCCATATTTGGAAAACATAGAGAAAAAATTTTTACATATTAAAAGGGAGTTTTCACTATTAGATTTTGTGGTAACACAAAACAATACAAAATCTAACCCAGTGATGCCAATTTTTGATTTTGAATTTAATTATATTAATAAAATAAATTTTCATTTATTGATTCCAAATACTACTCCGGAATTAATGAACTTCAATTTTTTGGGTTTTAGTTTGCCTACCATGAAGTCAAATTTTGAAGTCATCTTGAACACTGGGTCTAATTAGGGATGCTAAAAGCAAAAAACCAAATGTCCCAAAAATTTTAAATAAAATAATTTGTTATCTTCCTTCTCTGAAAAACTTCAAATATTCATCCAAAAAAATACTGAAAAATAATATATAAAAAAACATTCTCATCAAATTGCGCTTTATTTATGTAGCAATTTTTATGTTCGCAATTCTTAAATATCATTTGAGGTTTTTTAAACTTCATTGAATTTAAATTATTGTTTTCTTATACTGAAATTCTATAAATGTCTCCTGAATGGCAACATTTTTTTTTTAATGTAAACATTTTTAAATGTAAACATATTTGGTGTTTTTTGAATTTCAATTTGTGTTTAAAGAATAAAATTTATGTTTTTTGAAACTCAATTGATGTCTTCTAAATTTCAAGTTATTATTTCCGACGTTTTAATATGATTTTCTGAAATTCAATTGACATTTTCGAATTTATAATTGGAAATCTGAATTCCAGTTTTTTTAGAATTGATATTTTCTTTAATTTGATTGGAAAATTTAATAGGTGAGATTTCACATTTATGTGAATAATAATGTTTTAGTAATTATAAACAATTTTTAAAAATTATATGTAATCGCAATCGGATATTTTGTAGGTAAAACAGAATAATAATTTTATATAACTATGTAGAACTGTTGTTAAAGCAAAAAAAAAAAAACACATTGCTTCTTCTTTACTCAGCTCTGTGTATACTTTTACCATTGTTGTGTTTGATATCTAATTGGAAATGTTGACATTCATGTTAAAATACAAATAACTATTGAAAAGCTAATTAGAATAAAAATTGTGGCGTCATCTACAGTGGCATAGTCACACTGAGCAAAATGAAGTGACACTATGTTTGTTAATGCAAAAGAAATGTATTTTCCCTAAAACAAAATATTGCAGAATTTTATATAAATAAAATAATATACCGATTTATTTCTAACATGCGGTTATTATGGATATACAGATATAGAATATATTTATATTATACTATTATTTAATATATGTATGTATGTATATGTAAATGTTTCACACAAAAAATACAACATCAAAAATTATTGTTGAGTTTTCTTTAAATAAATTAATACATAAATTTTTTTTCATTAAATTACATTGTTTTTTTTTTTAGTTTAGCATTATTTGTTTTAGATGTTGGTGCATTTTTACTACCTTTACATTAACTCGTATTGTCTGCTTGTAGACAAAATTTTGGATAGATTTTTAACCCTTTACCGTTACCCAGTCGCTCTGAAACTTTGCAGGCGTGCTTGTGGCGATGACAAAAAAGATCTAACAAATTTTTTTTGTGAGGCCAAAACAATGGAAACTTTTAAATTTTTCTCGCAGAGTTGATAAAAAAATGTACAAACGCTTAGTTTTTATTATATTATTACCACAACGACCACAAAAATAACAAGTCAAGCTATGAGAACAATTCATTTAGAATAACAACAAGAACAATACAGAAACATATGTATGTATATTTTTTTAATTCTTTTTACTTCTTCAGTGATTTATCGAGACCTATTAAACCGATTTTCATAATTTTTGAAACAGAAACCTTCTCGTGATGTTGGATCACTGAATCCTCACTAAAAGCGAGCGCCCCAGTTATCCTATTGAGGGCGTGGTCGTGACAAGAACGACATAGACAAATCACAATTTTTCAAGATTTTTTTTACTTCTTCATTCAATTTTCTGGACCTAATCAACCGATTTGGACGATTTTAAACAGCAAACTTCTCAGGATGTCAATGAATCATTTTTTATTCCAACCAGCACCCTAGCTGCCCGATTGAAGCCGTCATCGTGATTTCCACAGACGGACAGACGGACATCGCTATATCAACTCCGCTTGTTATAAGGATCACAAATACCTGTATATATTTCATGGGGTCCAAAATTTTTTTCCTAATTATTACAAACGGAATGACAAACTTATATACATATACCTTCTGAACACTGGGGTGGAGGGTATAAACACAAGAGAATTTCCGAGTATATGAAAGTACATGAATTTCCATGACATTCTTCTCTCCCCGCTCACCTATAAACTCACACTTTCAGAAAGAAAAGTTTCATAGCGTGAACCAGGATAAACTTTTGACCAGCAATCTCGTTCTCTTACTGAGGTCGTCATAGGTTTTTCAATATTTTAAATTCAAGCTCCGATTTTTATTGTTATAATAATAAATTTAAAAAAAAAATATGTGGCCCCTAAATTATGATCAAGCAGTAAATTAAACACACTAAATTAAATTTAAAAAAAAAACTTAAACTTACCAATCAATATGGATGGCTCCATTTTTATAAAATTAATTTGTTGTTACTGTTGCTTAATCCAAGGCTGTATTTAATTGGTTTAAACATTAATCACTTTGCAGTTGAAGAATTTTGTATAAAATTCATTGTGTATTTATTATTAAAATAAAACAAAAACTCAAAAATATTAACACTTTAACTTGTTTGATTTATTTTTTTTTTTTTCTATATATTTGTTTAAATTAAATTGTTATAAAATTCTAAAAGCACAAAAAAACACTTAAACCGGTAGCTGGTTGGATTATAAATATTTTTATTTATTTATTTATTTTTTTTATTTTTTTGGTTTGATTTATTTAAGTTGTTTTATTCACACATTATTTTATTTTAATTGCATTTGCTACTTTTTATGAGTTATACAAATAAATCTTCAAAATTGATTTTTTCCAAATATTTGAACAGATTTGCCGCTTTAATTTCTTTCGTGATTTAATTTTTGTTGTCATCACAACAACAACGACAACATCCAATTTACAATATATAAACAATCGTGTTGATATTGGTGGGATAAACAAAACACAAACATGAACCACAAAAACAAAAACAAAAAACAAACAAATTAAAATATAAAATTGAACATGCAACATGGCATAAAGTGTAACCTCAAGAAAATAAACAAATTCAATGTAACGGTATTTTTTAATTGATTTTTATACAATTTAATATTTATTAAAAAGCGAAGGCACTCTTATTTTATTCAGAAATTGAGGTTTGATATGAAGAGTACAAAATCTGGTACTTTTGAGTACTGTAAATAACGCATATTATGCCGGGCATACACTATACAATTTCAGATCTCAAGTCTAGCACTGTACAATGCGTTTGCGTAATGTATAAATAAGTTTAATCTTTTGCATGCTCGAAACATTTAAGGCTCAAATTTAATTCGTTTCCCATTTATTTTTGTGTTTTCAGTGGTTTTTTTTATTGACATAAACTCCTCAGAATAAATTGGTAGGCATGTTTGTGTCTGCGATAATTTCCATTAAAAAAGGTACCATCCCTACTGCACATTTTGTTTATATTTGTTTGCTTTTTTCTTTATGAGCCCATCAAGTAAATATTAAAATATACAATTTTTTTTGTTATTCATATTTGTATTTGTTTGTTCCATGACACTTGTTATTTTTTCAATTAAATTTTTCTTCTTGTTATCTTCGGCTTGTTTGTTCATTTGTTGATTGTTTTGAAGTCTTCGAATGAAATTCTTATATGATTGTGTTGTTTTGTTTTTCTTTAAGTTTTGAATTAATCACTTCTTTACGATACATTTTGTTTTGCTTATACATATACATATATCTACAACAACGTGCATGAAACATGCATAATAGAGAGGAGCATTAAAAAGAGAGAGAGAGAGAGACAACGATTTATAGAAATAGTGAATAAGTAATCAAATGAGAGTGAACATTTAGTAAGATATCTCTATCTATCTATTAAATTTAGAGTCTTATTTTAAGTTCTACTATAAGTAGTATAAAATATTTTAAAACTATTAAACATTAGCCTGGTTACTTTACATTTCAGGCAAAGTTTGGTGAAATGAGAGTTAACAAAAAATTCTCTCTTATATGAAAAAAAATCACAAAAGTACGTGAACGCAAAAAACATTATTCTGAGCAATGATGCCAACTTAGCGCTGGTTGCGCCAGATTTAGCGGCTTTTGACAACTCAAAATGCTCATTTGTAGTTACAACATTTTGATCTGTAAACATCTATCACAATACAATCACAAAAGCAGCGTAACATGTCAAATAAAAAATGAGAAATGATAAAAGAAAAATTAAAAACGAAAAATGGAAAATAAAAATTTTAAATTAAAAAATTGAAAATGAAAAATTAAAAATGAGAAATATAAAATGAAAAATAAAAAATTAAAAACGAAATATTAAGAGTAAAAAATAAAAAACAAAAAATGAAAAATAAAAAATTTAAAATAAAAAAATGAAAAGTGAGAAAAAAAAATTAAAAATAAAAAAAATTAAAAATTAAAAATTAGAAATTAAAAATTAATAATTAAAAATTAAAAACTAAAAATTAAAAATTAAAAATAAAAAATTAAAAATTAAAAATAAAAAATTAAATATTAAAAATTAAAAATTTAAATTTTAAAATTAAAAATTAAAAATTAAAAATTAAAAATTAAAAATTAAAAATTAGAAATTAAAAATTAAAAATTAAAAATTAAAATTAGAAATTAAAAATTAAAAATTAAAAATTAAAAATTAAAAATTAAAAATTAAAAATTAAAAATTAAAAATTAAAAATTAAAAATTAAAAATTAAAAATTAAAAATTAAAAATTAAAAATTAAAAATTAAAAATTAAAAATTAAAAATTAAAAATTAAAAATTAAAAATTAAAAATTAAAAATTAAAAATTAAAAATTAAAAATTAAAAATTAAAAATTTTAAATTAAAAATTTTAAATTAAAAATTAAAAATTAAAAATTAAAAATTAGAAATTAAAAATTAAAAATTAAAAATCAAAAATTAAAAATTAAAAATTAAAAATTAAAAATTAAAAATTAAAAATTAAAAATTAAAAATTAAAAATTAAAAATTAAAAATTAAAAATTAAAAATTAAAAATTAAAAATTAAAAATTAAAAATTAAAAATTAAAAATTAAAAATTAAAAATTAAAAATTAAAAATTAAAACTTAAAAATTAAAAATTAAAAATTAAAAATTAAAAATTAAAAATTAAAAATTAAAAATTAAAAATTAAAAATTAAAAATTAAAAATTAAAAATTAAAAATTAAAAATTAAAAATTAAAAATTAAAAATTAAAAATTAAAAATGAAAAACGAAACATAAAAAATAAAAAATGAGAAAAAAAAAATGAAAAATTAAAATTAAAAAAGAAAAATAAAAGATGAAAAATAAAAAATAAATAAAAAAATTAAAAACGAAAAATGAAAAATGAAAAAATTAAAAACAATAAATGAAAAATAACAAATGAAACATGAAAAATTAAAAATAAAAACGAAAAATCAACCGGTTTAAATAATAAATAATAATAAATATTTTTATATTAGCAGAGCCCCTGCAGTTGATTGCTATAAGTGATACATAGATGACGCTTTCTGTTTGAAAAAGTGCCATAAAAAATCTTTAATTACTAGATGTTTACACATCTCTCTGTGATCGGACTCACGTGATTTTTTTAACTACAAAAAATAGTTCACATTAAACAAAAAATTTAAAGATGTTTTTAATTTTATAAAAGAATTCTTAAATGGTAAAAAATCAATAAACCGAAAAGTACGAAAAAAGACAACGATGTATAACTAAATATGTGGAAAAATTGGGACAGAAGTGCTTTATTTTAGAGTGAAATATTTAACTACAAAAAGTCAGTCAATGAATACCCACATCTTGAATTACCACTCTCATTATATGTACAGTAGCTTACAGCTTATTTCAACCAGCACATTTTTAAAACTTTAAGCGATTATAACTTTAAAAAACAAAAAAATATTTCACCTCGCCTCACGAGAGAGGGAAAAACCATTCAGAATCAAAAATATTCTTCACAGCTTATGTCAACCAGACAGTTTTGAAAGCATTTGAGGTCACCCCTCGCACCGGATAACGGTACTTTCTTTTGATATGCTTTTCTTCGTATGTTCGCAATTAGTTTTTAAGCTCTTCCTTTTAACTCATATTCTCTGTCTGTCTGTCTGCCATGGGGGCAACCACATTCCCCCTCATTTAATTGAACTGAAACTTGTCCCATAGTCTTGTTGTGACTATAGATTAATTTGGGGATAGTCACGCACAGTCCAATCGATCTGAAAATTGGTCGATAGACTTGCCGTGAAAAAAGATTAACTTTCGCACAGATACGGAGAGATTACAACTTCACTTCCCCTCATCCGTCACACAGTCACGCACAGTCAGGGGGTGATTTAATGGGTTAGATTATTAGCATATTTTCGATAGTCGACTATTTGGCAGCGGGCAGTTGACTCTCAACCAGTTCAAAAATGGTCATTTACACCGAAATATTGGAGAAAGAATAAAATGAAGTGAATATATAGTACAGCTAATCGACAACTGAAAAACTAAGGAAAACCTGAAACTATCGTGTTCTATCGAAGGAGATCATGAATTGGGCAAGGTATGTAGAGCTGAAACCATACGTCGACTCCTTCGGGAGAATGATTTTAATGACAGAGTAGCTAGTAGGGAACCATTTACGAAGGGCAGTTATATGTCTGGCGGAAACCAAAACCTCAAGCCAACAGTCAAGCATAGTGATGGCACGATCATGATTTGTATTTAGGCTGGAAATATAGAGTTCATAGAGGGTACAATGAATAGGATGACATTCTAAAAAAACGTACTCCAAAGTGCCGACAAACTCGGCATACGTCGCGATTTACGGTATTGCCAAGATAATGACCCTAAACACACCCTTATATGACTCTTATAGCACCGACTGCTCAATCTCCTGACCTCAATATCAGAGATTAAAACCATACTTAATATTAAAACCATATCTTTTATGCCTATATATTTATAAATACTAGCAGATTCCAACCCTCGAAATTCGAGTACAAATTCTAGGAAATTTTATTTTTTCATTAAATAAAGACCCTAAAGATATGCTAATCAATTATAGCCAATTCACGAATCAACACAAAAAACACACTCATTTTTATTACAAACATATTAAAAAATTTAATAAACACACACATCGCATTGTACAATTTTATGTATGTGTAAAGCAAAAAATTTAAAAATCTGTAAATCTGCAAAACGGTTAAAAATACCTTTCAAATAATATACGTTTGGTCAAAATAGGGATAAACAGGTAGAACAAAACATCGGTCACAAGAAATCGCCTATATTTAGTTTTAATATTGCAAGTGATTTTCAAAATTATTTGGAAAAGTTCTGAAATTGAATTTGGAAAAGCCAAATACGGGTGTCGAAAGAGAATGAATCTGGCTTAAAAATTATGTATAACATTTGACGGCAATGGTAAAAATTCTGCAAAAGAAAAGTAACCTTAAGTGCACGAATGTTTAACGATGGTGTTTTTCAAGAAATTTGCTGAAAAATTATGCCATTCGAATTTATCTTTTCATAAAACAAATTTAGCTTTGCTTTAAAATTAAACATGTTAATTTAACTTTTCGTTACGTCGTAACGAATTTAACTTTCGAATTTAATAGTGTTACGTGAAAACGAGTTTAACTTTCGAATTAAACTTCACATACTTCAAATAGTTTTAATAAAATTAATTCACTCCACATAAGGAAGAAAATTATATTTTTCACGTGGTTCATATTTTTTTATTGATATAAACTGAAGGAAAAACATCAAATACCAGCGCTTTTTAGTGCTTATCATTCCATTCTACTTTAGCGCCTTTAAGCGCTTTTTGAGGTACTATTTTTCGCTGCTTCTTTCAAAAAAGTTGACATCGCTGTTTTTACGCCAGGGATAGGAACTAGGAATATTTGAAATGCTATAATAAAAATTTGCGCAAAAAAGTATTTTTTGATTAAAACAGTACTTTTTCGAGATTTGTGATATATATGTATATATATATATATATATATTATTTTTTTTTTGTTAAGCTGCAGTTTTATATGGAGACTATAAATATGAACGATTTACGCTATTAGAAAAATTCAGTTGGAATTCTTGTGGAAGATGAGCATGGGGTTGCAAAAAGGATTGCTCTAGTGCCAATCAAATCTAGTGTACCACTTACAATCCAAAATCTGTACATTAGCAACCAGTAGTTTGTGTGCTGGTATTGTTGGACACACAGTCACGCACACACAAACGTCGTTAAATAATAAATAAATAAGAAAAGTACATACATATGTATAAGAATTTTTAATATTTACAAACATCAGTAAATACTCATTACTTATACCCTAATCACAGAGTGGTAAAAATAAGAAATTTAGTACACAAAGATTAAAGAGATTAGAAGTGAAACATTTTTGTTAACAAAATATTTTATGTTAAAGTTTTTAAGGACGTTTGCGTTACGTTTTAAATTTGTGTGAAAAAATTGAATTTTTTCAGATGCATTTCAAAAGTAACCTTTTATAAAATTATAATTAGAATATTTTGTTCAAAACTTTTCTAATTAATTAGTTCATTTAAAACGTTTTATCGTTTTGGTCTCAATTTATTTTCAGATCTCTTTTTCTGAAAGTGTTTGTACTTGGAGACGATTTCTGGCAAACTAAATAATACCGCGAATTGAGAAAAATTAAATTGCTGCTTTTGATATTGAAAAAGTACGTTCTAATAAGTTACTCAGATAAAAAGTTGGCGGGATAGGATTAGTGGACGAGACACCTCCTATACAAAAAAAAAAAATTGAAATACTCTGAAAGTGGCAGTATTGGAACTTTTAGCAAGTACATTAATTGCAAACAGAATATGGGTGGAATTTAAAAATCGCCAAAATCAAAAAATAAAATCAAAAATCAAAATCGCGACAGGCAAAATCCCCATAAACAAAAATCGCTAAAAACAAAAATCTTTAAAATCAAAAATCGCCCAATTTAAAAATCGCTCAAATAAAAAAAATGCAAAATGATATTCCAAGTTCGAGGCCAATCATTTAGTGTTACCGGATTTAATTCAGAGAACGCCGAAAAATTTTATATTTTTTGCAACGAAAAAAAAAACAGAAAACATATTATATCAGCAAGCATTAAAATTAAAAAAATATTAAATAAATAAAATTAATTGGGCAATTCAAACTTCATAGAAAAAATTGATTATGAAAACATACTTGTCAATAAGTCTCGGTAAGTCGTAGGGGAACATGACAGGGCATACCAATATTTTATATGTTTACGAGTCCGTCAGATACATATCTCGCAAACCGTAACATACGCAAATGAGAACGAAAAACATTTTTTCCACGATCTCAACGTTATTAAACGAAATCAATATTTTTATGCAACACAAAAGTTAACGTACAGATTCCAAAATTTCTTCCATTCAAGGTATCATGAATGGCACCTGAATGTAAAGTATATATAGTTATTACAAAAAAAAAAAAACACATAAACAAAAAAACCTAAAATATACCAAAATCACAAAACAAAAAAAAAAAAAATACAAAAATCAAAAAAACAAAAAAAAAAACATAAAATAGACAAAAATCACAAAAAAAATAAACAAAAATACAAAAATACACAAAAAAAAAAAAAAAAAAAAAAACAACATAAAATATACAAAAATCACAAAAAAAAAAGAAATAAAATACAAAATACGTTACGGTTTGCGACATATCTATTTTGGAACAATGTTTAGAACAACTAGAACAACCGCCAATTTTTTTTCCAGAAGTTGGGGGCAAAGTTAGAAATTCGTTTTTTTTTTCGATATACCGGTAAAAATTATATTATAGAAACTCATTGTTTTGGAGCATTGTAGAACAATCCTAGAACAATTCAGAACAATCTTCAAAAAATTGTATTACCAAAAACGGGGGGCTAACTTCGCACACTTTAACACGTGAGCTCATATGTTACGCTGTGAGGCGTAAGACAAAATCGGTGTGACTTATGATTGTATTGGTAAAAAAATTTTTAATATGTAATAACCTGTTTGAAAATGAAAAATGAAAATTAAAAAATAAAAAATTAAAATTAAAAAATGAAAAATGAAGAATAAAAAATTAAAAATAAAAAATAAAAAATGAGAAACGAAAAATAAAAAATGAAAAATAAAAAATGAAAAATAAAAAATTGAAAATAAAAAATGAAAAATAAAAAATGAAAAATAAAAAATGAAATGAAAAAAAAATAGAAAATGAAAAATGGAAAATGAAAAACGAAAAATTAAAAATGAAAAACGAAAAATGAAAAATTGAAAAATTAAAAATAAAAAATAAAAAATGAAAAATCAAAAATAAAAAATGAATGAAAAATGTAAAATAAAAATGAAAAATAAAAAATTAAAAATGAAAATCTTTATTTATAAAATTTATTTTCTGTTTGTTTGTTTGTTTGACCGCTGTACAAATTTTTATTTTTCAACGGTTTTCTCTGAAATTTGGTACACACGATCTACGTACTCCAGGAAAGGTCGCCATATGATTCTTACCGGCAACGCCTACTTTTACGCCCACTTTTTGTATACAATTCCTCTTCTGTTTTTTGGTATATTTGTTCTCTATACAAATTTTTATTTTTCAACGGATTTCCAAAAATGGGGGGCTAGCTTCGCACACTTTTGATATCGCGGAAAAAATGTTCTCATTTGCGTACGTTACGGTTTGCGACATATCTATTTTGGAACAATGTTTAGAACAACTAGAACAACCTAGAATGAATGAAAAAAAAAAAATATTTCTTAGAATTTGCAGTCGAATTTCGAGTGCTGGGCTATACTAGTTTCCTTAAAAGCATGATAGGTGTACTGACTTTTAACGGCAGTTCTTGAGATGGTCAGACAGAAGGATTTAGCGAATATAGCGATTTTTGATTTTTCCGTTTTTTGATTTTAACGATTTTTCTTTTTTTTTTTTTGGCGATTTTTGTTTTTGGCTTGTTGTATTTCGCGGTTTTTGTTTATTGCGATTTTTTAATTTGACGATTCCGCCCATATTTCACTTGCCATTAATGTAAATGCCAATAGTTTCAAAACTGTCGCATTCATAGTACTTCATATCTTTTTGTAGAGGAGGTGCCACGCCCATTAATCCTATCCCTTCTATTTTCATTTTTCGTTTTTCATTTTTTATTTTTCGTTTATCATTTTTCATTTTTATTTTTCATTTTTAATTTTTCGTTTTTCAAATTTTATTATTCATTTATTATGTTTTTTTCTAATTTTTTATTTTGCAATTTTTATTTTTAATTTTTTATTCTTAATTTTTAATTTTTCGTTTTTCATTTTTTCAGTCATATTTTTAATTTTTTATTTTTCGATTTTCAATTTTTATTTTTATTTTTAATTTTTTATTCTTCATTTTTCATTTTTTATTTTTCATTTAACATTTTTTTATTTTTCATTAAACATTTTTTTATTTTTCATCTTTTTTTTTAATTTTTTATTTTTCATTTTTTATTTTTCATTTTTAAATTTTTATTTTTCATCTAACATGTTTAATTTTAATTTTATTTTTTTTTTCAATTTTTATTTTAATTTTTTATTTTTCATTCTTCATTTAACACTAGAGGACCTCTGCTGCTCCGCAGCATTATATTATATTATATTAATTTTTATAATATAATACCAAAATTTGCCAAGAGAAGTTAACGTACAGTAATGCCAAAATATGCCAAGAGAAGTTAACGTACAGTAAAAGTAAAGTTGATTGTCCACGCATAACTTTCCTCAAATCCAACGAATTTAAGCAGAAGGAGCTTGATCCGCTGAGTGTTCTTAGACCTATGTCAACAGCCTACGTTAATTAGAACTCTAGTTATAGAGGTTTGAGAGAAGAATAATATTGAAAAAAATCTTGAATGCAAAGTTTATTCATAAATTCTTCTAATATATAAGATGTTTTATTTTTCATTTTTTATTTTTCAATTTTTAGTTTTCATTTTTTATTATTTATCTTTCATTTCTGATTTTTATTTTTCATTTTTTATTTTTAATTTTTCATTTTTTGATTTTCAATTTTTATTTTTCGTTGTTAATTTTTATTTTTTATTTTTCAATTTTTATTTTTAATTTTTTATTGTTAATTTTTCATTTTTCGTTTTTCATTTTTCATTTTTCGATTTTCAATTTTTATACCCTATACCACTATGTGGTTTGGGTATAATGACTTTGTGCTGCTGTTTGTAACTATCAAAAATATTTTACCTAGACCCATCTTTTATTATACCGATCGACTAAGAATCACTTTCTGAGTCAATTTAGTGACGTCCGTCCGTCCGTCTGTGTGTCCATGTAAACCTTATAATGAAACTACAGGTCGCAAATATGAATATATTTTGATGAAATTTGCTACATAAGCTTTCATCGGCCATGGGAAATCGACATAAATTGCCATAACATCCAAATTATCATATAGATCTCTGTCAAATTGGGTTTGTATGTGTTTATTACATCCATTAATCAATAGTTCAAAAATAATCTCTATAGGAAAATTCTTAGTCATAGGCCCCATATAGAGCTGCTTCCCGATCTTCACTTAAATCTATCAAAAAAGAAAAATATTGCACAGATTTTTCTCAAATTTGGTTTGTATATATTTTTTCAAAGTATAAGTGAGTTTACCAAATATGGTCAAGATCGGTCCATTTTTCGACCTAGTCCTTACAAAAATATAGTATCCGATATGAACTTTTTCATATCTGCAGCGAAAAAAATTAATAAAAATGCCACTCAAATTTGGTTTATGCTTATTTGCTATATCCAATTAGTTTGACCGAAGAGATAGGGTCTCTAAACCATGGTATAGGGTATCGTATAGTCGGGCTAGACCGCCTATAATTTTCTTACTTGTTCATTTTACATTTTTTATTTTAAATTTTTCGTTTTTCAATTTTGATTTTTCATTTAACATATTTTATATTTAATTTTTTTTATGTTTCAATTTTTATTTTTAATTTTTTTATTGTTAATTTTTCATTTTTAATTTTATTTTTATTTTTTTATTTTTTCATTTTTCGATTTTCAATTTTTATTTTTTATTTTTCATTTAACATAAAAAATGTTTTTATTTTTCAATTTTTATTTTTAATTTTTTATTGTTAATTTTTCATTTTATTTTTATTTTTTTATTTTTTCATTTTGGGATTTTAAATTTTTATTTTTTATTTAACATTTTTTATTTTTCATCTTTTCTTTTTCATTTTTTATTTTTCATTTTTTGTTTTTCATTTTTTATTTTTAATTTTTTATTGTTAATTTTTTATTTTTAATTTTTTTTTAAATTTTTCATTTTTTTTTTTTCATTTTTTATTTTTCATTTAACAATTTTTTTTTTGTAACTTTTATTTTTTATTTTTCATTTTCCATTTCTCATTTTCAAACAGGTTATTACATATCATAATTTTTTCACCAAATCAATCATAAGTCGCACCGATTTTGTCTTACGTCCTACATGTTACGCTGTTTTTGTGATTGTATTGTGAAATAGAAATTACGCCCTCTACGCGTATAGATGTTTACCCATCAAAAATAGTTTTTGGTACCATTAAGAATAAAAAGAATTTTTTTGTTAGAGGTTGATACAAAATTGAAAGTTCTATTCCCATCCCTGGCCGGGATCACATTTAACTTGCAACCAATCTTGCGACCTTACTAAGTTAAGAAAAAAACTCGTTGTGCACTAAAGGATGATTTGGATTTTCTTAAACATTGAACTCTAAATGTTAATTACAAATAAAAAAAATTTCTAACCAATAACCTGAAAATATGAGGATCACTCATATTTCGTTCATGTTCGTATTTTATTACGTCTACAAGAAATTCTAGAGCACAAATTTCTAATTGAAATAAAAACCACAAGTTAAAACGATTATTCAACTTTGGTAATCATATGTTCATACTGTATCTCTCCCTTTCGAGCCATGATAAATAACACAAATATTTCATGACTATGCGTACATTCCATACCCCTCTCCCCTCACCACACTCCATCTATGAAACCAAAACTAACTCACTCCCTTTCACAAAAGACTAAATACAAAGAAGATAACGAAACAAACACATGTTGAAGACCGCAATAACAACAGCAACAACGATTTCAGTTTTTGTTTTTTTTTTTAAATTTTTTTTTTACTAACTAGACAAGAGTCAACTAACAAGTAAAAAACTAATGACAACAACAATGAGCCGTAACAATAACTAGAATAACAAAAACAACTAGAATTATGTATTATAAAAAAAAACAAACAAATAACAACAAGAGAGCAATATCAATAGAGAGATAACCTGAGAACTGTAACCAACAGAACAAAAATGAGAGTAAGTTTTTTTTTTCTAAAATAAAACAAGATAAAAATCAAAAACCCTCTGGTCATACGTAAGAACGTACGTGTATACAGCACAAACATTGAATTGACTAAGATTTTAGAAGTAAAACAGACAGACTGACATAAAAAAACACAAAGAAAAACCACAAAAAGAAGAAAAAGAATTAAACAAAAAAAATATATTTATAAAAAAAACTTTAACAAATAATGAAAGTAAATTGGAGGCAAATACCCAACAAACTAGCAGCAACAGTAAACAAAAACAGCAGACAGCGAGAGCATGAAAACAAATATTATGGCTGAGAAGAAAAAATATGTTTTAAAAAAACTGCCAAAAGGCAAAATTACGGCTTAAAATTACTTTAAACTTTTAAAAATTCCACGAAAGGAATTTTGTAATTTTTATTATATTTCAAGGAATCCTTTCAACTTTTAAAGTTTTAGTGGAAAGAAAAAAGCAGCCACAAGTTAATTTGTGATCATTTTTTTTTTGTATGGAAGACAAATAATAATAATGAAACTAAAGTGCTGGTCGGCAATATGGGTTGCCCTACACATATTATTATTTTAATATATATACTAGAGGACCCCTGCTGCTCCGCAGCATTATATTATATTATATTATATTAATTTTTATAATATAATATCAAAATTTGCCAAGAGAAGTTAACGTACAGTAATGCCAAAATATGCCAAGAGGAGTTAACGTACAGTAAAAGTAAAGTTGATTCTCCGCGCATAACTTTCCTCAAACCAAACGAATTTAAGCACTTAATACCTCAAAAGAAGGAGCTTGATCCACTGAGTGTTCTTAGACCTATGTCAACAGCCTACGTTAATTAGAACTCTAGTTATAGAGGTTTGAGAGAAGAAAAATATTGAAAAAAATCTTGTATGCAAAGTTTATTCATAAATTCTTTTAATATATAAGATAATATTAATAGGACAGGCGATTTTTGGTGACCGATGTTTTGTTCTACCGTTTTAGCCCGATTTTGACTAAACTTTTATTATTTGAAAGGTATTTATTTATAGCCGTTTTGCAGATTTACAGATTTTTAAATTTTTTTCTTTTAATATATAAGATATATATTTTTTTATTGATAAGAATAAAAATTTGAATATTTTATATTTAATTTTTTCTTTTAATCGCTAAAGATTTATTTTTACATGCTTTAAATTAACTATCTCCATCTGTTTGTTTGTTTGTTTGAAGCGGATTCTTGTAACTAAAATGTCACCAACTTTTCGACTAACTAGAGTTCTGAGTTCTTTCAACATTTACCACATATGTATGACAAACCATTATTTAATAATTTTTTACACGACTGGATCATTGTTTCACGCGGTTAATGTGAAAGCGGATTTTTTTAATTGAATATGCCCGCTATAGCCCTGAAACTATCAGCATTTACGTAAAGTGGATAACAACACATTATTTAACATTTTAAAAATGATTTCTCATTTAAAAATCATGTCCTCATAAATTTCTTTTGGAATTGTTTAATGTTTAAGGTGTACGTAAACTTTTGCATTGTTATATTTTTAAACCCTATACCACCATGTGGTTTGGGTATAATGACTTTGTGCTGCTGTTTGTAACTACCAAAAATATTTGACCTAGACCCATCTTTTATTATACTATCTATCTATTATTATAAATTATATATAATTTTCTGAGTCGATTTAGCGATGTCCGTCCGTCTGTGTATCCATGTAAACCTTGTAATCAAACTACAGGTCGCAAATATGAATATATTTTAATTAAATATGGTATATAAGCTTTTATTGGCTATAGTCCCCATACAAATGACCCCTGTGAAATCGACATAAATTGCCATAACAACCAAATTATCATATAGATCTCAGTCAAAATGGGTTTGCATGTGTTTATTACATCCATTAATCAGTAGTTCAAAAATAATCTCTATAGGAAAATTCTTAGTGATAGGCCCCATATAGAGCTGCTTCCCTATCTTTACTTAAATCTATCAAAAAACCAAAATATTGCATAGATTTCTCTCAAATTAGGTTTATATTTTTTTCTAAATATAAGTGACTTTACCAAATATGGTCAGGGTCGGTCCATAGTTCCACTTAGTGGCCATATAAATATAGCATCCGATATGAACTTTTTCATATCTGTAGCCAAAAAAAATTAATAACAATGCCACTCAAATTTGGTTTATGCTTATTTTCTATATCGAATGAGGTTGACCTCTGTATACCAATTATAAGAGAACTTTAAAACCAACCGTTAGTGACAATTATAAAGCAACATTCCATGAAAGTCTTATTTATTTTTTTGCAAAATTTTTCAAAGAATCGCCAATATACATGCTTTCTTCGTCTATAACACGCACTATAAAAACAATATCAAAAATTACATATTAATTACAGTATTCATTGGAATATGTCCGGGAAAATTACGTTAAATCTAAAAAACTATTGAAATTTGCTTCATGGCAGTATTTCTAATACATGTAAAAAGTACAAGATGTAGAATTTACACATCACATAGGGCGACTCTTACTGAAGAGAGAATAGTGGGAATTAAAACTATAAACGCATAAATATTTTAAAAGTTTGAAAATAACGATTGGTATGTTTGTTAGTATTGTAAATATCTTCTGAGAATACTACGAAGTAAAAGCTGTATGATATAAACTGTTCGTATAACTGAATTTAGGTGAGGGTGTTAAAGCGCATTACAATAAAGTTCAAGTACGAGTGTATTGTGAGATAGACGCAGGTTTAAACCTCACGGCCACTCTAAGCAGGAAATTTTCATATAGAAACAATCTAATCAATTATAACATAACAATTATTACAATTTTCAATAAAATCACTGATGTCAGAAAGCGGTCAAATTAAGAACACAGGGTAGTTATGAAATATATGGTCTCTTCTTCTATCTCACGCACCAAAGTAAATGTAGTTTTAGATATGACTACAAAAGACCAATTTCGGAGCTAAAAATCACAGCTTCAGAGCTTCATCGAAACAGCAATGATCTCTATAGAACTCTTTTTAATGAAAAACTCACTTAGAAGATATCTTTGAATTAAATAATATGGCAATATCTCAAATAATATTATTTTGACAATGTTAGAGGATATAAATCTATAACGTTCTTTACATCTGGTAATATGGTAATGAAAAACTCACTTAGAAGATATCTTTGAATTAAATAATATGGCAATATCTCAATTAATATTAGAGATATTTGGCAATGTTAAAGGAAAAGTTAATGATTTTACATGACAGCAAATATTATGAAAGCTTAGTGATCAAGGGATAGTGATATTGTCCGTTTTTTCATCCCAATATATCGGCGATATAAATCTGTAACATTCTCTACATCTGGTAATATGGTAATGAAAACGTCACTTAGAGGGAAGTCGAAGATTTTATATAATAGCAAATATTTTTGAAGCTTAGGGATCAGAGGATAGTGATATATAGTGGTATATCGATGATATATATGTATCTATAACGTACTTTATAATAATCTGGTAATATTGCCCCCAGGAAAGAATATTCTAAAGCAAAGATAAGAACGAATTAGTTTTTAATTCTATTTTGAATGTCATTTATTGAATTCTTTAATTTCTAAAAATCATTCCCAATGATTTAAATTACAATCTAAATTTGCTGGTGAATTTCTAGTTAGTTGAGAACAGCGATATAAATCTATAACGTTCCTTACATCTGGTAATATTGGCTCTAAAAAAAAATTCTAAAGCAAAGTTAGGAAAGAATTAGTTTCTAGATCGATTTTAAATATCATTTATTGAATTCTCTCATTTCAAAAAATCATTCCCAATGTTTTAATTCACTACATTCGTAGTGAATTTCTAGTTAGTTGAGAATAGCAAATTGAAATTTTGAAATTTATTACAAAAGAATGTCTTAAATTTTCTGTATTAAAATCGAGATTTTCACGTAAATTGTAAAGAATATAAAAAATAAGAAACCATAAATAATTTGGATTCCTGACATAAACCACTAAAATGTAACTGCAAAAAATCTTTCAGAATTGCTCGCCGAAGAGAGTGAAATTATTAAAAAAAAGGTCAGAAGTAATAACAAATTAATTTCAAAGAATTTTTGGCTAAAGTGCTGCTCATGGTGGACAAAAAAAAATCCAGAAAAGCCAGAAAACAATCATACAAATAATAAAAATTTTTGCTCAGAGCGATGGACCATTCGAGTCGAAAAAACTGTTTAGTATTGTACTTAAATAAAAGAAAGTTGATTCAGTGCTCTAAATATGTACCGGTTTTTTGGGACAATAAAAGCTTAAAGAAATACCAATCTCGGACTAATGGGAACTACACACCAAAGAACTACTACCATTAAAGACCAAATTGAAATATTGTGATGTTTTCTTTTCATTTGAGAAGCCGTTTCTTTATTCCCAGAGGCGCCAAGGTTTCGAGCGGGAATTAAAAATGTAATTTCCCAATTTGAAGTTAATTGGAAGGGTGGCGCGGGGGTTTGTATCCCACAAACTGATATTTTGTCGAAATTTCTATCAAAAGGAACAAGTTGAGTTTACGAGCAACTCTCCGATTTTTTTTAGGGGGGTAGGGGCTTTTGGGCTGATACTCGGAAGATATTTTTTTTGTCGGTCGAGCCCATTTCCCGAGTTATGGACTTCCGAAGTTTTGGTATGGACTTGTATATAACTTTGTTATTTACTGTCGGAATTCAGCGATATATATATCATTTGAAAGCTTACTTGAGTGCCTTTTATTTGGTATTTGTAAGTTTAAAATCTATTAACCCATTATGAACCTATTTCAAATATTGTATATTTGTAATTGAGTTTTTTGTTACAAATGGAATTATCTCGTAAACAGACGTATATCATGTGTGCTTTTACGTAAACTGAATAAAAGCTTGGTCCATTGGCTTCATTTTGATATATATCTTGACCTGTTAACCCTTTCAGGACAGGATATATTAGAGATTTTACGAACACGTTTTAGTTTTTCCGAAATATATATTCCTTTTTTTACGGTATTTCAAATGTTTCATATCTTTTTTTTTAATAATGGCTACACTTTTCTATTCATGTCGGAAAATGTGGCATGATTTTTTATAAAAAATTTTCATAATATAATGGAAATATATTTTGAGTGGGTTAATTCCTCAATGTATGTGTCATTTCCTTTTTAAGCGCCGCAGGTGAAAATTTTCATAATATAATGGAAATAATATAATGAAAATATATTTTCAGTCTGTTAATTTCCGGGAAAAAATGATAGTATATCCGGTCCTGAAAGGGTTAAAAGGTCAAAATATATATGAAAATCGCGCAAATTTTAAAAATAAATTTTCATAATGTAATGGAAATAATATAATGCAAATATATTTTTAGTGGGTTAATTTCCGGAAAAAAAATGATAGTATATCCGGCCCTGAAAGGGTTAACAGGTCGAAATATATATCAAAATGAAGGTAAAGGACCCAGCTTTTATTCAATTTACGTAAAAGCATACATGATATACGTCTGTTTACGATATAATTCCATTTGTAAGAAAAAACTATAAAAAAAGTACAAAATTTGGAATAGGTTCATAACGGGTAAATAGATTTAAAATTTAAAAATACGAAATGAAAGGCACCCAAGCAAGCTTTCAAATGATATATATATCACTGCAATCCGATAGTAAATAACAAAGTTATATACAAGTCCATACCAAAACTTCGGAAGTCCATAACTCGGGAAGAAGGCTCGACCGACAAAAAAAAATATTTTCCTAGAACCGCAATAAAATGTTTTATAAGTGGTGAAAATTTGAAACCGATCGGGGAGTTGCTCGTAAACTGAACTAAAGCCATTGTAATAAACATTTAAATTAATTAAAATTCCACATTCATTTATTTTCATTAACGTAACGAACTTGCGAACAAAAGTCCACTACACATTGTAGCGCACAATTAACAGCCTGTCTTTCAATAGGCAATTAACCGGTTTCTTTTCTTCTTCTTCTTCTTCTTTACATACACAAAATCAATGGTAGAGAGAATTGCATTTTGAAGTTACGAAGAAGTTTTTGTAAATGACTTGAAAAAAAAAAAACGCCAGCTCTGATAATAAAAACATACTAATGTGTGTATTTGTATTTGTTTTATTTTGCCACTTGGGTCAAGGTAAAGGTTTTTAACAAATATTTTATATAAACAAATAGACTCAATGAGTAGTTTCAGTCATTTAAGTTTTCTAGGCAATTAAACCAGCAATAAACACAATAAAATAGAAACAGAAAATACGCAACAGGTGAAGCAATAAAATGCTTTTAACAAATACAAAAAAAAAAACAGCACTTTGTTTAAATAATGTTAGTTTTGGATGTTGTTGTTGTCGTCGTTGTCGTTTTTTTGTTTTTATAAAAGTAGATGGATGACGCCTCATATGTAAAGAACCACTTGAACACGCACATACACACTAAACACACTAACACTTTTTTGCTTTAACTATTTTTATATAAATTAGTTGCAGCTTTTTTTTTATATAGACCATTAAATTATTTTATTTATATTCATATTTTCATTGAATAAAATTATATTTAATTATATTAATCACGTTTTTTTTTCACTATTTTACCCGTTTTTTTCTTTTTTTATAGCCGAATTTAAGCGCTTTCTATTTCTTTTTTTCTATACTTTTTTGTTTTTCTCCGTTGTTGATTTCAACACTACGTTCACTAGCACTAAAAATAACGTTCGTATTCGATCGCCCGCTCGTTGAGAACTAAATTGTATTTAGTTAGTGTTATGGTTTGAAACTCCAATTAGTTTGCAGTGTTTCATTGCCTAAGTGTTTCTTATAAGCTCACTTGCTCTTGTACTCTATCTTTTTCTCTGTGTTTTGTTCACTCTCCTCTCCCTATTAGAGTTTAATTAAATTCTTATAAGTTAGTTATTAGGGTTTGTGTCTACGATTAGTGTTATAAACAAAATTTAGTAACGGTCAGTTTAAAATTTCTCTCTCTTTTTTTTCTATATTATCTAATAAGAGTTGTTGGTGACTATTGCTGTGAGAGTTACCACTACCATAGGTTTACTTATACTGTTATTGGAAAAAATATGTGGCATTATTATAAAGACGCTTTTGTTATTGTTTACATTTTCATGTTCTCCGTTTAGTGCCTTGACCGGCTTTTATTGTTTATTTATGTTAAATGATGTGTCTTAGTTTAAATATAAAAAATATTAAAATTTAATAGATTAAACCGTTTGCTTAATTGTGTAGGAAATAAACAAATTTTTATTTAATTATATTGGGAGTTATTTAAGTATGTTTTCTTTATATAAAGAATCTGGGAAAGTTTATTTAATGTTAGGAATGTTAGCGATCATCAGCATAATTGGTGATTATTGTTGCTTATTTTTTTTTCATTGTTTTGCCAAGTCCGCCAAGATAAATATTCGTGAATATTGAAGTGTATAAAATTAAACAATTTAGTACGTTTTATTTAATAATACACTCAAACCTGCAATGGATACGGCCCGCATTAAAAAAAACGCATTAAAAAAAATTGCACAAAACTTCACGAGTAGCTATAAAAAATAGTTTTCGCAATGAAACTAAAAATTATTTTTTTTATACGGGACCGCATAAAAAAGTCTCACTAAGAAAATAACTCAAAACTACGAAACAACTGAGCATTTTCCAATTACATTTCAGAAAACATCAATAGTATTTCAGAAAACAGCAATTAAATTTCAGAAATCATCAATTGCATTTCAGAAAACACCAATAAAATTTCAGAAAACATCAGTAGAATTTCAGAAAACATCAATTGCATTTCAGAAAACATCAATTGAATTTCAGAAAACATCAATTGAATTTCAGAAAACATCAATAGAATTTCAGAAAACATCAGTAGAATTTCAGAAAACATCAATAGAATTTTAGAAAACATCTGTAGAATTTCAGAAAACATCAATTGCATTTCAGAAAACATCAATTGAATTTCAGAAAACATCAATTGAATTTCAGAAAACATCAATAGAATTTTAGAAAACATCAGTAGAATTTCAGAAAACATCAATTGAATTTCCGAAAACATCAATTGAATTTCAGAAAACATCAATAGAATTTCAGAAAACATCAATAGAATTTCAGAAAACATCAGTAGAATTTCAGAAAACATCAATAGAATTTCAGAAATCATGAATTGAATTTTAGAAAACATCGATTGAATTTCAGAAAACATCAATAGAATTTCAGAAAACATCAATAGAATTTCAGAAAACATCAGTAGAATTTCAGAAAACATCAATAGAATTTCAGAAAACATCAATTAATTTCAGAAAACATCAATTGAATTTCAGAAAACATCATTTGAACTGCAGAAAACATCAACAGAATTTCAGAAAACATCAATTGAATTTCAGAAAACATCAATTTTATTTCAGAAAACATCAATTTTATTTCAGAAATCATCAATTGCATTTCAGAAAACATCAATTGAATTTCAGAAAACATCAATTGAATTTCAGAAAACATCAATAGAATTTCAGAAAACATCAATTAATGTTTCTACATCAGTAGAATTTCAGAAAACATCAATAGAATTTCAGAAAACATCAATTGAACTTCAGAAAACATCAATTGACTTTCAGAAAACATCAATTGAATTTCAGAAAACATCAATAGAATTTCAGAAAACATCAATAGAATTTCATAAAACATCAAAAGAATTTCAGAAAACATCAATAGAATTTCAGAAAACATCAATTGAATTTCAGAAAACATCAATTAAGTTTCAGACAACATCAATTGAACTTCAGAAAACATCAATTGAATTTCAGAAAACATCAATTGAATTTCAGAAAACATCAATTGAACTTCAGAAAACATCAATTGAATTTCAGAAAACATCAATAGAATTTCAGAAAACATCTATTGAATTTCAGAAAACATCAATTGAATTTCAGAAAACATCAATTGAATTTCAGAAAGCATCAACATAATTTTAGAAAACATCAATTGGATTTCAAAAACATCAATTTAGTTTCAGAAAATATCAATTGAATTTCAAAAAACATTAATTGAATTTCAGAACACATCAATAGAATTTCAGAAAACATCAATTGAATTTCAGACAATATCAATATTTCGATTTATTTTTTATGCTCTGGAAAATATGATGTTGATGTTTTCTGACATACATTTGATGTTTTCTGAATTTCCATTGATGTTTTCTGAAGATAAATCTAATGTCAGATAGCCAGGCTGTCTTAAAAGCGCTGGATAAATCAATATATCACCATAAATCCGTACTCGGAAGCCATAGGACCCTAAATAAACTAACAGGACATAATAAGGTGACGCTTATATGGGTAACAGGTCATAAGGGTATGAGGGAAATGAGAACGCCGATGAACAGGCAAGACGAGGAGCGGAAAGACCATTCATTGGTCCAAACCCTCAATTCAAATTCACCAGAAAAGACATAACCGAAAACATCAACAGATGGAGTAAATATGAGTCAGTAGAGTATTGCAATAAACAAACACTACTTAAACACTCGAAAAAATTCTTGCATCAAAGCGAAAAATTGAGCAGGGATGTCCTAATATTGAACAGATTCAATCTAAGACTCCTATGTGGGGCACTCACAGGGCACTATGCGTGCAACTACATTCTATGTAAAATGCATTTGGCAGAAGATAAAACGTGCAGATACTGCCTAGAGTACGATGAAACCATGGAACATATACTGGCAAATTGTCCAGCGTTTGCATATTCAAGGTACAAGACATTTTGCGAATCTGAAATTAAGGAGGAAACATACAAATCATTGGCGGTGAAGGACATCATCAAGTTCATAAACGTAATGTATTAGGATAAACAGGAAAAGTAACAATACTGAAAGAGGGTGAAGAATAGATCTACTTGGTCGCAGTGTAGGAGGGGATAGCACTCAACCCACTGACATCGTAAATAGTAAGGTCCTTGCCGATATTTGATTGCCATGTTCCGACTCCATGCACGATCCAATCTGAGTTGATTTGAGGATTTCGTCTATTTTACTCACACTAAGCCCATCTTCCGCTTGTGTAGTTTGGCGTTATTTATGACGTTGTAAACTTTCTACTAAAATTAAATCTATTAAAATAAATTTAAACGTAAAAAACAATAATGGTAAATAACAAAACAATACTATTTTTTCAATTATATATTCGTCATTTATTTACATATTTTAACAAATTTGATATTCACATATTAGATCTTATCTTTACATAAAGATATTGCAACAAATAATATATAGGATCTAAAGATATTAAATAGTCTTTATTTAATTTTTTAATGACTTTTAAAGGAAAATGGAAACAAAATACCTTTATATGATTTAATAGATTCAAATACTATCTGAAAATATTTATGTCCTCTATAAGCATATAATTTTCAATTTGGTGATTTCTTTTTAATTCAACGTTATTTCTCTACATTCTCTTATTATTTCTTCTGTTTCTTCATGAAGAAGATTTGTAGGATACCTCCAGAGCTTTTTATTTATCATTTTAAGGCATTTGTTTTGTATAATTTGTAAGCGTTTTAGGTGACAGTTGGCAGCATCACTCCAAATAGGACACGCGTATGTTCATATTGGCCTTGTAACACTTTTGAAAAGTAGATTTTTGTTTTTGGGGTTTAGAAATGACCTTCTATTTATTTAGTAGTGGCCATAGTGTTTTAATTGATTTTGTAACTTTTTGGCCCGTAGCCATAATATGTTGTGTCAATGTAAGCATTTTGTCTAAAACAACTCCGAGATATATAACATCGTTAAGTACATTTATAGTATTATTTCCAATAAGATGATATCTTGGCAGTCTTTTGGGAGATTTGTTGAATGGATTAATTTGGATTTAATTTGATTTACCATTTGTGAAAATATTTACTGCAATTTACAAGTCCCTTTTCCATTTTTTTCAGGAGTGCACTTGTAAGTTTGTTTGAAGAAATTAGAAGGATTTTCCTTCTTAAAATTATTTACTGTTTGTATGTATCCGCTGAGTGGTTGTAGTTCGAAGTGAGGTATTTGCTTAGACAAATGTATTTGAAGGACTTCAGCCTTCTTGTCCTAATCAGATATTATTTTTGTATTTGCAACTTAAAAGTAAGAGATTTGATTTTTTCCTTTCCCTCGCAAGTTCCTACTTATTTTCCAAAATGATTTATCACCTGGTTTTAAATTGGATAATAATTGACACCATTTGTTATTGCGTTCCGAATTAATATTATTATCAATCATGTTAGTTAGAAACTTAGTACATTGATTATAAAAAGTTTGCTCTGCTGTATTTGAAGATCGTTAGCTTTTTCTTTTAAAGCTTCTTCTTAGTTTAATATATTTCACAATACTTTCTGGTAATGTTTAATTATTTTGTTGAGTTATTTTAGGTGTAGACACATCCCTTACTCCGAAAACTACATTTATAAATTTTTGGATTTCCTGATCGATTACTACCTTGTTATTGTATATATGCGAATATAACGTGATGTTTTTGTCTTACAAATTCATATAAATGTTCCAGTTGGTTGCACTGTAATCATAATAATTAAGGTCAACCTGCAAGGCCATTGGTCGTTTAAGTGTACATATAATGGGGCGATGGTATTTCGTAAACCATTGTTTTTACGTCTATATTTAAAGCGGAGTTGCTTAAAATAATATCGACTGTGGATGCTTCGCGATTGTGTTGATGGGGGAATAGGGTTGGACTATTAGGATAGTGTATAAAAAAATTGCTTAATTGCTGTAGATTGTTGAGTGCGATTCCTGCAGAATTATTTGAACGACAATTCCATGAAAAATGTTTGGCATTTAGGTCACCAAAAACTATATATTCTTTGGTGGAAGGTGTTAGGTTCAAGATATCAGCACAGAAGTTATGGGTATATCTTGGTGAATATGAAGAAGATACAACAATGGGTCTATTATTTATAATAACTTCAATTGAGATGTTTTCGATTGATGAGGTGTTTGATATAAAGATGTTTTATGCGCGACAGTTTATGAATTAACAGAGCTACTCCTCCTCCCCTAGCATGTGTTCTGTGACTTCTATATAAATAATAATTTTTAAAGTAGGGCTTTTGATTTTCTGAAAAAAATGTTTCATTCAAAGACATTATTTTAGTATTTTCTCGTTTAATTAGTAGCTCAAATTCTTTAAGGTAGGAGTTACTCTTAGAAGTTACTCTTGTTCTAGTTTCCAAAAAGAGAGAACGTAGCGGACAGTTGATATCGTTTGCAGAGTGATCAGTTCTCTATTTTCAAAGTTTTTTGCAACTTAAGCATGTAAAACAAGTAAGAAAATTATAGTCGGTCTAGCCCAACTATACGATACCCTATACCATGGTTAAGAGACCCTATCTCTTCGGTCCAACTAATTGGATATAGCAAATAAGCATAAACCAAATTTGAGTGGCATTTTTATTAATTTTTTTCGCTCCAGATATGAAAAAGTTCATATCGGATACTACATTTATATGGGGACTAGATCGAAAAATGGACCGATCCTGACCATATTTGGTAAAGTGACTTATACTTTGAAAAAATATATACAAACCAAATTTGAGAAAAATCTGTGCAATATTTTTGTTTTTTGATAGATTTAAGTGAAGATGGGGCCTATGACTAGGAATTTTCCTATAGGGAGTAATTAATGGATGTAATAAACACATACAAACTCAATTTGACTGAGCTCTATATGATAATTTGGATCTTATGACAATTTATGTCGATTTCATAGGGGTCATTTGTATGGGGGCTAGGTCTGAACATGGACCGATTCTCACCAATTTCAATAGAGGTCATCCCATGGCCGATGGAAGCTTATATATCAAATTTGAACAAAATATATTCATATTTGCGACCTGTTGTTTGATTACAAGCTTTACATGGACACACAGACGGACGGACATGGCTATTTCGACTTAGAAAGTGATTCTGAGTCGATCGGTATAAGTAAAGATGGGTCTAGGACGAATATTTTTGGTTGTTACAAACAGCAGCACAAAGTCATTATACCCAAACCACATAGTGGGTGTAATGTATGCGTTCATTACATCCATTAATGAGTAGTCCAAAAATGATCCCTTTGACCCCATATAGAGCTGCTTCCCGATCTTCACTTAAATCTATTAAAAAACAAAAATATTGCACTGATTCTTCTCAAATTTTGTTTGTATATATTTTTGCAAAATACAAGAGACTTTACCAAACATGATCAGGATCGCTCCATTTTTGGACCTAGTCCGTATATAGATATAGCATCCGATATGAACTTTTTCACATCTGCAGCCAAAAAAATTAATAAAAATCCCACTCAAATTTGGTTTTTGCTTATTTTCTATGTCCAGTTAGTTGGGCCTAAGAGACAGGGTTTCTAAACGCATGGTATAGGTTATCGTATAGTCGGTCTAGACCGACTATAAGTTTCTTACTTGTTTTCATTTGTGCTAAATGGATACTCACTTGTATGATGTTGTTCTGCACATATCATACACGCAGCACTTCGATGACAATGTTCAACGCCATGGCCATACATTAAGTAGTTCCAGCATTGAGTTGGTTTGTTCCTGGATTTAGATTTGAATTTTTTCCAAGAAATTATAATATTGGAAATTGTCCTCACATTTTTTAAGGCAGTTGGATTAAAATTTTTACGAACAAACTGAACTCTGTAAACTGCATTGTTGTTCGAACTGAATTTGGTGACTATTTCAGCCACGGAAGAAGGAGATAGGTTGTAGTTTTTTAACTCTGCGGTGATGTCCTCAGAGACAAAATAATAGTAATTGAACATGAAAGGGTATAGTAAAAGTTGCTAACGTATTTTATTTTTGTATTTTTGTTATACCCTCTAAACGTTTCACCTAATACTAAATGATCACAAATATAAAAATAATATATATTTTTTTTGAAATATATAAAAATAATTTTTGATATCATTCTCATTTAGCGAGTTTTATTAGGGTACGTGTTTTTTTGCGTGTTTGCGCTTTTTACCTTGAAAAAGTTGGCATCACTGGCTTTAGGTAAGTTTGCTCTAGGTCGGTAACGTACGGGAACACAACAAATATGTTTATTTGTATTGAGAGCTTTTTATCACAGATGAAGCTGTAAAACACTAGAGTTTCACTGGCTCAGTATTAGTTTAAACGAAATATTAATTGTCTTTAAATTATAACGGCTATATGAAATGAAGTTTTAAACTCTCTCTGCAGTTTCGGCATAAACTTAAAGAACCTCACTCATCTAATTAGTTAAATCCGACATCCTTGGATTATTTTCTTAAAATTCCCAGACAAAAATCTATTTTCTTTTTTTTTACAACTTTTGCTAACTTAATAACCTCTAAGGCTCTTATTATCTTTTATTTGTTTTATCTAATTTTCAAAAGATAAAAACCAACATTTGATGTTATTAAAAAGAAGAAAAAAAAAAGTTGCAACACATGTTTGTTTTTTCATGTTCTCTAAACATTTGAACTTTTGGATTAGAACATTTCAAATAAAAGCAAATAAAGCTGAAATTAAATATTTGAAAAAATATTTAAAAAGAAAAACATGTTCGCAGTTACTTAATAATAATAATAAATATTTACTAAGTAATAAAAAGACAAGAAAAACAGTAATTACTTACTTATAAACTGACGTCTATACTCGTCATAACCCAAGACTGGGGGAAGAGGAAACTCCTGAGCAGCATGGTCGGCCGTAGGATCTTCGTAATAATAATAATTATCTTCATCATAATATATGCGATTAATCGAATCTTGAGGGTCTAACATATTTTTTATTTATATTTTTTTTTTAATTTCGTTATTTGATTTTCGTTTAAAATTTTTAGCTTTTAATTTTGCATAATTAACCTCTTAGTTGAATATAAACCAAAGCATAAGAATTATACGAAATATTTGAATTTAATTATTTTTATTATTAACTTTCAACAATCAATAAAAAATCTTAAAACATATATTTTGCAGCACTACCAATGGGCTTTAATTCCATTATAAATTGTATGGCCTACTTTAAGGCTATTCATTGCACAATAATTTATTTACCATGAACTTTTATTTAAATTAATTTTTCATCATCATCATCGTTTTATTACTTTTTGTTAATTATTTTTCTCTTTCCCCTGATGAATTTAAGGGCAATTACTTTTTTTTGTTTATTTGTAATTTAAAACTTTTTAGCACTTTAAATACACGCACGTATAAAAAAAATTTTTTTGTTTTGAAAAATTTAAAACTTCAACTAAATCAAACTTTTACTCGGTTTTCTCTATAACCCAATTCTATTTAAGGTAGAAAAAACCTGCACAACTTATTTAGTCGCTATGTTAGATGCTACTAAAATTTTACAATCTCTTGAAACATGGTGAGAAATGTGGCTCGTTTTTTTAAGGTAGTTGTTAACCCTCATATTGGCTAGCCGGCTTAGAAGGGCCGTTGTTTGCAATATAGTTGTTAACCCTCTTAATTACTAGCTCGCCTAGAAAGGCCATTGTTTAATTGTCTTAAATTTTCGGAATAAAATTGTTATTTCATCTATAACCGCGATCCAGGAAATACGATGGTTAGGCCAAGGATGTGCTAAGAGGACAACTTGCGATATTTATTATAGCTGCAGTTTAGAAAAGCACGAGTTTGGTTGCGGTTTTGTAGTCGGCAAACGACTTTACACCTGTCGATGAAAGACTCGCCGCAATCCGCATCGAAGCTAAATTTTTTAATATTAGCCTAATTTGTGCACATGTTCCGACTGAAGACAAAGATGATGGTGCCATAGACCGCTTCTACGATTGCCTTGACGAATTATATGGTCGCTGCCCGAAATACGAACTTAAACTTGTCCTTGGCGATTTTAATGCCAAAATTGGGAAGGAGAACTTATTTGGCCCTACTGTCGGGAAGTTTAGTCTCCATAATGACACCTCCGACAATGGAATGAGACTAATCCACTTCGCTGCGGCTCGAAATATGGTGATAAGTAGTACAAGATTCCAACGCCGCACAGTGGACCATATTTTGAGAAGGCGGCCAAAAATCATTTTTTTTTTTTGTTACCGATTTTAGAGTTATGTTATGTTATGTTTGCGACTCTATCTCAACTATATCACAGCGAACAGGGTCTTCGAAAATGGGCTTTCTCAGTATTTTGCTAAAATTAAAAATTTCTTTGTAAATTTTTATTTTTGAATGACTGTAACTTTTTTGATATAAAAGATTTTGAAGTGAAATAAATTTTGTATAATTTTGTGGCTTCCATTCTATTAATGTTAAAAATGTTAAATCACTGAGTCATTCCGGAATTAAAAAAAAAAATTTTAAAAAAGGGCCAAATTTTCCGAAAATCTCCTACTTAATAGAGCATAACTCCTGCCAGTCAGAAGCAGTCAGAAAAATTCTTGCACTCTTCTATAGTCCGAACCGTCCCCTATACTCCTATACCCCATTATATACCCACCAGTTTCCGCCCGTGTGCACCAGAACAATTTTTCTGACCCAAGGTTAAATATTTACTGCAAAATTTATGAATACAAAATTTGTCCACTATGTGGTTAGGATATATTAAGTTTGAGGTGATGTTTGTAACTGCCAAAAATATTGGACCTTTATCCATCTTTTATTATACGGATCGACTCAAAAACACTTTCTGAGTCGATTAAACGATGTCCGTCCGTCCGTCTGAGTGTTATGAATTCAAAAGTTGGTCGTACCGGTGCACTGCGGTGTATTTTTTGCGTGTCAGTAGAGTTGCCAGAAGTTGTTATATACTTATAAAAAAGGGTTGAGATATAATGCGCTTAATTGTTACTGGTACATTTACATAGGTATCTTTCAAAAACATTAATAGACTGAATGAGAGTTATATAGTTTAAATACCTGACAAAATGGGAAACAATTTAAATAACAGGTAAATGGTAAAAAAAAAAACTATTGCGACATAGGCCTTTAAGATATGAGCTGGTTCACCTTTTAAAAGGGGTTAGGGTGTGGGTTTTTTATGCTTCTAAAAGTGGTAATAAAAGACAAAAATTTATATTTTACATAATTACAAGAAAGAGTATTTATAATAATGTTTCCACAATTATTATTCATTACAATTTTTGCAATGGCAATGGCTAAGTACTTATTTTCAACGAAATGATGTAGACGATGTAATTTCGCACATAGTGAGCAACGACTTCTTTAAGAATTGTAACCCAGAAGACATTGAAATGCACAAAGGAAAAATTACTAATTTTGCATCCAATTTGAAAAGACGGTACGGTACATTGAATGCTCTCATAGCAAGGCAAAGATGTACAAACTTTACCAAGACTGGTTAATAAAGGAACTTATTTTTGAGAGTGCATCTACAACTGCCAACGAAAGTGGAAAAAAGGGTCGACCAGCAAAACCAATTGACGGATGTAGTGAAAGATCTCGAAGGCGCAAGCTGGAGAATATCAATGAAGAAATTTCTCAAAGAGTTATTAAGGATTCATTTTTGCACCAAATTCAACCAACCCAAAATAAAAAAAAAAATAAAATTGAAATAATTGAAAAAATAGTAGAAGCGAGCCCAAGGCGCACAAAGAGGATTTTGAAAAGCATTCCTACACCAATTGAAGATAAGAAATTTACGCCGGAAGAAGCGTTCGCCCTATTTTTGGATTTGAAATTGACCAAAAATCAATATAAGGAATTGCGGAAGCGAACCAATGAAAAGAATTGTGGGATTTTTCCAGAGTATCGAGATTTAGTTTCTGCCAAAAAAGAATGCTTACCTTCACAATCTGCTATTAGTGTCACTTCAACATCAGCAGAAATAAAATTGCAAGATCTCCTTGAATATACTGCAGAACGATTGCTAAATACGCTTGATACTGATCATTTAAAAAAAAATTGGTAATGGCAGCATTACTTTAATTTCTAAATGGGGATGTGATGGATCCTCTGGTCAGAAACAATACAAGCAATTTAATGCCGAAAATTCATCAGATGCTTATTTATTTATGGTATCTTTCATTCCATTGCGCTTAACAAAAAGGTATAGCGTCTTAGAGCCGTCAACTAGTAGAGCAACAGAAATTGATATATGGAAAAATGAAATTCCTTCTTCAACAAAGTATTGCAGACCAATAAAATTTGCATTCAAAAAGGAAACTAAAGATGTCATAACTGAAGAAGTTCAAAAAATAAAAGATCAAATTAAGGAACTTCAACCAGTAATATTTAAATTTGATGACCAAGACATTGAAGTACATTTTAAAATGTGTCTCACAATGATTGATGGAAAAGTTGCACAAGCTTTAACTGGAACAAAGTCAACATCAAGCTGCATTATATGCAAAAAGACATCAAGTCAATTAAGCCAACCTCCACCAGAGGACGATAATTTTAAGGAAGCCTACGAATTTGAAATGTCCCCTCTTCATGCTTAAATACGTTTCATGGAGCATATTCTTAAATTGGGTTATGATTTGGAATTCGGTCCGTTAGGCGAAACAGTGAGAAAAAACAAAGAAAATGAAGAAAAAAGAAAGCAAAAAATAAACAAATTCAACAAAAATATCTACAGCTAGGCCTCGTAATCGACCAACCAAAACAAGGGGAAGGAAACACAAATGATGGAAATACTGCAAGGAGATTTTTTTTTCCTATCCGGAAACTGCAGCATCTATTACAGGTGTAGATCATGAATTAATAAGACGATTCAAAATCATATTTCAAGTTCTAGCATGCAGCAGAAAGATAAATGCAAAAAAATTGGAGAGTACGCCAATAAAACAGCTATACTTTATAATGAAAAATACTCTTGGAGATATATGCCATCCACAGTTCATAAAATTTTGTGCCATGGGGAACAAATAATTCAAAACAAAATGCTACCAATAGGAGATCTATCTGAAGAAGCGCAAGAAAAAAGGAACAAAGACTACAGATTCTTTCGCGAGCACAACACAAGGAAAATGTCCAGATGTTGTACTAATGAAGACCTTATCACTATTTTGTTGTACACTTCAGATCCATATATGTCCAACATTCGCCAAAAATGGAAAACCACCTCTATTGAATTAGACGAAGAAGCTACACAACTTCTAGAAGATGAAAATCAAGGCTATTTAGAAGAAATTTTTACTAAAATTGGTTGATTTAAAGTACTTTTTCATTACACTAACACTTTTTTATACATAGTTAAAAAATTTTCTTGATTTAAAAATTTATATATTTTGTAAATTTACAATAAAAATTGATATAGAAATATTTAAAAAGACAATAAAAAAAAATTTAACTAAAGCAAAAACTTACGAGTTTTTCATTGAAACTTCTCTATCTTCAACCAATATAAGGTAACTTTTACGTTCGCTGCTTAATAAATTATAGTTTAACTCGGGATCTTTCAAACAAAAAAAAAAAAACCTTTGGCCCTTGTGCACATGAGGACTAAAAAGTTTACGGGGGCCAAAATTTGGCATTTTCTGAAAAAATTAGCTTAAAAATTGTTAAAAAGTATTAGTTGTAAAATTAACTGAAAAAATAGGACATTATATTAAAAAAAACCTTTTTTTTACCTTTTAACACTTCACTTTTGTACTAAAATTCAACTACAAATGAAAATGTATTTTAAACCCTCCGTAACTTTTTTATTTTCCTTTCCGTTGCATATAAGATATTTGCATCCTTGATATGTGAACGTCTTAAGCCAACACCACCAACAACCTTATAGGAAAATATCAGTGTGGATTTCGACCTGGCAAATCTACCATAGACCAGATTTTCACATTGCGCCAAATCCTGGAAAAGACCCAAGAAAAACAAATCGATACCCATCATCTATTCGTCGATTATAAAGCTGCGTTCGATAGCCCGATAAGGGAAAAATTTTATGTTGCCATGTCTGAGCTTGGTATTCCAGCAGAGATCGTTCGACTTTGTATTATGATACTGCAAAACACAAAAAGCGCCATGAAAATTGGAGCAAACCTCTCCGACCCTTTTTGTAACAAGCGAGGTTTCAGACAAGGCGAAGCCTTATCATGTGACTTCTTCAACCTTCTAATGGAGATGATTTTGCAAGGGACTAATATCAAAACGACTGACATTATTTACAACAAAAGTATCATGCTGCTTGCTTATGCTGATGACATTGACATCGTTGGTCGCAACACACGAGCAGTAAGTGGAGCTTTTGCAAAACTTGAAAGCAGTCAAAGATCATGGGCCTAAAGGTGAACGAGGCCAAGACGAAGTATATTTTATTTCCAGTGGTAGAGCATCTCAGCGTCTCGAGCAATACGTACCTATCGAGAATTATAGCTTTCAAGTTGTAAAAGACTTCGTCTACTTAGGTGCCAGTGTTAGTAATAGCAACGATGTCAGCTTAGAAATTAAGCAGAGAGTAACTCTGGCCAACAGATGCTACTTTGAACTTGGTAAGTAACTAAGAAATAAAGCCCTCTCTCGACGAGCAAAAATAACACTCCACAAATCGCTCATCATGCTCGTTCTACTATATGGTGCTGAAACATGGATAATGAAAAGATCAGATGAGTCATTGCTTGCAGTGTTCGAGAGAAAAATCCTCCGCAAGATTTACGGCCCTCTACGCGTTGATGATGGATTCCGAATTCGAATGAATCACGACCTGTACGAGCTATATGCCGATGTGGATATAGTAAAGCGTATTAAAATACAACGACTTTGTTGCCTTGGACACACTTGGCAAATGGAAAACAAGTAAGAAAATTATAGTCGGTCTAGACCGACTATACGATACCCTATACCATTCGTTTAGAGACCCTATCTCTCAGGCCCAACTAACTGGATATAGAAAATAAGCATAAACCAAATTTGAGTGGGATTTTTATTAATTTTTTCGGCTGCAGATATGAAAAAGTTCATATCGGATGCTATATCTAGATGGGGACTAGGCCCAAAAATGGACCGATCCTGACCATATTTGGTAAAGTCTCTTGTATTTTGCAAAAATATATACAAACAAAATTTGAGAAGAATCAGTGCAATATTTTTCTTTTTTGATAGATTTAAGTGAAGATCAGGAAGCAGCTCTATATGGGGCCTATGACTAAGAGTTGTCCCATAGGGATCATTTTTGGACTACTGATTAATGGATATAATAAACACATACAAACCCAATTTGACTAAGATTTGTATGATAATTTGGATCTTATGGCAATATATGTTGATTTCATAGGGGTCATTTGTATGGGGGCTAGGTCTGAACATGGACCGATTCTCACCAATTTCAATAGCGTTCATCCTATGGCCGATAAAAGATTAAATACCAAATTTCATCAAAATATATTCATCTTTGCGACCTGCAGTTTGATTACAAGCTTTACATGGACACACAGACGGACGGACGGACATCGTTAAATCAAATCAGATAGTGATTCTGATTCGATCGGTATAATTAAAGATGGGTGTAGGTCAAATATTTTTGGTTATTACAAACAGCAGCACAAAGTCATTATACCCAAACCACATAGTGGTAAAGGGTATAATGATGCTTCGGCTAGTTAGGCGTACAAGGAAGAACCCATCGGTGGGCTACGTAGAAAAGGGCGACATCACTTGGCGTTACCAATTGGCGCCAGCTTGCAGAAGACAGAAATAACTGTTTTGCTTCAGGCTGAAACCAACTCCCGGTTATAATAGCCATCAAAAGCAAAATCAGATGACAATTGTGACGGTGATCTTTTTTTGCTCTGCACTGTAGCAAAAGAATTTCTGGTACAGGCAGAATAAGAAAGAAGAAAAAATAATAACCTTGATCTTGAAATTATTTTCAAGTTCAAGTATGTGCAAGTAAACAACACCTTATATGGTAATAGGTTGATGGCATTTTTTTCTCTTCATTGTGTTGTATTAAATCATGAACACATTCATATGCAATCATGCTGGTCAAACCACGTATTTTCTTGTATTGATCTCACTTGCTCTCATAGTCATATATGAGTGGGAGTGTTATAAATACTAGAGAATATTATGAATGTTCTCAATGAATTGGTGGTGATTTTTGTTTTTTTTAATAAACAGGTTTTTATCGGCAGAGGAATGAATGAAGAAGTGTAGCTTGATTAACAAGATTTTTAAAATAAAACAGGGAGTTGAATTTTGGAAGCTGAAAGAAAAGGTTAAAAAAAAAAAAATAATGTAGTTTAATTTTCGAAAGTTTATGAAAAAAACTTCAGATTTAGTGACATGTGAATAAACAAAATTTTGTGTTCATTAATATTTCTATTTATGCTAAAGAAAGCGTTCTGAGCAAAAAAAAAAAAAAATAAATTTAAGTTAATTTAAATTAAAAAAAAAAAAAGAAAGACACTAATGTTAAGAAAGAAAATAATGTTTAAAAAAATAAATAATTGAAAAATACAATAAATATATAAGACAACTCAAGTTAAAACGAAATTAAGGAATTAAATTAAAGTTTACTATCTCCATATAAACCTTTTATATTGAAATCCGCAACAATATCATTATTAATGCAGCTATGGCCAATTTTTTTCAAAAGCTTATTGCGAGACACAACCACGGCGTCCGGCGGCAGCAGCTTCATCGGTACCTCATCAACACCAGCAATAAGGCGGTAAATCTACTTTTTATATATATATACTAGCTAATACCCACTACTTCGTTAGCGGATATTTAAGTTACATTTATTCGTTTGTACAGTATATTATATTAAAAATGCCCCTTTACTGGACTTTGATGTTATGTATTCGGAAAGGAATGTTTTTCCCCTGGTTTTACTCCAATTCAATATTTTTTCCATTTTTCTTAATTTTTTCTGCCTTAAAGTCTGAAATTCCAAAATGTTGACATGTGCGCATACTCCTGGAACAATGGCAACATATATTTCAAATATTACGTTTCAATGTTAAAATGGTACAAAGATGAATGAGGTACCAATTTTAGCCGTTGCCCCGATTTAACCCTATTAGTGTTAGAATTTCCAAAAATTCGTTCGTAGTGGTCCCTATGATGAAAGAGGAACTAATAGTCCGAATTTTATGTTTCTTAATTTATTAAAAAATGGTTTTTTAAAAAGTACCAAGAACCAGTATCGTTTCCCGTTATCTCTTTTTACCCCCTTAGAGTTCTCATTTCGAAAATTATATTAATGCATATTTTTGGAACTAAGCTTATCCATATTTCAAATATTGTGTTTTTTGAGTTAACAGATATGAAGATATAAGTGGTACAAATTTTAACCTTTTTTCCCCCGTTTGCCCCTTAATAATCGAATTTCTAAAAAAACATTTCTAGCGAAACCCCTGCACACTTCGTAGAACAAAACAGAGAAATGAAAGAAAACAATTTTAAATTTATTGAAATCAGTAATTAACTCTTTTTATTGTAATGCTCTGTGGTACACAACATTTTTAGTTTTTCCATTTTCTGCGTAAATATACAAAACCGATGGTTTGCCAACACGCGAACAGGCTACATACAATTGTCCATGCGAGAAAACTGGATACTCTAAATTCACTCCACAAAATCCTAACGATTGCCCTTGCGCCTTGTTAATAGTAACAGCGAATGCAAGGCGAACAGGAAACTGAAGTCGTTTGAATTCAAATGTCATATCAGATGGAATCATTGGGATTCGTGGAATGAATACATCTTCGCCTTTGAATTTTCCAGTGAAAATGGTTGCTTCAATTACATAAGCCATCAATCTTTTAACAGCAAGTCTTGAGCCATTACACAAATGGGGTTGATTTATATTGCGAAGCATAATGATAGTGGCTCCAACTTTTAATTGGAGATTATGCGGAGGCAAACCTGGTAAATCCAATGAATTCAAAAATTCTGTTGGGTAATTTACAGCATCTTCTTCATTGGTTACAGTATCAACAGACTTGTATGAAACCAAATCGCCCGGAATCTTGCCTTGTATAGCCATGTTTATTTCACTAACATCTTTGTTTTTAGGTGCTAATATCCTATAGCACTCAGTGATAACGTAGCTTTCAACAGGTGAAAGAAATGTTGAAATCGGATAAGTAGTTTAGAAGATCCGTAAAGGGGGAGACTTTTCCTCTTTTTGCCCCTTTTTGCCCCTCCCGGAAGGATAGCCTATAGCACTCAGTGATAACGTAGCATTCAACTGGTGAAAGAAATTTTGAAATCGGATAAGTAGTTTAGAAGATCCGTAAAGGGGGAGACTTTTCCTCTTTTTGCCCCTCCCGGAAGGATAGCCTATAGCACTCAGTGATAACGAAGCATTCAACTGGTGAAAGAAATTTTGAAATCGGATAAGTAGTTTAGAAGATCCGTAAAGGGGGAGACTTTTCCTCTTTTTGCCCCTCCCGGAAGGATAGCCTATAGCACTCAGTGATAACGAAGCATTCAACTGGTGAAAGAAATTTTGAAATCGGATAAGTAGTTTAGAAGATCCGTAAAGGGGGAGACTTTTCCTCTTTTTGCCCCTCCCAGAAGGATACATAAAAACCTTGGTATTGACGTCACCTTTCATGAGAAGTTTACAGAATTGAAATCGGTTCAGGCATTACAGAGAACATCAATGCCAAACACAATGCTCTACATTTTTATATATATAGATAAATTAAAAATTTTCCTGTATATACATAAATTAAAAATTTTGTTATATATAAATTAAAAATTTTTGCTAAATATAAATTAAAATTTTTCCTATAAATAAATTACAATTTTATAACATTATATATATGTAATTAAAATACAGTGGAACATAAAAATTTGTCACCACTACATAAAATTAAAATAAAATCTCTTGGAAATGAGAATTTTTTTTTTTCAACTTACCTTTAAGTAAAATTACTTTAAATTTCAACTATATACTTTTACAATGAAATTAAAAATTTTATAAATCTACACATTAAAATCTCGCTAAGATTTAATTTTTATTTAACCAAAATTTCTTTTAGAGGTTAAACAAAAATTTTTCCAAAATGTAAATAAATTTTCTAAAATTTAAATTTTCTTAAATTTAAAATTTATCCTAAAATTGAATTTTTCTAATCCTAAAATTTTTAATTATAAAATTTAAACTAAAATTTTTCTGAGGCTAAAATTAAAGCTAAAATTAAGCTAAAATTAAATAGTGCTAAAATTCAAAATGCTAAAATTAAAATTTTTTAAAAAAACAAAACTTTAAAATTTTCCTAAAATTAAAATTTGGCTGCATATAAAATTGTGCTAAAATATATTTAAAAAATAAATAAAATAAATTTTGCTAAATATATAATTTTAAAAACCCTTAAAATGAAGGGTAAATAAAAACTTTTATATTTATAACACAATGTAGAAAACCAAAGCCAAACCAAATCTTATCATTGCAGTGGGTTACCTCCAATTGAGATGGAGTCGAGGTAACATGGTAGGGTGGGCTAAAGGGGCAGAACACCTCGTCCCCAATCCCCAAGTAAGTATGAACATCCATCCGTTAGCATCCGCGTTAATTGACAGTTTTTTTGCAAATCGCACGTGAAAATCTGTAGTGCGGTTTCCCTGGGCCTAAGCAAGACCCCACCCATCCGGCGAGCTAGGCCCCTACGCCAGCACGTGCGACCAGCAAAGGCTCAGGGAAACGGAAGCGGATCTTCCACCAACGCCGCACCATTACACAATTGCTTTACTATTGATGAGCTAATGCCGAATACAAGAACAACAACATCATCGGTGGATCATCGTCTTCAAAAATCCAAAATTAGGAAAAAAAAAATTCTTTTAAACTTAGCCACAGAATTTTAAATTTCGTCTGATTCTGTTGTTAGAGGACCATAACGCATCAAAAAATCTGTGGTCACAAGCGCCAATCGCCTAAGTCGACTTAAGAATGATTTCAGTTATGTGTGCTATCATATAGCTTTTAAAAAGTTATTAATGAAAACATACTGACCTAAATCGTAATGAAGCCCCATTACATTTATATAAAAATTCATTTTTCTCGAAATCATGATTTTCGACTTGGGCGGTTTGTGCTTGTGACTACAGAAATATATTTGTTTGTCTTTGTTATTTTTATAACCTATACCACTATGTGGTCAGGGTATAATGACTTTGTGCTGAAGTTTGTAACTACCAAAAATATTTGATCTTTTGTTATACCGATCGACTCAGAATCACTTTCTGAAATCACTTTTCAGAAATTCGAAAAAAGAGACAGTTGATTTGTTCAAAAATGTAAGAACAAATCTTCAAATTCGTCAAAGATAGTTTTTTTTAAATATATGTATGTTAAAATACATCGCAAATCAGCTGAAATATAATTTCATCTAAAAAAATTTTTAAAACGATTTAACTGAATTTCTTATGAATTGGGTTGAATCAATTCATGGTACATAAACTTAAATTACTCTTCTTAAAATGAAAAAACTACAAAATTTAACCCCCTCTCAAAATAAGAATACGTTGCGCTTTACTTGTACGTCGCCCATCAAACTATTAATCAAAATAAAACAAAAAAAATAATATTGCAAAAAATAGAAATTGCAGTTCTAAAAATTTGCTTAGTTAACCAGAAATGCAGCAATACGAAAATCATATTCTCTTCTTTCTTTGTTTCAGAATATGAATAAATCTCTAATATTAATAGGGTAAACGATTCCTTGTGACCGATGTTTTGTTCTACCGTTTTATCCCGATTTTGACCAAATGTATATTATTTGAAAGGTATTTCTTTTTAGCCAGTTTGCAGATTTACAGATTTTTTAATTTTTGCGTTTATTTTGAGTAAATTGCATTTAAAGTTGCTACTAACACATACATAAAATTATACATCTGCTATGTGTGTGTTTTATTAAATTTGTTAATGTGTTTGTTAATGAGTTTGTTATCTTCATTCACAATAATAATAAACCATAAAAGTGTTGGTTTGTGAATTGACTAAGTTGAAAAACAAAGCTGCCTAGAAATTGCACTCGAATCTCGAGCGCTGGAATCTGCTAGTAGGAATTAATATATTACGAAACACGAGAGACAAAAATAGAGTAATTGTTTTTATACCCTATACGACTATGTGGTTTGGGTATAATGAATTTTTGCTGCTGTTTGTAACTACCAAAAATATTTGACCTAGACCCATCTTTTATTATACCGATCGATTCAGAATAACTTTCGGAGTCGATTTAGCAATATCCGTCCGTCCGTCCGTCTGTGTGTCCATGTAAAGCTTGTAATCAAACTACAGGTCGCAAATATGACTATATTTTGACGAAATTTGGTATATAAGGTTTTATCGGCCATAGGATGAACGCTATTGAAATTGGTGAAATTCGGTCCATGTTCAGACCTAGCCCACATACAAATGACCCTTATGAAACCGACATGAAGTGCCATAAGATCCAAATTATAACATAGATCTCAGTCAAATTGGGTTTGTATGTGCTTATTATATCCATTAATCAGTAGTCCAAAAGTAATCCCTATAGCGCAATTCTTAGTCATAGGTCCCATATAAGCTGCTTCCCGATCTTCACTTAAATCTATCAAAAAACAAAAATATTGCACAGATTTTTCTCAAATTTGGTTTGTATATATTTTGAAAAAATAGTCCCCATATAAATATAGCACCCGATATGGACTTTTTCATATTTGCAGCAAAAAGATTAAGAACAATGCCACTCAAATTTGGTTTATGCTTATTTTCTAAATCGAATTATTTGGACCGAAAGATAGGGTCTCTAAACCATGGTATAGGGTATCATATGGTTGGTCTAGACCGACTATAATTTTCTTACTTGTTTTTTTTTTTATAAATAATGTTTTCGTTTTTAATCAAAGAGTTTTAATATAGAAGAGGCCAAAGTGCAGTACAGAACAAAAACTATCATACCCAGGGATGGAAAATATATTTTCTGTTGTTGTAACAACCAGACAAACAAATTGTACTATTTCGGTACCAAAATTTTTCCGCTTTTTTTAAACAATTTTATCGTTTGAGTCAGATTTGCTTAGACACTTAGACACACAGACTTACAAAAATTTAAATTTACAGGTTGAAACAAAATTTATCGTTAATTTTATGTAGTCGTATAATTACCACAAAACGTTGTAAAATTTTACTATAATTTTTATAAATGTCACACCTTTTTTTTCTGTGTGTCCGCCTCCCTTGGATTCTTCAGCTGCTGTAGAAACTTGTAATGTATAAATTACCAAAAAATTGAAGCAGCAAGTGAAATTAACAAATTAAAAGAGAATTTGTTTCACAAAGAGACAACTGCCTTTCTTCCATATTTAGCCCGTGGTTTACTTGAAAAATTCAGAGAAGATGGTTACATCGATATTGACGAGAATTTCGTGAAAATTAAGGCTAAATAATTTTATAAAACTAGTCGAGAGTATTTAGAGCAATGGACTATTTATAACAAAGATTTAGAAAAACTTTATTGGGCAAATTTAACAGAAGTACCACAGTGGGAAGTTATTCAAAAAGTTCCAGATATATTAATCGAAAAAGAACATATCGATTGCAATAAAGATACGGAAGTATTCGATGAATATTCACTCGTATCTAAATACGTAACATCGCAGAAAATCGATGAATGGAATCAACAAAATATTTCTACGGAAAATCGTTGGGTGGAATTATTTAAACATTTTTACCTAACCCATGCAAATTTTAAAATTATAGTTGAAGATATTTTATGTTTGCCTGGTACAAATGCGCCGGTTGAACGTGTGTTTTCTTTGATGAACAAGTTGTGGACCGAAGATAAAACTCAATTAAGGGTTATCAGTGCTTAAAGCTATGTTAATTATTAAAGTTAATATTAAGAGTTCTACTTATATTTGAAATTGTCGCCTAAAATTTTGAAACAAATTTGTGCCTCTGAAAAATATAACAATGTATAAACAATTTTTTTTTTGTAGTTAGTGTAACGTAAAATAAATAATGCCACTCACTATGAACAAATAAAATATTATTATATTATCTATGCATTTCCATTTCATATAATCGAACCCATCAGAACTATTCGATGTCCCGTTATAATATTAATTTACAACACAGCTGCATAACATATTTTACTCAAATTTGCTTACTATGTGATCTACCTAATTAAATACACTAGCAGATTCCAGCCCTCGAAATTCGAGTGCAAATTATAGGAAATTTTATTTTTTTCATTAAATAAAGACCCTAAAGGTATGCTAATCAATTATAGCCAATTCACAAATCAACACAAAAAAACAAAATCATTTTTATTAAAAACTCATCAACAAATTTAATAAACATACACAGCATTGTATAATTTTATGTATGTGTTAGTAACAACTAACAAATCTGTAAATCTGCAAAACGGCTAAAAAGAAGTACCTTTCAAATAATATACGCTTGGTCAAAATCGGGATAAAATGGTAGAACAAAACATCGGTCACAAGAAAGCGCCTGGCCTATTAATATTATAGATTACCGGTACATTTTTGGACCAAGTCCCCATATAACAATCATATAAAATTTAGTATATTCGCAAATAAAAGCAAGTAAGAAAATTATAGTCGGTCTAGACCGACCATATGATACTCTATACCATGGTTTAGATACCCTATCTTTCGGTCCAACTAATTCGATATAGAAAATAAGCATAATCCAAATTTTAGTGGCACTGTTATTAATTTTTTTGCTGCAAATATGAAAAAGTTCATATCGGGTGCTATATTTATATGGGGACTAGGTCGAAAAATGGACCGATCTTGACCATATTTGGTAGAGTGACTTATATGTTGAAAAAATATATACAAACCAAATTTGAGAAAAATCTGTGCAATATTTTTGTTTTTTGATAGATTTTAGTGGAGATAGGGGATCAGCTTATATGGAACCTATGACTAAGAATTGTCCTATTGGGATTATTTTTAGACTACTGATTAATGGATATAATAAACACATACAAACCCAATTTAACTGAGATATATATTATAATTTGGATCTTATAGCACTTCATGTCGGTTTCATAGGGGTCATTTGTATGGGGGCTAGGTTTGAACATGGACCAAATTTCACCAATTTCAATAGCGTTCATCCTATGGCCGATGAAAGCGTATATATCAAATTTTATCAAAATATATTCATATTTGCGACCTGATTTAAAGCTTTACATGGACACACAGACGGACGGACGGACGGATGGACGGACATTGCTAAATCGACTCAGAAAGTGATTCTGAGTCGATCGGTATAATTAAAGATGGGTCTATGTCAATGGTTTTGGTAGTTACAAACAGCACCACAAAGTCATTATACCCAAACCACATAGTGGTATAGGGTATATATGTATATGTCTTATAATTATCTGTTACGTCCATTTAAGTTCTCCTAGAATCCTATTCTGCAACTATAGTATAGTCGAAAAACAATTTTTTATTAATGAGAAAAAAAAAATCGTTAAAAAATTTTTAACTTTATTGGGTTAATCTATTTTTTAACGAGTCCTAAAAACAATTTATTTATTCTCTATTTAAACATGAAATGTCTTTGTTTGTAGAGTAATTTTATTTATTTATTTTTTAGTTTCTTAATTCATTAATTTAAAGCTGCTGTGTATGTTTAACATTGTTTATATTCATTATCAATTTTGTTTTTGCTATTGCTAACAATGAAATTATTTAGTAATACAATATATATAAATATATATATTTTTCAAATTAGAATAAAAAGAAAATAAAATATTCTCTTTCATATCTTATCGCAAATAAATTTCAAGTTAAAATACATATGAAAATTGCTAGAAATGAGAATAAAAATATTTAAATCAACAAAATTATGAAATAAATAAGAAATCTAAATAAATCTTAACAACTCAATAAAACATGACAATATAAAAAACCATGACAAGGCAAAGGTATTGAGGAAATTTTTTTTAATAACAAAAGACAATAAAATATAAATCTATGCTAATATTACAAATAGATAATCTGAGTTTGTTTGTTTGTTGGAGGTAATCTTCGTAACTACTAATCTGATTTTAAAAATGTTGGTTCTAATATTTAGAAGGGTCCTTAAGAATGATCATAGGATATAAATTTGTTTGATATTTTTAGTGGGCGTGGCACCTCCCATATAAAGTGAGCTTTTAGTATCATATATATTGACTACTATGACAGAGAGAGCTTTGCAAAGTTGTGTGATGCCACCTATTATTTAGTCGCCGAAAATGGGCAGGATCCGATAAGTGGGCGTGTCACCTCATATACAAAGTTTTAATTCAATAATATATATCACGAGTAGTATGACAGAGACGGCTTTGCAAATTTGTTTGAGGTCATTTATTATTAACTAACAGATTCCAGCCTTCGAAATTCGAGTGCAAATTCTAGGAAATTTTATTTTTTAATTAAATAAAGACCCTTAAGATATGCTAATCAATTATGGCCAATTCACAAATCAACACAAAAACAAACTCATTTTTATTACAAACACATTAACAAATTTAATAAACACACACATAGCATATGTATAATTTTATGTATGTGTTAGTAGCAACTTTAAATGCAATTTACTCAAAATGAAGAAAAAAATTTAAAAATCTGTAAATCTGCAAAGTGGCTAAAAAAATACCTTTCACATAATATACGTTTGGTCAAAATAGGGATAAAACGGTAGAACAAAACATCGGTCACAAGAAATCGCCTAGCCTATTAATATTATATATGTGAGAAGTTGGAAAAAAATGGGCGGTATCATACAAAGTAAATATATATAATATCATACAACTAGTGTACTATAAAAGGGAAAGCCGACACTTTGCACGAGTCCATCAGATATTAATGTGTGTAGTTCGATAAAAATTGGGCAAGATGGGATTAGTGGGTATGGCGTCTCATATGCAAAAAAAAAAATTATTAAGAACTACGAAAGCGACATTATTGGAATCAACTAGCAGATTCCATCGCTTGAAATTCGAGTGCAATTCCTAGGCAGCTTTATTTTTCAACTTCGCCAATTCACAAACCAACACTTTTGTGGTTTATTATTATTGTGAATGAAGATAACAAAATCATTAACTAACACATTAACAAATTTAACACATCATATGTATAATTTTATGTATGTGTTAATAGCAAATTTAAAGGCAATTTACTCATATTAAAGGAAAAAATTTAAAAATCTGTAAATCTGCAAAACGGCTAAAAAGAAATACCTTTCACATAATATACGTTTGGCCAAAATCGGGTTAAAATGGTAGAACAAATCATCGGCCACAAGAAAGCTCCTAGAATATTAATTTTTTAGATGTGAGTAGTCGTGGAAAATATGGGAGGAATTGACAAATTCAAAAATCACCAAAATCGAAAATCGCGAAAAATAAAAATTGCCAAAAACAAAAATCTTTAAAATCAAAAATGAGCAAAATCAAAAATCGCCAAAAATCGAAAATCGCTAAAATGAAAAATTGCTAAATGATATTTAAAATTCAAGGCCAATAGTTAAGAGTTGCCAGATTTAATTTGGTAAATACATGTTCTTCTCATGGGCAGCTATATGTGCCTTGCTCCAGAGTAGGAACGCCGAAAAATTTGATAATTGTTGAACCGAATGAAAACCCAAAAAATATTGTATATCAGAAAGCACTAAAATAATAAAAAATATAAAATAAATTAATTAAAAAACTTTAGTTGCACAATACAAACTTCGTAGGAAAAATTGGTTACGAAATGAATGATGTCAATAAGTCTCGGTAAGTCGTAGCGAAGCGCGACAAGGCTTATTAGCAGAATATAAAACTTTTATCATTTAATGCGAGAGTACGAGGGCGGATCAATAAATCCGTGAAAAATAGTAGGAACGTTGGACTTAAATCTCTTTCGCCAAGCCATTTTTTTAGGTTTTAAAATGGCATATAGTAACTGTGTGGCACATGCGTTAACCAATTTGTAGAATTTAGTCATTGCTTTCAAACGTGAGTGCACCCGTGCATCGTCTAAATGAAAAAGTACTTTCTTCTAGGTCAAATGCGGTCACTTTTAACGAATCGTCTTTGAATCGGTCCCAATAAGTTTTCAAAATATTTTTGGTTTATTGATTTTTCCTTTAAAAGTTACTAAATGATATTCTAAATTCAAGGCCCTTCTTCATAATTTCTATTAAGTTTAGTTTGTGTCCTCGCTAAGTTAATCGCTTGTCTATAAAATTTTAACTAATTTTCATTGTGATTAAACTTAAGAAGGCAGCAAACAAGTCGTTCGTTAAATTTCCTTTAACAACCCGTGTTGGTTTTAGTCTTAGCTAGATTTGATCGTTTATATCATAAAAAATATTATTTGGTTTTTTATATCGCTATATTTAATCGCTAATATCAAAAATTAGTGAATTTGTTTAAAATAAAACATAGTCTTCGCCTGAATTTAGCGCTTATTTCTAATGCCATTTTCTTTTCTGACAAAAAATGTCACCCTTTTTTTGTCCTTTTTTCGAAAAGTGTATTTTTTATATATTCTGAATTAAGAGTAACCTTATCTTATACATCAATCGAAAGGTATCAAAGTCGAGCCCTCGTAAATCACAAAAAATTCCAGCCATTGCCTTCTTTCAGGTCATAGTGTGAGAATATTTCCCCATTGTTCCCCTTTTTTGAATATTTCACCCTATGACTTGCAAGAGGATAATAATCAAAATTTTTTTGCATTTATGAAAACAGCACTTTGAGACCTTTCGATTGATATATAATATAAGGTTGCTCTTAATTCAGAGTATTTTTAAAAAATACACTTTTCCAAAAAAGGGCAAAAAGGGGCGACATTTTTTGTCAGAAAAGAAAACGGCATAAGATTGAACTTAATTTGGCTAGTTCCAATTCGCTTAAAAAGATCATGTTGTCTTTTGATATTCGCTTAGTATGATGGCTACATTGGAGAATTTTTATCAGAGTTCAGAAAAAAACACACACTGAATAAGGAACTCGTACATATATGCAAACAAACACATCATACATTTTCATATCATTTATGTGTGTTTCTAAATTTTGTACGGTGCCGAACACAATCATGAATGTGTTTCGGTTTAAAATTTGGTTGTGTACACGAACATGTTTCTATCACGTATTTTTTGTTTCGAACACACATAAACCACACAAGTTCGAGTGAAGCTATTTTAAGTTCGTGTTCTTGCACGTGTACTGCTAAAAAAGAGAACATGAATAATAAACAGGTTCGAGTACAGCTTTATTTTCAGTTCGTGTTCTTGAACGCGTACAGCTTAAAATTAAGACATTATCCACTCGCGATCGGAAAAATCTGCTACACCCCTATAAAAATGACAACAATTGTTTCAGAGGACAAAGACAAAATAAACAATCATTATCAACTAACATTTTGAATAAATAGACGGACATGTCTTAATTTTCACATATGAAATGTAAATGTAAAATTTAAACATGGCAAAAAACAATAAGGACAAGAGAAAACACAGAACACGTGAGTTACGAAAATAATTGTATTTATTTATAAGTAAAAATAAATTGTGATTTGCAGCATTAAATAACGACATCCCCTCAAGAAGAAGCCATGTAAGCTTCGAAACGATGGGAGAAAATTGCAAAAATAATTTGTTTGCATTTAATTATGACCATTTTTCTTTGGAAACAAATTTTACCAAAAACTAAAAATATAGTTTCAACTAAATTTATTTACAAAGATATTAAGTAATTTATTAGCAGTTATAAAAAAAAATAAAAATAATAAAAATAAAAAACAAAATAATTAATTCATAAATAATATATAAAATACTCTGTTTTCTCTTTTATTATTATCTTTTTATTCTTATTTGTTTTATAACTGCTAATGAATTATTTTAGATTTTTTAATAAATTTGGTTAAAACAATTGTTGTCATTTTTATAGGGGTGTATCAGATTTTTCCGATCGCGAGTGGATGTTTTAAGTTTTAGATGTACGCGTTCAACAACATGAGCTGAAAATAAAGCTGTACTCGAACCTGCTTATTGTTCATGTTCAATTTTTTAGCAGTACACGTGCAAGAACACGAAATTAAAATAAAGCTACACTCGAACCTGTGTGGTTGATGTGTGTTCGTAACAAAAAATACGTGATAGAAACATGTTCGTGTACACAACCAAATATTAAAACGAAACATATTCATGATTGTGTTCGGCACCGTACAGAATTTAGAAACACACATAATTGATATGAAAATAAAAATGTGTGTTGGCTGCTTTAGAACACAACATTGTGTGTTTGATGTGTGCATTTTCTGAACCTTGATTTTTATAACATATACCACTATGTGGTCAGGGTATAATGATTTTGTGCTGATGATTGTAACTACCAAAAATATTTGACCTATACCTTTTTTTATTATACCGTCCGACCCAGAGTAACTTTCTGAGTCGATCTACCGATGTCCGTCTGCCCGTCCGTCCGTCTCTGTGTCCATGTTAATCTTGTAATCGAGCTACAGGTCGCAGACCTGAATATAATTCGATGAAATTTTGTCTATAAGCTTCTACCAGCCATAGAATAAACGCTATTGAAAGTAGTGAAAATTGGGTCATGTTCAGACCTACTCCCCATACAAATGACCCCAATGAAATCGACTTAAGTTGCCTTAAGATCGAAATTATCATATAGATCTCGGTCAAAGTGGGTCTATGTATGTTTATTAGATCCATTTATCAGTAGTCCAAAAATAAACCCTATTGAACAATTCTTAGTCAAAGCACCCATATGAATCTGATTCCCGATCTTAACTTAAATCTATCAAAAACAAAAATATTGCACAGATTTTTCTCCAATTTTATTTTTATATATTTCTGCAAAAAAATAAGTGACCTTACCAAATATAGTCAGGATTGGTCAATTTTTCGATCTAAAACCCAATATAGCATCCGATATAAACTTTTTTATATCCGAAGGCAAACAAATTAATAACCACTAGCAGATGCCAGCCCTCGAAATCCGTGTGCAAATTCTAGGAAATTTTATTTTTTCATTAAATAAAGACCCTAAAGGTATGCTAATCAATTATAGCCAATTCACAAATCAACACTCATTTTATTTCATTCATTTTTATTACAAACACATTAACAAATTTAATAAACACCCACATAGCATTGTACAATTTTATGTATGTGTCAGTAGCAATTTTAAAGCAATTTACTCAAAATAAAGGAACAAATTTAAAAATCTGTAAATCTGCAAAACGGCTAAAAACAAAATAGGGATATAACGGTAGAACAAAACATCGGTTACAAGAAATCGCCTAGCCTATTAATATTATAGATATCACTCAAATGGTTTATTTTTTGTATCTGATTAGTTCGATATCGTATAGTCGGTCGAGACCGACTATAATTTTCTTACTTTTTTATATTAAATCCATTTAGTTGGTTTGTTTCTTTTTATAATTTTAATTTATTCTGGCTAGATTTAGATAGTCATATATGGTTTGCATCTTCACTTTGTTTAGTCCTAAATTTTAGTTTTAGTTAATTTACAAATTAATTGAGCAAACCTAGGCTTATATCCCATCAGTTCTTGATATTATAAATGTACCAGTTGTTGTCATAAATCTCATTCAAGGGAATTTTACCAAGGCTTCATTTAGTATTTGGTTTGCATCTCCGCTTAATTAGATCGATTGTTTGCTAAATTATTAAATAAAAAAACAAATATTTTAATTCTTACTTACCTTTTAAAGGCAATCTGCACTTCCTTCTAATATAAATTTAAGTTTTATTTTAGTTTTAGCATACGATTTATTTTATACATTCATAAATTGATCATAAATATTAATTAGATAAACGTAACTAAATTATTAATGGTTTAAAGAGAAGTTTTTTTTTCTTAATATCGTAAGAGAATTAAATTAAATACAAAAATTAATATCATTTATACGATTAAATTATATTAAAATTTTAATTCAATTTACATGGCGAATTTTTAAGCGCCATAAAATACAAATAAAAGTGGTTTATTAAAGAATATTTTGTGTGTATATTAGTGTTGTCAATTTAAGAATTTCCCAGTTTATTGTTTCCAAAACAATTATTAAAGGGTCAGCTTTAATGATGAGAAGGAAATTCTTAAACAAGACACTAAATTCTTTTAAGGATTTTGAATAAGAAAAACACATATTTAAATTAATTTGTACATATTACTGAACTTTTTTCCAATCCATTCCTTTCTATGGGCCTCTCTGTTTATAAAAATAACTTCTATTTAAAAATTCTGATCATTTTTTTTTATCATTTACCTACATCCAAGGAGCATTTCTTCAAAAGGAACAAAATTAAGTGGAAAGTAGCGAAACATAACATTTGGACTTTGCAAAACAAAATGCATTCAAAATCCTTTCATCGTTAAAATTCAAAATGTATGGAAAAAAAAAATAAAATAAATATTTAGAATTTTTTAAAATATGAAAAAATATTGATAATTTTTTCAAAATTTCATTACTTTTTTTAACGATTATTCAACTAATTTTTTTATAGGTCAATGATTGATATCCGGTTCGAAGGACTAATGTGAATGAGCTTATAACATATCTTCTAGATAAATATAAAAAATGTTTAAATAATTATATTTGTTTTTGTTCCAAATTTTATAGAAATAATAATTTTTTTTTTATTTCAAGCACGAATTTTTAACAGGTTCGAAGTACCAATGTGAATGAACTAGAAAATCTTTGTTATATGAATTGTTTTATAAATTAAAAAAAGCATATAAAGTTAGAAAAATATAAAAATTTTTTAAATAATTATTTATATTTGTTTTTGTGCCGATTTTATAGAAATAATTTTTTTTTTTTTAATTCAAGCACGAATTTTTAACAGGTTCGAAGTACCATTGTGAATGAACTAGAAAATCTTTGTTATATGAATATGCTAAAACCAAACTATTGGGAAAATTTGAAAAAAAAATATATTTTGTTTCCAATTTAACAATTATTATTGGTTTTTGTAATTCAAATATTTTTAATAATATTTTTTTATCCCGTTCCAGCAGCAATGCGAACGAATGATGTAAGTTTTGCTTAAGGAAAATAAAAATTATCGTAAAAATTAAAAAACTAATTACAAATTTTAAACCAAATTATTTTAAATTTTTTTTTTAATCGACAATAGCATATTACCAATTGAAAGATCCAATTTGAATGATCTAGAAAATCTTTGTTGCAGGAAAATAAAAAAAAAATTCTCAAATGTGTGGAAATTTTTGAAAATTAATAATTTTTTTGCCAAATTTTATAAATATTTATTAGGTTAAAACTCAATAATATTAAATATTTAAACAAATTGAGCCTGATTAATTTCTAACTCATTTTAATAATATTAAATATTTTTTTTGATTTATCAATAGTTCATATCAGGTTCGAAGGACCTATGTAAATGAACTATTACTAAAAAATCACAAAATTTTAATAATTAAAAATTATATAATGCAAAAAAATTTAGAAAGAAAGGTAATGTAAAAATTTTTATAAATGATTATAATGTTTTTAATATTTTTTTTTAATCCGGCTCGAAGGAGCTAGATATCCTTTGTTGTATGAAAATAAAAATTACAATTAAAATAAATATTTTTGAAATTTTATATTTGAAATTTATAATTATGAGTTTTTAACTTAATAATCTTAAAAATTTTTTTTATCGGTCAATGATTCATATCCGGTTCGAAGGACCAATTAAATGGTTATAAAACTTTGCCTTAAGGAAAATTCCAATTTTCTTTAAATTTAAAAAAAATGTCACAAAATTATGGAAAAAATTAAATAAAATTTGTTAATATTAATATACTGTTTTTTTTTCGACTTTAGTTTATAATTATTATAGTTCTTAAATCCATCACTTTCAATAATTTTATTTATTAAAATGGTAAAATTTATATGTTCATTCAACAAATGTTATAAACTTATTTATTTTTTAACTCGAAGATTTTGTGTATGAACGAGATATAGTTAAAAAAAAATAATTATCTATAAAATTAAAAAATTAACAACGTTTCGAAGGACTACTGTGAATGAAATAGATAATCTGCGTCAGAAAAATAAAAATTATTAAAAATATTCTAAATTTATGGAAAAAATTTGAAAAATATTGAAAAATTTGGATTAAATATAAATAATTTTTTCACTTCTAATAAAAAATTAATAAATTTGTCAACTCACTTTCTTTCAATATTTTTTTTTATAGTTCAATGATTCATATTCGGAATGATTCATATTCGGAATGATTCATATCAATGATTCATATGGAAAAAAATTTTTAAAAAATATTGAAAAATTTGAATTAAATATAAATAATTTTTCAACTTTTAATAAGCAATGAATAAATTTTTCAACTCACTTTATTTCAGTATTATTTTTATAGTTCAATGATTCATATTCGGAATGATTCATATCAATGATTCATATGGAAAAAAAATTTTAAAAAATATTGAAAAATTGGAATTAAATATAAATAATTTTTCCACCTTTAACAAACAATTAATAAATTTTTCAATTCACTTTCTTTCAATATTTTTTTTTTTATAGTTCAATGATTCCTATCCGGTTCGAAGGACCAATATGATTTGGTTAAATAATTTTATTTGAAAAGAAAAATTATTGTAAATTTTAGTTTAAAAAATTTCGAAATGTAGGGGAAAAAAAATTTTTTTTTCGCAAAATTTATAAATATTATTTTTTTTAACTGAGTAATAAAAAAATATTTTTTGAAGCGCTCATGATTCATATTGTCTTCGAAGGATCAATCTGAATAACCTAGACATTAGAAAAATCACAAAAAAATATAGAAAAAAATTTAAGAAATTATTTAGAAATATGGTAACTAAAAACTATTGTTATAATAAAACAAAATAGGATAAATTGGATAATTTGGAAAAATATATAATTTGCTTTCTTAAAAATTTAAAATAATTTCTTTTTATGAATAATTCACATAAGCTTCGAAGGACCAGTTTAATTGAAATTTAAAATCTTTTTTTGATATGAAAAATTAATTGGTTAGTCATGATAAAAAAATTAATTTTAGTTTTTCGCAAATTTGTTTAAAATTTTTAAATGTTTAAATAATCTTATGATATAAGATAATTTCAAAAACAAAAAATTAATTTTCCAAATCCATTACAAAAATTAAAAACAATAATTATAATTTTGTGATAAAATTTTTTTTTTTTTTTTTTTTTGACATATTTTAAAAATCTCTGTCTTAATGTTATAACTATTCGAATGATATGTTTTCGTAATTAAGTTTTTGATATGTTTATTGATGTTTTTTTTTTTTTATATTTTGAATAATATTTTGTTTATATCAATATGATTACATAATAATGTTTCTTTTAATGGTATAATTTGCAAAAATACATCAAAAATTTTAATTGGAAAAAAAAAATATATTGTTTAAAATATCGCATTTTCTTACTATATATATATTGTAAACTTTTAAAATATTTAACACATAAGAAAACTGATTAAATTTTGGAAAAATAAAATAAATTTTGTATTCATTTATTTTATATTCATTTATTTTATTTTCCCAGTCATAAGTGGTTTGTAACTCTCATATTAATTGGATGTTCGTAAAATTGATCAATGTGTCATTATTTACATTTTTTCTTGTTACGATAAGTATACACAGCTGTGTTTTTTGTTTTCAATAATAAATATATATGTATATTTAATATATATTTTTTTAAATAATTATAGTGTCCCGCTAACATTTATATATTTTTAAAATTTATATTTTTTCTAATAACATTTATATATATTTTCATGTATGTTTAATATTTTTTTAGTTTGACGAATTAGTAACAGCTTTTGTATGTGTTTTTTTTTTAAGATTTAATAAAGTAAATTTGTTTTTATATTTGTAAAAAGTAAATTTCATATAGACTTGGGGGGTTTTTGATATGTTTTTTATTTAATTTAAAGATTTTTAGTTTTTGTTTTAAAAAACGTTTTTTTTTTCTTGTGTTTAGGTACTTTTAACTCTTTTTATATATTTTTAAGAAAGAATTTTTTTTATCTGTAGGCAAACCAGCTAAACTTGTACGCAAACTAAATTCAATTTTCTTTCAGTTAATTTAGCCAGCTTGCACTTGGCTTTAGAATATTATTTTTTAATGATAATTCAAACCCTCAATAATTATCAAAAAAAAAAAAATATATATATGTGAAGTTTGTTTTCATTAATGTCTAATGGGATTTGTTTGTATTTCTCTGAGTGTTTTTGATATTTCTAGGCCGTTATTGACAATGAATAAGTTCAATTTGAAAAAAATTGTATTGTTGTCTCGTTTTATCGACAAAAAATTAATATGAAAAATATGATAAAAAAATTTTTCTAAGCATCAAAATATTTTATTGTAAAAAATTTGAAAAATTATTTAAACTTTTATTGACACAACTGAGAAATGAATTCGTATAATATATAAAAAAAATATATATAAATTTTGTTTATTTTCTGTAACATATAAATATTTATTTTAAGTAAATAAAATAAATATGTTCAAATATATAACTTCAAATTAAATAATAAATAATTAAATTTAATAAAAAAAAAGTTATATATAATATCTGAAAAGAAAAAGTAATAAATCATTAAATTTAATAATTTAATAAATAATTATATTTAATACAAAAAAAGTTATATATAATATTTGAAAAAAAAAAAATATTTTTATATAAATATTTTAAATATTATTTTTAATATTTTGACAAAAAAAGTGTTAAAAATTTAAAAATTATTAAATTGTTTGTTATTTTTTTTTAAATAATGTATATGATATTACAAAAAAAAAATTAATTCTTTTTAAAATAGAAAAAAAAAATTTTAATTCAAGTTAGTTTAAATATTCCTGAAAATAATTTGAGAAAAGAAATTAAATTTAGAATAAAGTTTTAATAGAGCAAATAAAATTTTGTAAAAAAAATTCTGTATTAAAAAGTAATGAAATAATTATTTAAAATTAAAAAAAAACTCAATTCATATATTAATATGAAAAAAATATGTATAGAATTTAAAACAAACAAACTAAAAAAAAAAATATTAAATTTAAGAATATTTTTAAATAATCAAAAATTTTCAAATTTTTAAATTAAGAAAGATTATATAAAAATTTTATAAACCAAACGTCAACTATTTTTTTATTAAAAACTTCTAACCTTTATTTATATAAAAAAGTAATTTTTTTAAGAAAAAAAATTAAAATTAATAAAATGTATAAAATTATTAAAAAAAAAAATAAATTTAATTAATAAATAAATATTATTTTAATAAATAAATATAATTATAATATTATTTTAATAAATAAATAAATATTATTTTAAAAATTAATCAAACAATATTTAAAAATTTTAAAAATACAATTCTGTTTTCAATATTTTTACTATTAATTTGAGAGAATAAAAATCAAATTAAAAAAAAAAAAGAAAACATAAAAATGCATGAAATTATTAACAATAATGTTTTAAAAATTGTTATAGAACTTAAAACAAAAATCTTAAATTTACAAAATATAGATTATTTAAATTTTTTATAAAAGCAAAATGTCAAAAATTTTTTTTTTGTTAATTTCGAATTTTAAACTAAAAAAAAATGTTAGAAAAATATATGAAATTATTTTTGTTTTCAAACTTGATCAATAATTTTTAAAAATTCTGTTTTCAATATTTTTACTATATACTTTTAAGAAAAAAAATCAAATTAAAAAAAATAATAAAAATTAATAAATGTATGAAATTATTTTTAAAAAAATATTTTAAAAATTAATATAATAATTTTTCAATATTATAAAAATTCTAAAATTTTTCAGTAATTTTACATTAAGTTTGAAAACATTATATATAAAAAAAACTTAAATAAAACGTAGTAAAATAAAATTTCTTATTATATAATCGAGTAATTTTTAAATTATTTAAAAACTAAAAAAAAATCTAATATATAATTTGTACAAAAAAACCTGAAACAATTTTGTTTAAAAACTTTTAACATTTACTATATAAAAATCTTATTTTTGCAAAAAAAAAAAACAAAAATAATAAAAAAATTAAAACAATTTAATATTATTAATTTAAAAAAAATTTTTTAACAATTAATGAAATAATTTTAAAAAATTTTAAAAATTCAATTCAGTTCTCAATGTTTTTAACTTCAGTTTGAGAAAAAATAGTCAAAATTATAAAAAAAAATTAATAAAATATACAAAATTATACAAAATTAAAAATTATTTGAAAATTAATTTAATAATTTTTCAAAATTTTAAAACTTCAATTCAGTTTGAATTAAAAAAATGTATATATATCGAATGAAATAAAATGTATTCAATTCTTAAAAGTTTTTTTAATAAAAAAAATAATTTAAAATTTTTTAAGAATTCAAAGAAATATTTTTTTTAATTTTTAAGAAAAAACGTGAAATATTTTATTTAAAAAAGGCTTTTATATATAAAATTATAAACAGAATTATTATTTTAAACATTATATAAACAACTAAAAAAAATACGAAAATTCAATTTATTTTTCAATCTTTTAACTTCAGTTTGAGAAAAAAAAGTCAAAATTATAAATAGAATTTAAATGTAAATTACAAGGTAATTATAAAACAAAAAATTATATAAAAATTAATTCAATAATTTTTCAAAATTTTACAAATTCAATTCAGTTTGAAAAAAATATATATTTATGTATCTATTTATAATAAAAAATTGAAATAAATTGTTTTCAATTATTAAAAGTTTTTTAATAATCAAATAATTTTCAAGTTTTTAAAAATTAAAAGATATGTATTTTAAAATTTTTTTAGAAAAATCCTGATATATTTTTATTAATTTTTTTAACTTTTATTTATATAAAGAAAAAGATTATATATATGAAATTATTAACGAAAAATCAATTAAATAGTTTTTAAAAATTTCAATTCAGTTTTAATGTTTTTAACTTCAATTTGAGAGAAAAAAATTAAAAAAAAAAATAAAATTTTAATGAAATGTAAAAAATTATTTTAATTTTAGAAATTAAATCAATAATTTTTCAAAATTTCAAAAATTCAATTTACTTTGAAAAAAAATATATATATATCGAAGTTAAAAGTCTAAAACTTAAAGAAAATGTATTCAATTATTAAATTTTTTTTAAATTTATAAAAAAAAAAAATATTTCAAATATTTAAAATTTTTATAGAAAAATAACGTGAAATTTATTTATTACAAATATTTAACTTTTGTTTATAAAAAAAAGAAAGTATTTTATACATGAAATTACAACAGAAATATTATTTTAAAAATTATTAAATAATATTTCATAATTTTAAAAATTACAACAGAAATATTATTTTAAAAATTATTAAATAATTTTTCATAATTTTAAAAATTCAATTCAACATTCAAAATATCGAATTTAAAAGAACAAAACTTAAATAAAATGTATTAAATAATTATTTTTTTTTATAATTTTTCAATTTTTTTAAAGTAAAAAAAAATTTCTTTCAAATTTTTATAAATTAAATTTGCAATTTTTTTATAATATTTTTAACATTTATTTATTTAAGAAAATTATATCTTGAGAAAAAATCACAAGATTTTTTTTGTTAATAAAATGATGAAATTAATACAAAAACATAATTTTAAAAACTAATTAAATAATCTTTCATGATTTTAAAAATTCAACTCAGTTTTCAACATTTTTTACATTAAATTAAAAAAAAATATGGAACTTAGAGCAAAACTTAAGCTTATTTCAATACATAGTAAAATTAGTTTTAAATTTTATATAAAAAAAGAAAAAAAAAACAATTTTTCTTTTAATTTTTATAAACAAGATATTTTATAATAATTTTAACCTTTTTTTATATAAAAAAATATATATGTGACCTTCTCCGAGAAAAGGGACCTAGTTTGTGATAATTATGTTTTGAGAAAAAAAACGCCTTTAAAGTTTCTACACCCTTTTAGGTACCAGAATCCACCGTTTTTGACACAACCCGTTTTTTGACACTACTACATCCCTTTTCTCGGAGAAGGCTACATATATTAAAAATTTTTCTTTAATAAAATGTATGAAATTAATAAAAAAATTTTTATTTTAAAAACAAATTTTTAACAGTTTTTAAAATTCAAATCTTTTTCAATATTTTTAACATTCAAATTAAAAGAATATCGACTAAAAAAAATAAAAATTAAATAAAAAATTATCTTTTTGAAATAAAAAACATTTTTTATTGCTATAAAATTAATAATTAAAAAAATATTTTTTATTATAAAAATTCTGTATTTTCAACAAAAAAGTTATATTGTTTCCAAGCAAAATGTAATATATTTTGTTAAAATAAATAAATAATAATTTTTAAAAATTAATTTGAAAAAATTAATAAATTTTTTTTTATCATAAACACAGTTGTATTTTAATATTTTCTTAGATATGATATTTTTTGATAAAAAAATCAATATTTTTGGTAAAAAAATCAAAATTGTTTATTAAAAAATGCAATTTTTTTTTAATTCAAGATTTTTTTATTAAAAGTTAAATATTTTTTATTAAAAAACTCCAATTTTTTTTTTTAATATTCAATGTTTTTTTATATATAATATATATTCCCAAATATTTTGTTTTGTTTCGAAAAAAGAGAATTTTTTTTTTTAATTCGATATAATAAATTTTTTATTTTAATAATTTTTTTTTATTAAAAAAAATATTAAATTATGGATATCTAATTTTGACACTTATATTAATTTTTTTTTTCAGTAATAATTCAAAATAATAAATAAATAATAATAAATAAATAATAATAAATAATAATAAATAATAATAATTCAAAATAATAAATTGTATAAATTTATTAATTTTTCTTAAAAAAAATTAATGTTAACCATTTTTATTTTGAATATTTCTCGCTAGATATTTAAAAAAAAAAATAATATAAAATTTAATATAAAATAAATTCAAAAATATAGCTTTTTATATAAAAAATTTAATAATAAATATTTTTTTTTATATGTATATATATAAATTTAAACAATGATTTAATTGTTTTTCCAATAAAAATTATTGAATTTTTTTATAAAAAATATTGAAGTTTTTACTAAAAACTCTAAATTTTTTATTAACAAATACAATATTTTTTATTATTTTTATTAAAAAATTTTATATTTTTAGTAAAAACTTCAATATTTTTTTATTAAAACATTTAATAATTTTTATTAGAAAAACAACTAAATAATTATTTAAATTTATATATATAAAAAATATTTATTATTACATATTTTATATAAAAAGGTAAATTTCTGAATTTATTTTATTTAAAATTTAAAATTATTTTTTTTAAATATTTAGCGTGAAATATTTTGATATAAAAATTTTTAACATTAATTTTTACAAGAAAAATTAATAAATCTATATAAATTTGCAATATAAAAATCTAATTAAATAATCAATTTATTATTTTCAATTATTTCTGAAAAAAAAAATCAATTAAAATAAGTGTCAAAATTAGATTTCCATAAATTTCGAAATATATGTCGTTTCTTAATAAAAAAAAAAATTTTATTTTGAATTATTTTAAAAATAATTTCTCCATTTTCGAAATACAACAAAATTTTAGGAATATATTTAGGAATATTTAATTTTATAAAAAGAATAAATATATATATTTTTTAAATAAAAAAAGTTTATTTAAGTAAAAAATTTATTATTTCGAATTATATTTAAAAAAAATAAATGAAAATTAGTGTCAAAAATGTATTTTTCATAAATTTAGAAATATGATAAAAATTTTAAAAAACTAAAAATTTTTTTTTATTCAAATATTTAATTTTATAAGAAGTATAAATATATATTTTTTTAAATAAAAAAAAAATTATATCGAATTATGCTAAAAAATAATAATTGAAAATTTGTGTCATAATTTTAATTTTCATAATTTTAGAAATGTGACAGAAATGTTTAGAAATATATTCTATTCAAATATTTAATTTCATAAGAATTATAAATATATATTTTTTTTAAATAAAAAAAAATATTATTTAAATAAAAAATATATTAATTCGAATTATACAAAAATAAAAATAAATGAAACTTATTGTCAAAAATATGTTTTTCATAATTTTAGAAATATGAAAAAAAAAAATAATTAGATATATACTTTATTCAAATATTTAATTTTATAAGAAGTATGAATATATATTTTTTTAAATAAAAAAAATATTATTTCGAATTATGCTAAAAAATAATAATTGAAAGTTTTTGTCATAATTTTAATTTTCATAATTTTAGATATATGAAAAAAAATATTTAGAAAAATATATTATCCAAATACTTAATTTCATAAGAATTATAAATATATATTTTTTTTAATTAAAAAAATTTTTTTAAATAAAAAATATATTATTTCGACTTATATTTTAAAAAAATAAATGAAAATTAGTATCGAAAATATATTCTTAATAATTTTAGAAATATGATAAAATATATAAAAAATTTAAGAATTTTTTTTATTCAAATATTTAATTTTATAAGAAGTATAAATATATATTTTTTTAAATAAAAAAAATTATATCGAGCTTTGCTAAAAAATAATAATTGGAAATTTGTGTCATAATATTAATTTTCATAATTTTAGAAATATGACAAAGAAATGTTTAGAAATATATTCAAATATTAATTTTAATATGAATTATAAATATATATTTTTTGAAAAAAAAAAAAAAAAAAATTATTTAAATAAAAAAAATATTAATTCGAATTGTACAAAAAAAAAAAAAAAATAAAAATGAAAATTAGTGTCAAAAATATGTTTTTCATAAAAAATATTTGGAAACATATTTTATTCATATATTTACTTTTATAAGAAGTATAAATATATATTTTTTTAAATAAAAAAAATATTATTTCGGATTATGCTAAAAAAATTATTAAAAATTAGTCTCAAAAATAATTTTTCATAATTTTAGAAATATGAAAAAAATATTTAGAAATATATTTTACTGAAATATTTAATTTTATAACAAATATAAATATATATTTTTTTTTAAATAAAAAAAAAATAAACTTGATTGTTATTTCGACCTTTTTGTTGTAATTTTTAGATAAAAATAATTAAGCTTGAGGCCATTGTTGGAAAAATTAAAATAGACTGGTATCAAAAACCCACATCATCTGGAAGAATAATTAATTTCTACTCATGCCAACCAAAAAGTATTATTATGAATACGGCCAACAACTTAATAAGCAGAGTACTTTCTATTAGCGATCCAGATTTTCATAGAAAGAACATAGTTAAACTAAAGGAAATACTTAAGAGAAATGCTTTTCCTACAAAAATTATTAACAGCCTTTTTAAAAACCAACAAAACCGGACAACTAGACGAGATGAAACATCAAAAATATACAAATCGATGACATATGTACCAATAATTTCGGAAAGAATATCAAAATCAAAATTATATAACACCGAAAAATTTAAAGTGGCATCAACGACCACAAACACATTAAGACAACTGTTTTCGAATACAAAAAGTAAACACGAAAAAATGGAAAATTCCAACGTAATTTATAAAATAAACTGCACTGGTGACGAGAACAACATATGCAAACAAGTATATGTTGGGACAACAAAAAACAAATTAAAAACAAGATTATCAGGACACAGATCGGATCTAAGATATAGAAATAAATTATTGACACAAAAAACGGCACTCATGGCCCATTGTGCAGAATACAAACATTTACCAAACTTGGATGACGTTGAGATTTTACAAAGAGAGGATAAATATAACAAACGATACACACTTGAAATGTTACATATTATAAACATACCGAGAGAGAACCGAATGAATTATAAAACCGACACCGATAATTGCGCTCAAAGCTATCGTCACATCATAAACAAAAAATTGATTTAGTGCAATATTGAATGTGTAAACGTTATGACGTACATGTATTAAGTTAATTATTGTTACTCGTAGGTTTGTTTTTATTGTTCTTTGAGTTACATTATGTTAAAAATGTTTTTATGTTATATATATAATTTAGATTCCTGAAGATGCTATCTAATTGATAGCGAAATATTGGATGAAATAAACAATTGAAGTATAAGAACAACAATGGCCTCAAGCTTAATTATTTTTATCTAAAAAAAAAAAAAAAATTATTTAAATAAAAAATATATTAATTCGAATTATACAAAAAAAAAAAAAAATAAATGAAAATTAGTGTCAAAAATTTGTTTTTCATTATTTTAGAAATATGAAAAAAAAATATTTGGAAATATATTTTATTCATATATTTACTTTTATAAGAAGTATAAATATATATTTTTTTAAATAAAAAAAATATTAATGTTGATTTGGTTTTAGACCAGGTTATGATGTTTATTTTGTACACTTACTTGGCTATACTGGTCAGTATAGCCAAGTAAGTGTACAAAAAAAATATTATTTCGAATTATGTTTAAAAAAAAAAATAATTAAAAATAAGTTTTCATAATTTTAGAAATATGAAAAAAATATTTAGAAATATATTTTATTGAAATATTTAATTTTATAACAAATATAAATATATATTTTTTTTTTAAATAAAAAAAAAAATATTTGAAAATTAGTATCAAAAATATGTTTTCCATAATTTTACAAACATGAACAAAAAAATTGTTAGAAATATATTTTGTTCAAATGTTTAATTTTATAAGAATTATAAATAATTATTTAAAAAAAAACTTATTATTTCGAATTATATTTAAAAAAATAATTGAAAATTAGTGTCAAAAATATTTTTCCACAATCCTAGAAATATGAAAAAGAAAATATTTTGTAATATATTTTATTCAAATATTTAATTTCAAAAGAACAATAAGTATATATTTTTTTAAATAAAAAAAAAATTATTAAAATAAAAAATATATTATTTCAGATTGTATTTAAAAAAAAATAAATGAAAGTTAGTGTCAAAAATATGTTTCTCATAATTTTAGAAATATGAAAAAAAAAAAAATATTTGGAAATATATGTTATTCAAGTATTTATTTTTATAAGAAGTATAAATATATTTTTTTAAATAAAAAAATTATTATTTCGAATTATGCTAAAAAAATAATAATTGAAAACTTGTGTCATAATTTTAATTTTCATAATTTTAGAAATATAAAAAAAAATATTTAGAAATAAATTTATAAAATATTTAATTTCATATTATATTATATTTAAAAAAAATAATTGAAAGTTAGTGTCACAAATATGTTTCTCATAATTTTAGAAATATGAAAAAAAAATAATTGGAAATATATTTTATTGAAAAATTTATTTTATAAGAAGTATAAATACTTTTTTTTTTTTTAAAATTATATTAAAAAAAATAATTAAAAATTAGTGTCAAAAATAATTTTTCATAATTTTAGAAATATGAAAAAAAATATATATTTTATTGGAATATTTAATTTTATCACAAATATAAATATATATTTTTTTTTAAATAAAAAAAAAAATAATTGAAAATTAGTGGCAAAAAATATGTTTTCCATAATATTAGAAACATGAACAAAAAAAATTTTTAGAAACATATTTTTTTCAAATATTTAATTTTATAAGAATTATAAATAAATTAAAAAAAAAAATTATTATTTCAAATTATATTAAAAAAAATAATTGAAAAATAGTGCCAGAAATAATTTCCACAGTCCTAGAAATAAAAAAAATATAAAATATAAAAATGTAAATATAAATATATGCATATTTTTTTTAATAAAAAAAATATATTTAAAAAAAAATTAAAATTAGTGTCAATAAAATGTTTTTCATAATTTTAGAAATATAAAAAAAAAATATGTAGAAATATATTGTATTGAAATATTTAATTTTTCACACCAAGCTGTGTTAATAGCAGAAGATTTTACAACACACAACAACACACATAGCAATTATTACATTTCTATTTTTAGATGATTTGTGCATTAATTCAACTATTTTCCACTATTTTCATTTTCTGAAAGATGCATGTTCTTACATACTTGGCCAGAAATCTTAAATATTTGGAGTTGTTTAAGAAATATATTCCTAATTCTTATGTATTATAATAAGAAATCGGTTAAGGAAAATTAAAAGAATTGGTTTAAATAATTTGATTTCAAATTAAATAAATTGCAACAAAATAATTTTTTTTTTTAATTTTGAATGACTGGTTTGATATGTGATTGATTTTTGAACTAAACTTTGGTAATAATTTCTTTAGAGGGTTATTGTTTGTTTCCATTTCGCTGAGTATTTCTTCATTCGTTCCCTTATTTTGTAGGTAACTTCTCTTTTTTTTATAAAAATAACTTTTATTTGAAAATTTCGGTTCATTTTTCAAGCATTTGCAATTTTCGAATAGGGGCCTTTCTTAAATATATTATAATCCGATATATTTTTAATTTTTAGTTTTTTATCCTAAAATTTTATTAAACTAAACTTTTTTTGTGATATGTATCGTTTTTCATAAGTCTACTACAAAATGGATTTTTTTTATAACGACATTAAGAGCTTAAGAAACATGAAATGTGAGATGAAAAAAATAACAGTTATAAAAATTTTAGTTGTATGAAATAATTCTAACAATCTTAAATTTAGGGTCCGCTTTAATATATTTCAAAAATAGAATTTCCACAATTTCTCTTTACAAACGAGCTTTCAGTTACTCAATTATCTCATTAAAAGGGTCAGCTTTTAATTTTTTTTTTTGTAAAACCTCAATAATATGTGAAACAATATTAAATTATAAATTTTGTTTTTTTAATTTTTTTTTGATATTTTCTTTGGAGCTTTTTTTAAGATCTAAAAGCTTTTTAGTTGTTCCGTTATGATTTTAGTTGATAATCCATTTAAACTTTAGTGCAGAGATTTCTTTGGTTTTTTTTTTTTAATTCAAAATTTTATTTCTTTAACTCTTAAAACTATTAAAAAAAATTTGTTTTTGCAATAATAGCTTGATATGCTTGTGATATTTAAAGTTTTAATACTTAACACTCAAATAATATATTTTCTTGTTTAGCAACAATTATTTACCAGGACTTAATATATATATTTAGTATATTTAGTTAATAAACTTGTATAATATAGAGATTTTAATTTTTGTTTTTCATAAATTGAATAATTTTTCCCGTTATAAGTATTTTTTAATAATTTATAAATATTTTTTTTCAATATATTGTTATATTTTTTTTTTAACAATTATCATAGATACGGCATGCTATTCCTCTCTCTTTTTTTGTTCTTGTTGTTGTTTTATAAAGGAGTGTGTGTAAAATTTTTTTATTTTAAAATTATTTTTAGATATAATATTTTTGTTGTTTTTTTTTTAATGTTAAAACATTTATTTTCTAATTAAAACATTTAGTTTTGTTTTATCTGGGATTTGTGTTGTTTTTTTTTTAATTTCCTATAGCTGCAGGGCTTTTTTTGTGTTTTACTAATACTATTTTTTCATAGTTTTCGTTTTGAAAAATTAAAATATTTTATAAAAGAAAAATAAAATTATTTACTACAGAATTGTTAATAATATTTAATATATTTATAAGATATTTTTGTATAATTTGGAAGGTTTAGTACTGATAGCTTTATGTTGTTTAGGTTGTAAGTAGTATTGTGAGATATTTTTGAATATTTTTTGTTTAATTAAATGTACATATAAAACCACATTTAGAGTAAACCTTTTTTTTAAATTTTTTTTCACTTTTTAAATGAATATAAGCTTTTTTTTTAAATTTTCTTCATAATTTTGAAAGTTTTTAATATCTTTAAACATTTTTTCATTGTTCTAGCCGATCCTGCTTCCGCATTTGAATAAAATTTACACATTTTTTTGCTGATATTGGTTTGATACAAACAAAATGAATTTGTTAATGAATTATAATGAACTTAAAATAATTATAGAAATTTATTTTTAATTTATTAAATAAAAATAAAAGACAGATAAAATTTTGAAGCTTTAAAGAGCGGCAGAAAATGTTTGTATTTTTTATTTTATTAATTTTTTTAAGATTTTTTATTTTTCTTACAAAAAAAAATTTTAATTTGTTAAATTAATAAAATTTAAACTGGAATAAAAAATAAAAAAAGGAATTCAAAAACTAATGATTTTTTTTAAAAATAATATGATTTAAAAACGTTCTATATTTTATATAAAAAAAAAACATTTTATTATAAAAAAATTTTATTTTTATATAAATAAAAATTAACATTTTTTTATAAAAATTTTTAATATTTGATATTTTTAATAAAAACATAAAAAAATAAATAATAATAATATCAATATTTTTTTAGATATATTAAAAAAAATTAAAAAAAATACAAAATAAAATTAAAACAATATTTTATTAATGCTTTGCCTTTTAGTAAAGTAATAAAATGAACATTATTTTTAAAATAAATTTAATATTTTGTTTTATCAAAAAATTTTCCATTTTTTAGATAAAAAAAAATTAATAATAGTTTATGAAATAAATTTAATAGAAAAAATTTCAGTTTATATTGTTAAATAATACAACATTTTTTCTTGAAAATTTTAATATTTTTTATATTTATAAAAGAAAAGTTCGATACTTTTTTTTTTATAAATAATTTATTATTTTTTAATAAGAAAAATTCAAAAATTTTGTGTAGAAAAATTCAGAATTATTTATTAGAACGTCAATATTTAAAAAAAAAATATATTTTATTGCATTAAAAATTAAAATAATAAAAATACATGATTTAAAAAAATATATATTTTTTATATACAAATTTTTTGGTAAAAACCTCGATATTTTTTAATTTTTTAAAGCAATATCTTTTATTAAAAAATTTAAAATTTTTTATTAAAAATGTAATATTCTTATTAAAATATAGTGAATTTAATAATTTAATAAATCAATTTTAAAAAATATATATATTTTTAATATGCTATTTTTTTAAAAACCTCGATATTTTTTAATAAAAAATAAAAAAAAAGGTACAATATTTCATATTATAAATTTCAATATTTTTTACTACAAAAAATAGTATTTTTATTAAAAAATTCAGTATTTTTTATTAAAAAATATTGAATGTAATAATTTAATAATTTAATTTAAAAAAATATATATTTTTTTAATATGATATTTTTGTTAAAAAACGCGATATATTTTAATGCAAAATACAATATTTTTTTTTGTATTCAAAAATTCAATATTTTTATTAAAAAATTTAATAATATTTGTTTAAAATTTCAATATTTCTTAATGAAAAATTCAATAAAAAAATTTTTTATTAAAAATTTAATATTCTTATTAAAAAATATTGAATTTAATAATTTAATAATACAATTTAAAAAAACATATATATGTTTTAATATGTTTTCTTTGTTAAAAACCTCGATAAAAATCAATAAAAAATACAATATTTCTTATTAAAAATTTCAATATTTTTTACTACAAAATTTAATATTTTTTATTAAAAAACTCAGTATTTTTTATTAAAAAATATTGAATGTAATAATTTAATAATTTAAAATAAAAATATATACATATTTTTAATATATTTTTGTTAAAAACCTCGATATTTTTTAATAACAAATACATTATTTTGTATAAAAAAATTCAATATTTTTATTAAAAAATTTAATAATTTTTATTTAAAAATTAAATATTTTTTATTTAAAAATTAAATATTTTTTATTAAAAAATTCAATATTTATTAAAAAATTTAATAATTGTTATTTAAAAATTAAATATTTTTTATTTAAAAATTAAATATTTTTTATTAAAAAATTCAATATTTTTAGTACAAACTTCAATATTTTTTATTAAATAATTCAAATTTTTATATTAAAAACTCAACATTTTTTTTTAAATTTAGTATTTTATATTAAAAAATTCTAAATTTGTTATTAAAAAATTTCATATTTTTTATTAAAAAATTTAATTTTTTCATTAAAAAATTTAATATTTTTTACTAAAAAATTTAATATTTTTTATTTAAGAAATTGAACATTTTTTATTAAAAAGTTCAATAATTGTTATTAAAAAATCAATAATTTTAGTAAAAACTTCGATATTTTTTATAAAAAAGTTTTTCATTTTATTAAAAAATTAAATATTTTTATTAAAAATTTTTATTAAAAAATGTAATATTTTATATTAAAAAATTCAAAATTTTTTATTAAAAAATTGAATATTTTTTGTTAAAAAAATTCAATATTTTTGGAACAAACTTCAATATTTTTTATTAAAAAAATTTAAAAAATTAAAAATTTTTAATTAAAGAGATCAATATTTTTTATTAAAAAATGTAATACTTTTTAATTTAATACTTTCAATATATTTTTTTTAAATTTTGAATTTTATATTAAAAAATTCTAAATTTTTTATTAAAAAATTTCATATTTTTTATTAAAAAATTTTATATTTTTTATTAAAAAATTTAATTTTTTCATTAAAAAATTTAATATTTTTTACTAAAAAATTTTATATTTTTTATTTAAGAAATTGAACATTTTTTATTAAAAAGTTCAATAATTGTTATTAAAAAATCAATAATTTTAGTAAAAACTTCGATATTTTTTATAAAAAAGTTTTTCATTTTATTAAAAAATTAAATATTTTTATTAAAAATTTTTATTAAAAAATGTAATATTTTATATTAAAAAATTCAAAATTTTTTATTAAAAAATTGAATATTTTTTGTTAAAAAAATTCAATATTTTTGGAACAAACTTCAATATTTTTTATTAAAAAAATTTAAAAAATTAAAAATTTTTAATTAAAGAGATCAATATTTTTTATTACAAAATGTAATACTTTTTAATTTAATACTTTCAATATATTTTTTTTAAATTTTGAATTTTATATTAAAAAATTCTAAATTTTTTATTAAAAAATTCTAAATTTTTTATTAAAAAATTTCATATTTTTTATTAAAAAATTTCATATTTTTTATTAAAAAATTTAATTTTTTCATTAAAAAATTTAATATTTTTTACTAAAAAATTTAATATTTTTTATTTATGAAATTGAACATTTTTTATTAAAAAGTTCAATAATTGTTATAAAAAAATTCAATAATTTTAGTAAAAACTTCGATATTTTTTATAAAAAAGTTTTTCATTTTTATTAAAAAATTAAATATTTTTATTAAAAATTTTTATTAAAAAATGTAATATTTTATATTAAAAAATTCAAAATTTTTTATTAAAAAATTCAATATCATTTGTTAAAAAATTCAATATTTTTGGAACAAACTTCAATATTTTTTTATTAAAAAAAAGTTAAATATTGTATTAAAAAATTTAAAATTAAAGAGATCAATATTTTTTATTAAAAAATTTAATACTTTTTATTAAAAAATTTAATACCTTTATTAAAAAATTTAATATTTTTATTTAAAAATTTAATATTTTTATTTAAAAATTTCATATTTTTATTAAAAAATTCAATATTTTTTATTAAAAAATTCAATATTTTTTATTAAAAAATTCAATATTTTTATTAAAAAATTCAATATTTTTTATTAAAAAATTTAAATTTTACATAAAAAAATCAGTACTTTTTTATTAGAAAATTCAATATTTTTTATTAAAAAATTCAAATATTTTTATTAAAAATTCAATATTTTTATTAAAAAATTTAATATTTTATTTTAAAATATTCAACATTTTTTATTAAAAATTTCATATTTTTTATTAAAAAATTTAATATTAAATAAAAAATATCTAATTTTTTTATAAAAAATGTTAATTTTTTTAATAAAAATTTTTTATTAAAAAATTCAAAATTTTCTATTGTAAAATTTAATATTTTTATTAAAAAAATTAACATTTTTATTAAAAAATTTGATATTTTTTATTAAAAAATTTGATATTCTTTTGTTAAAAAATTTGATTTTTTTATTAAAAAATGAAAAATTTTTTATTTAAAAATTTAGAGGTTTTTATTAAAAAATTTAAAATTTTTTATTTAAAAAAACCAATATTTTTTATTAAAAAAATTAATATTTTTAGTGCAAACTTCAATATTTTTTATTAAAAGGTGTAACATTTTATATTAAATAATTCAAATTTTTTAGTAAAAACTTCAATATTTTTTATTAAAAAATTCAATATTTTTTATTAAAAAATTTAAATTTTACATAAAAAAATCTGTACTTTTTTATTAAAAAATTTAATATTTTTTATTAAAAAATTCAAATATTTTTATTAAAAATTCAATATTTTTTATTAAAAAATTTAATATTTTATTTTAAAAAATTCAACATTTTTTATTAAAAATTTAATATTTTTTATTAAAAAATTTAATTTTTTATATAAACTTTAATTTTTTTATTAAAAAATTCAATATTTTTTATTAAAAAATTCAAAATTTTCTATTAAAAAATTTAATATTTTTATTAAAAAATTTAACATTTTTTATAAAAAAATTAGATATTTTTTATTAAAAAATTTGATATTCCTTTGTCAAAAAATTTAATTTTTTTATTAAAAAATTTAAAATTTTATATTAAAAAATTTTGAGGTTTTTATTAAAACATTTTAAATTTTTTATTTAAAAAAACCAATATTTTCGATTAAAGAATTCAATATTTTTTGTACAAACTTAAATTTTTTTTATTAAAAAATGTAATATTTTATACTAAAAAATTCAAAAATTTTTAGTAAAAACTTCCATATTTTTTATAAAAAAATTCAATAATTTTTATTAAAAAATTTGATATTCTTTTGTTAAAAAATGTAATTTTTTTATTAAAAAATGAAAAATTTTTTATTAAAAATTTAGAGGTTTTTATTAAAAAAATTAGAGGTTTTTATTAAAAAATTTAAAATTTTTTATTTAAAAAATATTGGTTTTTATTAAAAAAATTAATATTTTTAGTACAAACTTCAATATTTTTTATTAAAAGGTGTAATATTTTATATTAAATAATTCAAATTTTTTAGTAAAAACTTCAATATTTTTTATTAAAAAATTCAATATTTTTTATTAAAAAATTTAAATTTTACATAAAAAAATCTGTACTTTTTTATTAAAAAATTCAATATTTTTTATTAAAAAATTCAAATATTTTTGTTAAAAATTCAATATTTTTTATTAAAAAATTTAATATTTTATTTTAAAAAATTCAAAATTTTTTATTAAAAAATTTAAAATTTTTTATTAAAAAATTTAATTTTTTATATAAACTTAAATTTTTTTATTAAAAAACTCAATATTTTTTATTAAAAAATTCAATATTTTTTATTAAAAAATTAAAAATTTTCTATTATAAAATTTAATATTTTTATTAAAAAAATTAACATTTTTTATTAAAAAATTTGATATTTTTTATTAAAAAATTTGATATTCTTTTGTAAAAAATTTAATTTCTTTATTAAAAAATGTAAAATTTTTTATTAAAAAATTTTGAGGTTTTTATTAAAAAATTTAAAATTTTTTATTTAAAAAAACCAATATTTTCGATTAAAGAAATCAATATTTTTTGTACAAACTTCAATATTTTTTATTAAAAAATGTAATATTTTATACTAAAAAACTCAAAAATTTTTAGTAAAAACTTCCATATTTTTTATAAAAAAATTCAATAATTTTTATTAAAAAATTCAATATTTTTTATTAAAAAATTCAATATTTTTTATTAAAAAACTCAATATTTTTTATTAAAAAATTCAATATTTTTTATTAAAAAATTAAATGTTTATTTTAAAAATTTCAGAATTTTTTTATTTAAAAATTTAATTTTCTTTAAACAAAGTTTATTATTATTTATTTAAAACAAGAATTTTTTAAAATAAATTGATAAAAAATTTAAAATTTTTTGGAAAAAATAATTTAAAATATTTGAATAAAAATTTTTAATATTTTTAATATATTAATAATTCAACATACTTTATTGAAAAAAAAAATCTTCATTAAAATAAACTTTATGTTCTTTATATAAAATTGTGTTGGATTTTTTTTACTAAAATATTATTTGAGTTTCTCTTAAAAAAAATTAAATATTTTTTTAAAATTCATTTTTTAATAGTTTTCAGTAAAGTAAATTAATACTTAAAACAACTCAATAATTTTTTAATTAATTTAATAAGCATTAATTTAAATTAATAAGAATTTTTTTAAATAAATTAATTTAAAAAAATTCAAAATCTTTTGTTAAAAGATTTTAAATTAACATCTTTAAGAAAATTTAAAATATTTGAATAAAAAATTCAAATGTTTTTAATATATTAAACATTTTACATATTTTATTAAAAAAAAGTAAAATTTATATTCTTTATTAATAAAATTGCGTTGCATTTTTTTACTAAATTGTTATTTGAATTTCTCTCAAAAAAAAATCGAATATTTTTTTAAATTCATTATTTAATATTTTTCATTAAAGTAACTTAATACTTTTTTAAAAAAATTCAATAATTATATAATATTTTTTTAAAAAACAATTAACTAATTTTTTGTTAATAAAATTAAATTATTTTTTCTTTTAAACAATGTTATAATTTTTTTGTTTAAAAATTCTGAAAGTTAATTTTTTTAACTTCAATAATATCAATAAAAAATATTAATTGATAAAAAAAAATTTTTTGAATTTTTATTAAAAAAAAAGAAATATTATTATTAAAAACACTCAATATTTTTCATTTATTAGAGTAATTTTATAAAAAAAAATACCGCATATAAATAATTTAATAAAAGTTCAAAAGTTTTGTTGAAAAAAGAGCAATTTTTTATTAAAAATTTGCAATATTTTTTTTATAAATTAAACATTTAAAACAACTAAATTATTAAATAAATTCAAATGGAATATTTTTGTTACTAAAATAATATTTTATTTGTTTTTATTATTGAAACATTCCAATAATATCAATAAAAAACATAAATTAAATTAAAATTAATCCATAATGAACAAATAAAACTAAATTAAAATTAAAGAATTTTTTTTTTAATTTTTGTTAAAAAAATCAAATATATTAAAAAAAATTAATTTAAAAAAATAATAAAACAAATTACAAAATTTTATTTTTAATTTAAAAAAGGAATAAAATTTCGTACAATATATTTATATTTACAGCCAGATCCCGGTTAACGTTGCCCCCAACAGCATTGATTACTAGTGAAACGTTGCGTGGCTTCACTATTATTCAGAGGAAAGTAATTAGTTTTCAGAATATTGATTTTTAAATCTAGTTAATTTTAGTAACATTCCATAATTTTAAAAATTTTCTTTATAAACAGAATATTTATTTGCCACACATAATTTTGTTTGCAACCATGTCAGCAGCGTTAACAGAGGTTTGACTGTAACTAGATTTACTGAACACAATTATTTTTATGGATAAAAAATAAATAAATTTAAGAAAATATTTGTATGTATATGTATATATTTTTTTTTAAATTTTTATATATTTTTTATAAAAGAAATTACCCATATATTTATTTTCTTTATAAAAAGTGTAACTTATTTTAGAAACTAAATAAAATATAGATAGAAAAATTATAATTTAAAAAAATTCAATTATTTTTGATGATATTAGTGGGCTGATGTTATTTCTTAAACATTTTTAAAAACTCCTTAATAATAATTTTCATAAGGTGTTCCTAAATACGAATAAAAACTGGGATTGATGGGTTGAGAATGTGCATAATAAAATCCAGAAGCCGGATCTGGTGCTACTCAATCTAGGAAACCGGTATTAACTAATTTCTCCAAAAAGAACTTTACATCGCCCAACTCGGAATCCTTGATGCCCAATGATTTCAACATGCCCAAATCACCATTTTCAACAGCCATAAATACCGAGCGTAAATGTTCCAAATCGGACCTGAAAATAAAATATTGAACATGATTTTATAATTTAATATCGAAAACTTCAGTTACATTTCTGTAAAAGAAAAACATAACGAATATACAAAAAATTTTTTTATATAAAAAAAATTCTATTTTTATTATCAATTAAATGATGTCAAAAATTTTGGTTTTTTTTTTTTATAAAAAAGAAATCCCGCAATTTATTTTTCATATTAATTTTCAATAAATTATTTATTAATCGATTTAAATAAAAAAAAAAATATTTCAAATACTGAAAATCTGAAAGTAAAAAAAAAATTTTGGAATTTTTTCATAATTTTTTTTTTTCAAATTAAATTAGTCAAAAATTTAAAATTTTTTTTATATATCAAAAAAAATTTTAATTTATTTTTTTCATATTAATTTTCCTTATATTATTTATTAATAGGCTAGCCCATTTTTTTACCCATTTTATGTTCTACCAGTTTATCCCGCTTTAGACCAAACATATATTATTTGAAAGGTATTTCTTTTCAGCTGTTCCCCATATTTAAAATTTTTTTCCTTTACTTTGAGTAAATTGCATTTAAAGTTGCTGCTAACACACACATAAAATAATACATATGCTATGTGTGTGTTAATTAAATTTGTTAATGTGTTTGTTAATGAGTTTGTCATCTTCATTCACAATAATAATAAACCAAAATATTATTGGTTTGTGAATTAGCTAAGTTGAGAGTTGAATAGAAATTGCACTCGAATTTCGAGCGCTGGAATCTGCTGGTATTATATATTGTCTTTAAAAATAAAAAAACTATTTAAAACTCTACATTTTTACTGTGTCCTTAAAATTTTATGAGAAAACAAAAGAGATATAAAATAAAACTTTCAATATAAACCAAACATTTGTAACAAAAACACATAAAAGGCATAAATTTCTTAGAAATACTTTTGTCTTTTTTTAAAAAGCAATTAAAATATAAATTCTGCTGAATTTTAAAAAGCTTTTATTTGCAGAAAAATATATGAATCACATTTATAAACAGATCTAAACCTTCATAGACTTAATTTACAATGTAATCTAAAAAAAAAAAATGCATAAATCATAAATAGCATACTTGTGTTAGTATCCTTAGGATTTGAAAACAAAACAAACAACTAAAAGATATAAAATACTCAGTTCATTTTGTTTTCTTTTGGTTAAGATAAATATTATTTTTCCATAGAGCTTCCTCAATGAAATAAAATTACTCCAAAAAGGCTTTTTTTTTATACATTTTATGTGTGGAAAGATTATGATTATGAAGACCTAAAATAATAAAAACCCCTTAAAAATCCCACTAAGCTAGAAAAAAAAAACTAAATCTAGAAGGAAAACGACCAAACTGGTTGTTTTGTAGTTTATATTTCGAAACTCAAATTGCCAACAAAAAATTATGCTCTTTCTCTCAATTACTCTCTGAGCGCCAATTTATGATTTTAAATAAATCCTCAATGTTATACAAAATTTAGTAACAGTTAAAGAGATGTTGTTTTGTTTTTGTAATGTTGTTTACATTTTACTTTTATCACGAATATAACGAACTTCCTCTATAGCGTACTAATCTCAAATTTTCAATACTACGAAAAATTCTTTTTATAAATTATTTAATTTCTCTTTTGATATTTTTTAAATATCAGCCTTTTAAATCTCTTGCTTCGTTTTACAGAAAAGCCGATCTTCTTATGCCGTGGTAAGAGTGAAATTCCGATAATCACAATATAAGTTTAATGGAATATTGATCGAAAATGGAATATTGGTCAAATATGCATAAAAATTCGGAAAAATATGAAAAGAAAATTTAAGCAATATAGAAAAAAAAAAATATTTTAATAGTATTGAAAATTTAGTAAAATATTTATTTATACATTTTTAGTTTTTTAGAAATTATGTACATATATGCTATTTGAAATCTGTTAAAATTATTTTATTTTTGGGTTTTTTGAAAGCATGAAACATATTAAATCTATCATATTAATAGGTTAGGCGGTATCTTGTGACCGATGATTTGTTCCACAGTTTTCTCCCGATTTTGACCAAGCGTATCTTATTTGAAAGGTATTTCTTTTTAGCTGTCCACCAAATTTACAGATTTTTAAATTTTAACATTTTTGTTTTTAATCAAATGCATTTAAAGTTGCTAATAAGACATATACAATGCTATTTGTGTGTTATATAATACTTTCAGTGTGTTTATTAAATTTGTTAATGAGTTTGTGAGTTTGTTTTCTGTATTCACAATAATAATTGTATTGAATTGAAAAATAATTTTGGACATAAACCAATAATTGGACATAAACCAATAACGCTGGGATCTTCTAGTTTATAATAAAAATATATATTTGAAACTCGTTAATATTATTTAAAAAAAATGTTATTCAAATTGTATCGGTGTAATAGATAATTGGTAATATATTAAAGCCTGTAATACCATCTTTAAAATAATTGTTCTAAACGTATTATCATTTGTATAAATTCTTAGAGAGTGTACTAAAAATACTTTTGTGCACATTCTATATCAGAGTTCAGAAAAAAACACACACTGAATAAAAAACTCGTACATATATGTAAACAAACATAACTTAGCCCAACACACACATATTTTTATTTTCATACCAATTATGTTTGTTTTTAAATTTTCTTCGGTGCCCAACACAACCATGACTGTGTTCGTTTTAATATTTCGTTATTTACACGAACATTTTTGTATCACATACTTTTTGTTTCAATCACACATAAAGCACACATTTTTGAGTGTTGCTTTATTTGAAGTTCATGTTCTGGTACGTGTACTGAAAAAAAACACAGAACATGTACAATAAACAGGTTCGAGTTCAGTTATATTTTAAGTCGTGTTGTGGCTCGTGTAGTAAGAAAAAACAGAACATGTACAATAAACAGGTTCGAGTTCAGTTATATTTTAAGTCGTGTTTAAGTCGTGTTTAAAATATAACTGAACTCGAACCTGTTTATTGTACATGTTCTGTTTTTTCTCACTACACGAGCCACAACACGACTTAAAATATAACTGAACTCGAACCTGTTTATTGTACATGTTCTGTGTTTTTTTTCAGTACACATACCAGAACATGAACTTCAAATAAAGCAACACTCAAAAATGTGTGCTTTATGTGTGATTGAAACAAAAAGAATATGATACAAAAATGTTCGTGTAAATAACGAAATATTAAAACGAACACAGTCATGGTTGTGTTGGGCACCGTAGAAAATTTAGAAACGCACATAATTGATATGAAAATAAAGATATGTGTTGGCTGCTTTTGAACAGAACATTGTGTGTTTCATGTGTGTATTTTCTGAACCTTGTTCTATATATATACAGTGACTGAGAATATATGAAACCTTTTAACAAAATATATTTTTGACGAGTTGAACAGTCAACATCAAAAAATTTGATTGTAAAATTAAAAACTCCTTTATTAAACAATTTTATTATTTATCTTTTTGAAAAAGAAAAAATATTAACATAAACCAGCTTAACTTCAAAAAAAAAAAAATAACAGAGCTTAAAAGCATTCATACATACTAGCAGATTCCAGCACTCGAAATTCGAGTGCAAATTCTAGGAAATTTTATTTTTTCATTAAATAAAGACCCTAAAGGTAGATAATCAATTATAATCAATTCAGAAATCAACCCAAAAAACAAACTCATTTTTATTACAATCACATTAACAAATTTAATAAGCACACACATAGCATATTGTATATTTTTATGTATGTGTTAGTAGCATTTTCAAATGCAATTTACACAAAATAAAGGAAAAAATTTAAATATCTGTAAATCTGCAAAACCGCTTAAAAGAAATACCTTTCAAATAAAATACGTTTGGTCAAAATCGGGATAAAACGGTAGAACAAAACCTCGGTCGCAAGAAAGCGCCTAGCCTATTAATATTATAGATGCTGTCACAAAAAAATGGAAACCTCTATTATACAATTATTGAAAATTTTCTGTCTACATTTGGTTTCAATACTTTGCTGGGTAGTCAATGAAATTGTTGATGAAATTCATTAAAAATTGTTTCCACTCTGAATTAACTTCCTCTATGAGATCTGTCTTAGTTGTGTAATTTCGAGTCCGTATTTTTTGATCTCAATTTCCCGTAGATTTTTTATGGGATTGAGTTCTAATGATTGGGCTGGCCCTACCAAAACACTAATTGAATTAGATTTTAACAATTTGGTTACGACTTTGGAGGTGAGTCTTGGGTCACTGGCATATTGAAACTTACAGACCAGGGGCATATCCAATTTCAGTTAGTGTATCTGATGCAAGATGAATTAGACCCATTCCATGGCCCGAAAACAAACGCATACCATACCATATTGCCAACACTAAACTTAACAGCTTTATTTATATATTTTGGGTCTAGTCTTTTTCCCTTTAGTCCTCGTACAATCGTTCTTCCATCATAGCCTCCTAAATTAAACTTGGGCTCATCTGAAATGAGAACAGTATTCCAATTTTGTCTTGACCACTTCATGTGTTTTTTAGCAAAATTTATACTAGCGAAACCATTTTTCTATGATATCAGTGGTTTTTACACAGGATGATAACAACCTCAATTGCTCGTCGGGAAACCGTTCGAGCATATATTTTTAGTTTCAGATTGTTAATGACCTAAAGAGGTAACATTTTTGAACAACTTAAACTCTCTTGCTGCTAAATTATTATGTCTTTGAATCATTTTGTTCAGCCTGCTGCCTAAATGTTGAGTCGTCACTGTACCTCATTCACGGTATATTTTAATAAAAGTTACGGATTTATTCATAAAATATTTCTCACAAGACCAGTAGTAAAATAATCTATTATTCTGGTTTCAAACACATCGCAGAACTTTATTCTTGCCCTTATTTTATAATAATAAATTATGAGATAAAATATTGAAAAATAAAATTGTTTTTAGAAACTATAAATATTTAACCAGCGGTTTAGATTTTATACATCTATAATATTAACAGGCTAGGCGATTTCTTGTGACATATGTAAGTTTCACAGTTTTACCCCGATTTTGACAAAAAATTTATCATTTGAAAGGTATTTCTTTTTTGCTGTTAACCATATTTACAGATTTTCATCATCTGGAATATTTTTTTGGAGTTATGATCGTTTAAAGTTACTACTAACCAGAGTTCAGAAAAAAACACACACTGAATAAAAAACTCGTACATATGTATATGTAAACAAACATAACTTAGACCAACACACACATATTTTTATTTTCATATCAATTATGTTTGTTTTTAAATTTTCTTCGGTGCCCAACACAATCATGACTGTGTTCGTTTCAATATTTCGTTATTTACACGAACATTTTTGTATTACGTACTTTTTGTTTCAATCACACATAAACCACACATTTTTGAATGTTGCTTTATTTGAAGTTCATGTTCTGGTACGTGTACTGAAAAAAAAAAGAGAACATGTACAATAAACAGGTTCGAGTTCAGTTATATTTTAAGTCGTGTTGTGGCTCGTGTACTAAGAAAAAACAGAACATGTACAATAAACAGGTTCGAGTTCAGTTATATTTTAAACACAACTTCACGTACCAGAACATGAACTTCAAATAAAGCAACACTCAAAAATGTGTGGTTTATGTGTGATTGAAACAAAAAGTACGTGATACAAAAATGTTCGTGTAAATAACGAAATATTAAAACGAACACAGTCATGATTGTGTTGGGCACCGTAGAAAATTTAGAAACGCACATAATTGATATGAAAATAAAGATATGTGTTGGCTGCTTGTGAAAAGAACATTGTGTGTTTCATGTGTGTATTTTCTGAACCTTGCTACTAACATATGCATAAAATTATACAATGCTATGTGTGTGATTATTAAATTTGTTAATGTGTTTGGGTTAATGTGTTGAGTTTGTTTTTTTCATTTAAAATGAGTTGAATGTGAAGCATGCCTTTACCTTTTATTAAATTAAAAAATAAAATTTCCTAGAATTTGCACTCGAATTTCGAGTACTGGAATCTGCTAGTTTTCTTTAATACCATCTTCTACTTGTATTGTTTTAATCAACTCTGGTGCAGACGTTTAAAGTTTCCAATGCGTTGTCATTACTAAATAATAAAATAATCCATAAAAACTGTTTTTATTAAATCTCTTTCTCTCCTTGTGAATATGAGTTTAGAGACTCTCCGTGACTGTGCGTAACTTTGCGTGACTATTTTAGAATTAATCTATGGTCACAAGAAGTCTATGGACCAAGTTTCAGATCGATCGGATAAGGGGAAATGGGTTTTAAATCACTCCGTGACTGCGCATGACTATGCCTGACTATGTCAAAGTTAATATTTTTTCACAGCAAGTCTGTCGACCAAGTTTCAGATCGATCGGACGTGACTGTGCGTGACTATGCGTGACTATGCGTGACTACGTCGAAGTTAATCTTTCTTTACAACAATTTTATCGACCAAGTTTCCGATTAATTGGATGAGGGGAAATCCGTTTTAAATCTCTCCGTGACTGTGCGTGACTATGCGTGACTGTGCGTGACTATGCTAAAGTTAATCTTTTTTCACAACAAGCGTATTGGCAAAGTTTCAGATCGATCGGATAAGGCGAAGTGAGGTTTTAATCTATCCGTGACTGTGCGTGACTATGCGTGACTGTGCACGACTATGTCAAAGTTAATCTTTTTTCACAGCAAGTCTATCGAGCAAGTTTCAGATCGATCGGATAAGAAAAACTGGGTCTAAATCACTCCGTGACTGGGCGTGACTATGCGTGACTGAGCGTGACTATGTCAAGGTTAATCATTTTTTTACAGTAAGTGTATGGACCAAGTTTGAGATAGATCGGATAAGGAAAAATGGGTTTAAATCACTCCGTGACTATGTGTGACTGTGCGTGACTATGCCAAAGTTTATCTTTTTTCACAGCAAGTAATGGCAAAGTTTCAGATCGATCGATTGTGGGGAATTGACATTTAGATCACTCCATGACTGTGCGTGACTTTGCGTGACTGTGTGTGACTACCCCAAACATAATCTGTAGTCACAACAAGACTATGGGCCAAGTTTAAGATCAATTGGATAAGGGGGAATGGGGTTGACCCACGACAGACAGACAGGCAGACAGGGAGTATGAGTTAAAAATATATTGGTTGTTATAAAAAAAAATTTATTAAAAACATTTTTTATTGACAATTTTTACATCTGATTAGGTCTTCAATTTTGTACGCATTGGTTATGGCCTCATAAAAATAAAATTATTGATACCTTATACCTTTTGCCTGTCACTATATCGAAAAAAGCTGAAGTGGGTCCTCTCTTAAACAGAGCTATGAGTAATGTATGTAAGTTTTGAATATAAATTCATATGTACCAACATACGAAATACCCTATAATTTTAGGTTTTATTAAATATCACAAGGTTTAAGCATGATCGTCATATATTTTACTGGACATGCTTTGTAAATATCTTTAAAAAAACAAAACAAATTACATTATTATAATATTCTTCAAACAATATATAACTTCTAGTGAATATAACATTTCGATACTATGAAGAAGCACAATCGTGCATTTCTTTTATACTGTTGGATAGAACCTACAAAGTGCTCTCATAAAATGTCCAATTTGTATATCGCACCTGTACCTCTAAAGTGAGTCAATTCAAAATTTTTAAATTTTCACTTTTTGCAAGAAAACTATCAACAGTGGTCATATCTATCCACATCGGTTTTTCTAGTCTTTCGCAAAAAAATACAGTTGTAACCCTCTTTGTGTTATAAGAGTATCTTCTTTAGAATCCACTAAAAAGACATATTTTGAGTTGCACCCAAAAAACTTGTTAGTTTAGATGATCACTGAAAAAATCGCAAAAACAACTACTGTTGTCTACTTATTATTCGCAATTTTTTACACTGAAACAACTGTTTTTAAATTTTATAGAAAATATTAAAAAAAAACCCGTTTTTTGTTTCTACTGAAAAGTTTTGAGTTGACTCACTTTAGATTTACAGGTGCGATATGGTTGCTTTGTATTAATTGTGAAATATGTAAAAAATATCAAAATAAGGTAGTTTTTGGTACCTTTTTTACTTTTTCAAACAATATATAATTTATAGTAAATTTTATATTTTATACTTAAAAAAAAAAGCAAAACCGTCCATGTCTTTCACACTATTGCATAAGCCTTGCAAAGAGCTTTAATGTGGTGTCCAATTTATATATGGTTTCTTTGCAGCAATTGCTAAAATCTTGCAAATAAAGAATAACCTCCTATTACATATTTAAGTGTTATTGCGATCTGCGAAGACCTTCCTAGCATGTTGACATCGACGTATTGAACTAACTTATCATTTGGATATAATAATAATAAAATAATCAAAAAAATTGTCCAAGTAATTTTGCCAAATGTTATTTGCAAAAAAAAAAAAAAAAATGCGCGAATAATCTAAATTCTAATCTGAATTAAAGTTTTTGTAGATTTCGTAGATATTGTTTAGTTTCCGTAAAATAGTTTCCTTTATACGTTCCCCTCATTAGTATACACATAACCACAATATGGGAACTCTATATTACCGGCAATTGTAGTTTCTGCAATTCCTTAACATAGATAAGACGTGTTTAAGGGTCGTTCGCTTAAAAATATTGAAAATAATTGTGAACCAGTTTGTTAATTCATAAAATGTATTATAAATGTAATAATACTAGCGGTTTTGTGTTAAATATTGAATTTTTTTGTTCCATTTAATAAAAATATAATATAAATATATGTACATACGTGAAAAAAATTGCATTAAATTGCATCATAGAATAAGTGTTGTTGTTGCTAATTTATTCCTTAACTCTTTTTGTGTTCTCTTCAAAATTAAATCAAGTGTATATGCATTAAAGCTGTGTGTTTTAGATGTTAATTCTCTACTCTCAATGAATTTCTAGTATTTAACTAACACATTATAAGAAAATAGTGTAAATGTGAGAGTGAATATCTCTTTGTAATTAAATGAAAATACAAAAGTGTCGCTAATTGAGAAAAAAAAAAAAAAACGGTAATCGGTTCGCTCGGTATAATTATGTTTATGGTGTAAATAAAAAATAATTTTGAATATTTTTCAATACAAGGTAAGTTTTTTTTTATAATTTTATATAATATAAATAAAAAATAAGAAAACATTAATTATGCATAAAATGTTATATAAAATCTAAGTATATTTTTACATTTTAATATATATATGTATAAATTTCGATAATCTTTTTCCTTTTTGATTCATAAAGCAGTTCAACTTATGTACATACATATGTATGTATACTTATGTATGTTTCATTAGAATTTGTTTTTAAAGTTCATATCGTGCAGTAATATCAGTCCATGGATAATTTTTTCAATAAAAATAGGTATACGAACTTAAATTTATTTTTAAATTCTTGTGGAAATTGTAGAGCTTATGAATTCAAGGTTTATTTTAAGTATGTCTCCCTTAACCCTACGTTGCATATCTAACTTTTGATTTGTAAACACCTATGCGCGCAGGGGGGTAAATTTCTATTTCACAGTACAACCACAAAAACAGCGTAACACGTGAGTCGTAAGACAAAATTGGTGTGTTTTGGTGAAAAAACTCTGATATGTAATAACCTTTTTGTCGCGTTGAAAAATAAAAAAATTTAAAATGAAAAATGAAAAATGAAAAATGAAAAATGAAAAATGAAAAATGAAAAATGAAAAATAAAAAATAAAAAATGAAAAATGAAAAATGAAAAATGAAAAATGAAAAATGAAAAATGAAAAATAAAAAATAAAAAATGAAAAATGAAAAATGAAAAATGAAAAATGAAAAATAAAAAATAAAAAATGAAAAATGAAAAATGAAAAATGATAAATAAAAAATAAAAATTAAAAATTAAAAATTAAAAATTAAAAATTAAAAATTTAAAATTAAAAATTAAAAATTAAAAATTAAAAATTAAAAATTAAAAATTAAAAATTAAAAATTAAAAATTAAAAATTAAAAATTAAAAATTAAAAATTCAAAATTAAAAATTAAAAATTAAAAATTAAAAATTAAAAATTAAAAATTAAAAATTAAAAATTAAAAATTAAAAATTAAAAATTAAAAATTAAAAATTAAAAATTAAAAATTAAAAATTAAAAATTAAAAATTAAAAATTAAAAATTAAAAATTAAAAATTAAAAATTAAAAATTAAAAATTAAAAATAAAAATTAAAAATTAAAAATTAAAAATTAAAAATTAAAAATTAAAAATTAAAAATTAAAAATTGAAAATTAAAAATTAAAAATTAAAAATTAAAAATTAAAAATAAAAAATTAAAAATTAAAAATTAAAAATTAAAAATTAAAAATTAAAAATTAAAAATTAAAAATTAAAAATTAAAAATTAAAAATTAAAAATTAAAAATTAAAAATTAAAAATTAAAAATTAAAAATTAAAAATTAAAAATTAAAAATTAAAAATTAAATTAAAAATTAAAAATTAAAAATTAAAAATTAAAAATTAAAAATTAAATATTAAAAATTAAAAATTAAAAATTAAAAATTAAATATTAAAAATCAAAAATTAAAAATTAAAAATTAAAAATTAAAAATTAAAAATTAAAAATTAAAAATTAAAAATTAAAAATTAAAAATTAAAACTTAAAAATTAAAAATTAAAAATTAAAAATTAAAAATTAAAAATTACAAATTACAAATTACAAATTAAAAATTAAAAATTAAAAATTAAAAATTACAAATTACAAATTACAAATTACAAATTACAAATTACAAATTAAAAATTAAAAATTAAAGATGAAAAATTAAAATTAAAAATGACAAATAAAAATGAAAAATAAAAAAAATGAAAAATAAAAAATGAAAAAAAATTAAAAATAAAAAATGAGAAATAAAAAACTAAAATTGAAAAATAAAAACTGAAAAATAGAAAATGAAAAATAAAAAATGAAAAATAAAAATGAAAAATAAAAAATGAAAAATAAAAATAAAAAATTAAAAATTAAAAAAAAAAATGAAAAATGAAAATGAAAATGAAAATAAAAATAAAAAATTAAAAATTAAAAATAAAAATGAGAAATAAAAATGAAAAATAAAAAATTAAAAATAAAAAATAAAAAATTAAAAATAAAAATTGAAAAAAAAACATTAAAATACAAAATAATTAAAAATGAAAAATAAAAACGAGAAATAAAAATAAAAAATGAAAAACGAAAAATAAAAAATAAAAATGAAAAATAAAAAGTGAAAAATAAAAAATAAAAAATTAACAATGAAAATAAAAAAATAAGAATAAAAAATGAAAAATAAAAAATGAGAAATGAAAAATAAAAAAATTAAAAATGAGAAATAAAAAATGAAAAAAGAAAATTAAAAAAAAAATTAAAAATTAAAATAAAAAATTAAAATCGAAAAACGAACAATGAAAAATAAAAGAATTAAACATAAAAAAATGAAAAATAAAAAACAAATGCTTAAAACTTAACGGTTTGAAATAATAAGTAATAATAAATTATTTTAAATTAGCAGAGCTCCTTGATGTTTACACATCTCCCCTGTGATCGGACTCACATGATTTTTTTGCTACGAGAACACACACCCGGGATACATTTGTAAAGATTCTACCTGGTTCAAGAGATATAGGCAAAAAAGGTCACGGGCATGTAATAGCCAAATGTTGCAAAAACAACCATTGGAAAATAGTTGCCTGCATGCACTCTTTTGCTTATATCTTTTGAAACAGGTAGAATATTTGAATGCTTTAAACGTTGAAATGCTTGTTTCATATTAGACTACAAACAAAAACTAAAAAATTTTGTTTTGTGTTCATCAGAAATATGAAAAACAACATGTGGCTATCCCATTACGTAGGTTTCGACTTTGGAAGCTCGTAGCTCCTGAACAAATAATCCGAATTGGATCAGATCTGAAATCTCTATGCCCTAAGTTAAGCCGTTCCTGAGTTATAGCACTGCAAATTTGCAAGTGCATACATTTGTACCCGGGTGTGTGTTCCAGGGTTAATAGAGCAATATTTGTAACTTCATATCATTGTAACCACGTACTTTTTTTTCTTTCCCCTATAAAATTTTTAAAATTTTTATTCATTTCGAGGTAAATATTATTACTTTTTTTTCATAAATATGAAAAAATAAATATTCATTTATTTGAATGAATTTTGAGAACATTTTTTTTCAAACAAAAAATTTTTGAAAATGTCTTTAATTTTAGCCGAATTTTATTAACCGAATTAATGATTTATTGAAATTTTTTCATAGAAAACATTTTTCTCTAAATATGTTATTACTATTGGTTACTTGATGAAATGAATGTAATAATCATTATTGTTATAATATATTTTTTTTATTTAAATAATTTATATTAAATATATTTTATATTTTATTCAAATATTTTTTAAAAATTGATTTTATCCACACCACTGTATAGAGAGTAAATTCAGTTTGTCATTCCGTTTGTATATTCTTTATCCATATAAAAACTCGAGTCGATATCTGTCTGTCCGTCTATCTGTCTGTCCATTGAAATCACGCTCATTCAAAAACTAAACCATTTATCTGGGTAAACTTAGGATAATATTATTTGTCATCTTTGGGCAGCTTGGTATTTAAATCTGGTGGTAAATCTAATATAACAGAATAGAAGATACCGACAACATCAGTGCAAGCTATGCCTCTGTTTTAAATAAAATTAATTAGTGCAATAATACGTAATTTACAAGTCTAAACAAACAAACAAAATTTTGACGTAATTCAAATGACGTAATAAAAATACTAATTAGAATTAAGAATTAAGAATTAATTAAGAATTAAGTCTCCACTATGAGTAAATTTAGTCGAGGGAAAACGGCGGGAAAATAATGCTATATATCATTCCAGTGGCTAAAAAATTAAATAAAATATAGCCTCCTGAAGATGCTGGAAATAAACCAGCGAAACATTGGGAGAAGTATGGAAACTAAAACTTTGTGTTACTTCGCATAGCGCATAAATGAGACTGATTAGCCGAAAGTAAAATACAAATAAAATTATTATTTAAAAAAAAATTAATTTTTTTTAATACAAATTTATATATTGTAATTACATTTTTACATTACATTTTTATAAAAAAAAAATTTCATATATTTTTTTTCCTATCAATATTTTTTTATTCCAATCAAAATATTAAAATGTTTTTTATTCCAAATTTTTACATTTTAATTTTGTTTACTTGCATTTCGTTCAATTACCTATTTATATATAGTTTATGTTTTTAAAATATTTTCTTAAAAATTTTAATATCCAAAAAATTCAAGCTTCAATATATTTCCTTTTATTAAAAATTATAATCTATTAATCATTTTTTTGTACTTTTTCCCAAACAAAATGCTAAAGAAAATATTTTTCTTACGCAAACACTCCCAGCCACACCTTATTGGGGCCAAAAAGTTTTTCGTTCAAATCTAATATGTATTAATAATGCTTTTAGTAACATGAATTATGTATGTATGTATTGGTTTAATTAAATATTTATACATTTGTATGCTCCACTTACCGCATTAAATGTAGTGCTGCTCCAAAATCTTCTATGGTTTGGGATTCGCTTAAGGCAATTGCCACTTTTTCCACACCACCCAGCGGTGAGAGGGCATCACGTGCTTTACTACCAAACAATTTTTCCAAGTAGTTGGGACCATGCGAAGCTAACAGACTTTGTAGAAATGAAGCCGTCTCTTCAACAGGTGGACGTTTTGCTAAAAATAATACAAATGAGAAATGATATTATTAGATAAAAAAAAAAAACAAAACAAAAAGAAATGTTAATTAACATGGTCTCCAGGGCATAGAAATGGAATATATAACTTATGCTTATATAAGCTTATGTTAGAAAAAGAAAAAACCAACCTAAAGGAATTAGGGCTCTAGTAAACAACAATCAGAAAAAGGAATTATATTTATAGAAAAAAGACAACCGCAGATGATTGTGAGTTAAGCCTTTTTAAAAATATAAATATTTTTATTGAAAATTTCATAGCAAAAAAAGAGTAAAGAATAAAATAGCACAATGATTTGTTTAACATGATTCCAGCTGTAACTACGTTTAATTTTGTGATAAGTTTTCGTTAAGTTAAATAAGCGTGTTTTTCATTCTAATTTAATTATATAAAACATTGTATTTCAAAGAAAAACACATAAAAAGATTTGTGGTTAAATAAGCGTTCAAGTGGATCTGGTCTGCGGTTTTTAATGCTTCAAAATAAAAAAGAAAGCGGGAGTAATGCTTTTGTAAGTTTTTTTTTCATAATGACATAAAAAAAAACAAAAATAAAATCAAGACAACAAAAATTTGCTTATTAGGTCTTTAAAAAAACAGCACTCACACAATGTTATGGTCAACGTTATGGCTCTTATACTAAAGCACTGGTCGGGGGCATTGCGTTTTTTCCACAAATTAGCAAAAAAAAAAAAAAAAAAAAAATAATAAAAATCGAAAATTTCGAAATTCATTACGTTTTCTGGGAGAATTTTTATAACAACCGTAATAAAGAAATATCGATTTTCTTAACAAATTTTTAATGCCCATTATGAAATTTAAAAAGTTATAGTTCGGATGTACTTATTTTAAGCTAAACAGGTATTAAAATGGATTTTTATAGCATCTGCACAGTGGTGCATAGTGCATAGTGGTGTATGTAGATTTGTCATTTCGTTTGTAACGCATTCCGAAGACCCCAAAACCATAATCCTTACAACAAGGGAAGTTGATTTAGCGATAACCGTCTGTCTTCCTGTGGAAATCACGATCGCACCCTCAATAACTAAGCTAGACTCTTCATTTTAGCAGAACATGGTTTATTAACATTCCATAGAAGTCGCTGTTTGAAATTATCGAAATCGGACCAAACGGTCACGAGATATAAATGGAAATGTGAAAAATTCATGAAAAAATAAAAACGTCCCTTTTGTTTGTTGTTGTGGGTATAAGTCGGGCATAATTGCGCCAAGATGTAGCCTAATATAGCCAGACACCTCTTAAAAAGGCTACAAATTTAGTGTGTTTGTTATAATAATTTAGTATTAATAACTTAGTAGTTGTTTACTTATTTAAGTATTTTGTTTACCTCTATTATAAATAGTGAAATATGTCCAGATATTTATGTACATGTATAACCCAAGTGGAAGGCATCAAAGAATTTAACACTCTTACTTGTTTGTGTTTGGTTTTAGGAGCCTTTTTGGGGCCAAATGTCGAAAAAATCTTTAATGTATATATATTTAATGTATATTCTTGATCCTTATCACATCTCGAGTCGATATAGCGATGTCCGTCTGTCCGTCTGTTTGCTGAAATCACGCACATTCACAACAAAAACCATTTAACTGGGTAAAGTTACGATAATATAATTTGCCATTATTCCCGCCACGTTGGTATTTAAAATGGCGTAAATCGGGCATCATTGTGCTTAGATTATAGCAACACTATGTAGATACCTCTAAAAAAATATAAAAGCCAGTGTGTTTGTTGAAATTTTTTAGTGGTTGAACATAATAGTTGTACAACAATATTCAGAATTCAAAAAAAGCCTTAAAAAAATGATGCAATCATACCAACAAACACAACTACCATGAGCTATGCTAGTAGTATTGCCACATATTTTTTTATCGTTATCATGATATACTAAAAAATCGCCAATATGAAAGAAAAATTATAATCCCTAATGAAAAAGGAAAAATTAAAAATTAAAAATAAAAAATTAAAAATTAAAAATTAAAAATTAAAAATTAAAAATTAAAAATAAAAAATTAAAAATTAAAAATTAAAAATTAAAAATTAAAAATTAAAAAATAAAAATTAAAAATTAAAAATTAAAAATTAAAAATAAAAAATTAAAAATTAAAAATTAAAAATTAAAAATTAAAAATTAAAAATTAAAAATTAAAAATTAAAAATTAAAAATTAAAAATTAAAAATTAAAAATTAAAAATTAAAAATTAAAAATTAAAAATTAAAAATTAAAAATTAAAAATTAAAAAATAAAAAATAAAAATTAAAAATTAAAAATTAAAAATTAAAAATTAAAAATTAAAAATTAAAAATTAAAAATTAAAAATTAAAAATTAAAAATTAAAAATTAAAAATTAAAAATTAAAAATTAAAAATTAAAAATTAAAAATTAAAAATTAAAAATTAAAAATTAAAAATTAAAAATTAAAAATTAAAAATTAAAAATTAAAAATTAAAAATTAAAAATTAAAAATTAAAAATTAAAAATTAAAATTAAAAATTAAAAATTAAAAATTAAAAATTAAAAATTAAAAATTAAAAATTAAAAATTAAAAATTATGAATTAAAAATTAAAAATTAAAAATTAAAAATTAAAAATTAAAAATTAAAAATTAAAAATTAAAAATTAAAAATTAAAAATTAAAAATTAAAAATTAAAAATTAATAATTAAAAATTAAAAATTAAAAATTAAAAATTAAAAATTAAAAATTAAAAATTAAAAATTAAAAATTAAAAATTAAAAATTAGAAATTAAAAATTAAAAATTAAAAATTAAAAATTAAAAATTAAAAATTAAAAATTAAAAATTGAAAATTAAAATTAAAAATTAAAAATTAAAAATTAAAAATTAAAAATTAAAAATTAAAAATTAAAAATTAAAAATTAAAAATTAAAAATTAAAAATTAAAAATTAAAAATTAAAAATTAAAAATTAAAAATTAAAAATTAAAAATTAAAAATTAAAAATTAAAAATTAAAAATTAAAAATTAAAAATTAAAAATTAAAAATTAAAAATTAAAAATTAAAAATTAAAAATTAAAAATTAAAAATTAAAAATTAAAAATTAAAAATTAAAAATTAAAAATTAAAAATTAAAAATTAAAAATTAAAAATTAAAAATTAAAAATTAAAAATTAAAAATTAAAAATTAAAAATTAAAAATTAAAAATTAAAAATTAAAAATTAAAAATTAAAAACTAAAAATTAAAAATTAAAAATTAAAAATTAAAAATTAAAAATTAAAAATTAAAAATTAAAAATTAAAAATTAAAAATTAAAAATTAAAAATTAAAAATTAAAAATTAAAAATTAAAAATTAAAATTAAAAATTAAAAATTAAAAATTAAAAATTAAAAATTAAAAATTAAAAATTAAAAATTAAAAATTAAAAATTAAAAATTAAAAATTAAAAATTAAAAATTAAAAATTAAAAATTAAAAATTAAAAATTAAAAATTAAAAATTAAAAATTAAAAATTAAAAATTAAAAATTAAAAATTAAAAATTAAAAATTAAAAATTAAAAATTAAAAATTAAAAATTAAAAATTAAAAATTAAAAATTAAAAATTAAAAATTAAAAATTAAAAATTAAAAATTAAAAATTAAAAATTAAAAATTAAAAATTAAAAATTAAAAATTAAAAATTAAAAATTAAAAATTAAAAATTAAAAATTAAAAATTAAAAATTAAAAATTAAAAATTAAAAATTAAAAATTAAAAATTAAAAATTAAAAATTAAAAATTAAAAATTAAAAATTAAAAATTAAAAATTAAAAATTAAAAATTAAAAATTAAAAATTAAAAATTAAAAATTAAAAATTAAAAATTAAAAATTAAAAATTAAAAATTAAAAATTAAAAATTAAAAATTAAAAATTAAAAATTAAAAATTAAAAATTAAAAATTAAAAATTAAAAATTAACAATTAAAAATTAAAAATTAAAAATTAAAAATTAAAAATTAAAAATTAAAAATTAAAAATTAAAAATTAAAAATTAAAAATTAAAAATTAAAAATTAAAAATTAAAAATTAAAAATTAAAAATTAAAAATTAAAAATTAAAAATTAAAAATTAAAAATTAAAAATTAAAAATTAAAAATTAAAAATTAAAAATTAAAAATTAAAAATTAAAAATTAAAAATTAAAAATTAAAAATTAAAAATGAAAAATTAAAAATTAAAAATTAAAAATTAAAAATTAAAAATTAAAAATTAAAAATTAAAAATTAAAAATTAAAAATTAAAAATCGCTGCTGAAATTCCAGAACCCGGTCCGATTAACAATACAGTGTAGTTATGAATTTTTGATATATGTATATGCTTTCTTCTTCTTCTCTACGACGAACCATTGAAACAAATTTTTTTTATACATATTTCACGATTTCCCTCTTTCTCCTTTGGCTTTTCGTTTTCAGTTTTTTTGTTAATGAAAATCTATCCCAAAAATCATTGTATGTATATACAACTTCTTTTTCTTGTTTTTTATGATTTAAACGAGTTCAGTAGTCGTCGGATAATAAGTATTCCTAACAATGTATTTTTATGTTTTTGTCTTTTTATTGAAGCTATTAAATGTTTAATATTTTTCTTCCTTGTTTTCTTTTATTATATTGTTCTTAACTCTTGCCTTAAAAAAAAAAATAAATAGCAAAGAGATAAAAAATATGTGTATATACGTCAATTTTTATAAGGCCAACGCAAAATCTTGTATTAACAGAAAAAGGTTTTTATTAAAAATTTATTGTTTTTAATATTATTTAAAATTTAAATCATAAACGGGTCTAGTTTTCATTTAATAGCTTTATTTAGCTTTGCAACCAATTTCAAAAATACTTGCTGGACATTTTGTTTTGTGTTTTGTTGCCTGCCACCTTGTGCTTTAAGATAAATTAATGTTTATTCAGCCTCAATTTCCAGTTTGTATTAAAATTTATGAGCTTGTGTAAGCATCAATTACCATACCATGAACACCCATACGTTCATAGATTCATACACTATAAACAAGCTGTTGCTCTATTCTCGAACGGTTTTATTAAGAGATTTAATGTCAGGTTCTTGTCCTTGTCATTGTCCTTTTCACTCTTCCTCTAAGAATGTATTCTATTTTATAATCGTAGACATAGTTCTAGGTATGAGTACATACAAACACCCACACACACACACACCCATATTTATGTTAAGGTTAAAGGATGATAACGCCCGTTACTCGTTTCAAGTTAGTTAGTCTTAACAATTTATTTTGATTATGGGGTCATAAAATGTAAATGTTTTTGTATTCTCAAGTAATCGCACTTACTAACACCACAGTACCAAGGGAAACTAATTTGCTTGATATTCAAAGGAACTAAGTGCCGGCAGTATTTTTCTTTTTGAAAGCTTACAATTTATTAAATAACGAAAAGTAATAATAATATCTAAACAAAGCCTCTAAACGTTTTGATTAATAGAGGGTAATATTGAAATCCAATGGATAATAATAAAACAATAAACTTATAAAAAATTCCACGGTGGTATGGGGAAAATATTCAAAATAGGACTACAACAAATCAATCATATTTTTAACCGTAAGAGTTGCACGAATTTATAACATCCATCAAAGAATTTTAAAAAGAAGTAGCTTTTCTTATTCCAATTGATAGTACTGTTTAGAGGGGAACAACATTTAGAATGATTATTTATTTTTTTAAGTATTGAAATTAAATTTTTAAAATATGCCTTCTTACCATAAACACATACAGTTTGTCATTAAAATCTTTGCACATGAAAAAAAAATTAAAAATTTCAAAAGATTTTATATTTCTAATTCAAATCACCAACTTTTTTTATTATTTTTGCATCTTAACCGTTATGTACAAAACTTAAATACTATATCAGCTACAATGAGTTAAATAAAAAAAAAGGTTATAAATGGATCTAATGTGTTAATCATTAAGTTTTATTATATTACTTATTTTTTTTGTTTTTATTATTATTATTATTATATATCAATTTAACTATTACTAGCAGATTACAGCGCTCGAAATTCGAGCACTATTTCTAGGCAGCTTTATTTTTCAACTTAGCCAATTCACAAACCAACAATTTTATGGTTTATTATTATTGTGAATGAATATGACAAAATCATTGACAAACACATTAACAAATTTAATAAAACACACATAGCCTATGTATAATTTTATGTATGTGTTAGTAACAACTTTAAATGCAATTTACTCAAAATAAAGAAGAAACTTTAAAAATCTGTAAATCTGCAAAACGGCTAAAAAGAAATACCTTTCAAATAATATACGTCTGGTCAAAATCGGAATAAAACTGTAGAACAAATCATCGGTCACGAAAAATCGCCTAGCCTATATAAATTATAAATAGATCTAATGTGTTAATCATTAAGTTTTAGTAAATTATTTATTTTTTATACTCTATACCACTATGTGGTTTGGGTATAATGACTTTGTGCTGCTGTTTGTAACTACCAAAAATATCTGACCTAGACCCATCTTTAATTATACCGATCGAATCAGAATCACTATCTGATTCGATTTAACGATGTCCGTCGTCCGTCCGTCTGTGTGTCCATGTAAAGCTTGTAATCAAACTGCAGGTCGCAAATATGAAGATATTTTGATGAAGTTTGGTATATAAGCTTTTATCGGCCATAGGATGAACGCTATTGGTGAGAATCGGTCTATGTTCAGACCTAGCTCCCATACAAATGACCTCTATGAAATCAGCATAAATTGCCATAAGATCCAAATTATCATATAAATCTTAGTCAAATTGGGTTTGTATGTATTAATTACATCCATAAATCATAGCCCTTAGTCATAGCCTCCATATAACGCCGCTTTCCGATCTTCGCTTAAATCTATCAAAAAACAAAAATATTGCACAGATTTTTCTCAAATTTGGTTTGTATATATTTTTTCAAAATATAAGTGACATCACCAAATATGGTCAAGATCGGTCCATTTTTCGACCTAGTCCCCATATAAATGTAGCACCCGATATGAACTTTTTCATATATGCGGCAAAAAAGTTAATATCAATGCCACTGAAATTTGAGTTATGTTCATTTTCTATATCGAATTAGTTGGACCGAAAGATAGGGCGTCTAAACCATGGTATAGCGTATCATATGGTCGGTCTAGACCGACTATAATTTTCTTACTTGTTTTATTATTACAAATAAATAAAAAATAATAATTTTTCAACACTTCTAAGAAAAAAGTGATTTTTTCCCTGAGGTTAATATATTGCGGGTATTACAGTATCATATGTATGCAATTCCAGTTAAGTATGTTACATATCGTCGGAAGGATTAATTTGTCTTGTTTCTCAGTATAAGTTTTATTTTTAAAACACACACAAATAGGAAAAAATTCAAAATAGTGCATATGGTCAAAATTGAAAAACCGTTGGCTTGAGTTACAAAACATTTTTTTTTTTTGGTAGATATTCCACTCACAGCCCACTAAGCGACCAAAAAGCTCTTAAAGGAAAAAACTAAGCTTTCTTTTGAGCAAATAAAAAAAAAATGAAAAAATTGTCTTTTTTTGAAAAAGTCAAAAAAATTTTGTTTAAATTGTGCGTGGTAAAGAAGAAGAAAGCATATGTGGATACCTCCCAAATGTTTATAAAATAACAGTTTTGTTAGTTTTGATTCTTTTGTCAGTATTTGTCAATAATTTTCACTTTAAGAAAAATTTGTCAAAAAAATATTTAATTGATTCAATATAATATTGGTGTCTTTAAAAAAATATAATTTTATAATTTAAATAAATATTACCAATATTAAATATTTTAAATTGTTCATTGACTTATAACATCCTATAATTGGTGACCCCTGCAGGTTTAGGAAAATTGATGATAGCATCCACCTTTTCTGGGGAAGGTTTAATGCCATTTTCGTTAATAATATATCCAAGAAAGGAAATTTCTGTTTTACCGACTATATAAGTCAATTCTCTACAACAATTTGTCACATATCAGGATCAAATAATATTATGGCTGATAGTTTATCAAGAGTTTGCGAAATCAACATTCTGTCAAATATTACACTAGAAGATCTTCAAGAACAACAACATTTGGATACAGAGCTTCATGTTCTATTGAAGTTACCCAGGTCTCTCCAACTTACAAAGATCAGATTTCCAAACCAATCAGCCTCTGTTTATTGCGACAATTCACATGGATTAGTCGGACCTTATATTCCACAAAGTCTTCGCAGAAACGTTTTCGAAAATTTTCATAACTTATCTCACCCAGGAATTCGAGCGACTACAAAATTAGTCACTTCTAAATTAGTTTGGCCTGGAATAAATAAAGATATTCGATTATGGTCAAGGAATTGCTTAAATTGTCAGAAAGCTAAAACTCATAGACATAACAAATCTCCTATTTGTTGTTTTGATGATCCTGCATCCCGTTTTGAACATATTCATATCGATTTGATAGGCCCATTGCCACCATCACACGGTTTTATTTATTGTCTTAACTGTATAGATAGATTCTCAAGATGGCCGGAAGTAATTTATTTAAAGGATTCAATAGCTGACACTGTTGCAAAAGCTCTTTATGAAAACTGGATATGTAGATTTGGTGTTCCGTTAAAAGTAACTACAGATCAGGGCAAGCAATTTGAATGCGAACTTTTCAAGGAATTATCCAAGTTTCTCGGTTTCAAACACATTCGGGTGACTCCTTATCATCCTTCGTCAAATGTAATGGTAGAACGGTTCAACAGAAGCTTAAAAACTGCGATTAGATGCCATGCAAATGAAAACTGGGTAGACTCGGTTCCAACAATTCTTTTTGGTTTAAGAACTACTTTAAAGGAAGATATTGGCTTAAGTGGCGCTGAATTAGTCTATGGAACAAATCTTAATTTACCTGGTCAATTTTTCAACCATATATCGTTAAAGTTATCGCATTCGGAATTCATGAACAACCTTAAGGCCAAATTCAGGATGTTAAAGCCTGTATCAGGAACAAATCATTCAGTTAATAAACCTTTTATATGTAAAGATTTGCTTAACTCAACTCATGTTTTTGTACGTACGGATACCATTCACCCTACGCTATAACCACCATATCAAGGACCTTTCAAGATACTAAAAAGATTCAACAAATATTATACTATTCAAAGTCATGACAAATCCAAAAACATATCAATTGATAGGCTTAAGCCAGCTTTTATTGAGAATTTCAATCAGAGTTAAATTTTCAATTATATAATTTCACTTAGAAGGGGGGTGATGTGGATACCTCCCAAATGTTTATAAAATAACAGTTTTGTTAGTTTTGATTCTTTTGTCAGTATTTGTCAATAATTTTCACTTTAAGAAAAATTTGTCAAAAAAATATTTAATTGATTCAATATAATATTGGTGTCTTTAAAAAAATATAATTTTATAATTTAAATAAATATTACCAATATTAAATATTTTAAATTGTTCATTGACTTATAACATCCTATACATACATATATTTCAAAAATTCATAATTTTTGATTTTGCAAAAAAAAAGTCAAAAAATTTTTTTATTTCTAAAAAATATTTTGTTATTTTTACAAACGTTTTTTCCCGAAAGACTGAAGAATTAGCTATCTAAACTGTTTGGGACAAATTTAGCTAAGAACAATAGGTAAAAATTTACATGGATGAGAAAAAACACCTGTTTGGTGTCAAAATTTGACCCCCACTAACTCAGAGACTTCTGGACCGATCTTGTTGATAAATTGTGTCTAAACTACTATCCAATAGAACTAACCTTGGTGGAAATTTCATCCCGATCGGATTCTAAAGTTGGATCACATGACATGAAACGCCGCATATAATTAATACAAAAAAAAAAAACTACAACTATAATATAAACTATTCTAGTGATATAAAAAAAGTACGACCAGTTCAATTTCTGTGCTGTCAAATAAATGATTGCACACTTAAGCTTAATTCCATAAAATGTTTAATTTGGGTTTGTCCTTCTTTTAAGAGAGAGCATAATAGCAGTTTTCCTGACCGATTTTTATTTAGATTATCATATAAAATGAAATCTTTTGTAGGTAATCGTAAATTAAAGCGCTTTTTGCTGTATCTAGCTTAGTTTTTAAGTAAAAGTAATTTTATGAATTTTTTTGTTTTTGGCATTTGTCATATAAAATGTAAGCTCATATTAAAGACATTTTTGCTGAACCTTGCTTAGTTTCTAAGAAAAAATAATTTTTACGATCTTTTTAAAGCATTTTTGATATAAAATGAAACTTTTTTGTTGGTGATCTCAAATTAAAGCCCTCTTTACTGTATCTAGCTTAGTTTTGGAGAAAACCCCGTTTTATGATTTTTATGGATTTTTCATTAAAAATTAAATTTTGGTAGCTGACCTAAATTCAATGAAAAATCGAGAAATATGTTAAGATAAAAAAAAATTTTTTTTAATAATTTATTTAAAAAAATTTTATTTGAAAAACTTTAAGGGAAAACAATTTTAAAGGAAAATATTGCTTTGAAGGTAAAATTTAAGGGGGACAGTTTCTGGAAATTTTATTTTTTCATTAAATAAAGACCCTAAAGGTATGCTAATCAATTTATAGTCAATTCACAAATCAACACAAAAAAAAACTCGTTTTTATTACAAACACATTAACAAATTTAATAAACACCCACATGGCATTGTATAATTTTATGTATGTGTTAGTATCAACTTTGAATGCAATTTACTCAAAATAAAGGAAAAAATTAAAAAATCTGTAAATCTGCAAAACCGATAAAAAGAAATACCTTTCAAATAATATACGTTTGTTCATAATCGGGATAAAACGGTAGAACAAAACATCGGTCACAAGAAATCGCCTGGCCTATTAATATTATAGATATTGAGTTACGAACAACATATCTGCTTAACGAGGATACTAGTATGAAAGTAATAACAAATTCAACAATACATGTGAAAATTTTACTGAAATCTAATTAGTACTTAAACCCTTTCAGATCTGGCTGTCTCGATTGTGAGATCTTTGAGGTGGTTAAAATATAAATAAATAAATTTTTTACCGGTATTCAGTGATTGTGAGTTCTCTTACGTGCACTTTACCAAAAGAGAATTAAAAAAAAGAAAGTAGACTTTGCTAAAAAGAATTTTTAAATTGATGCTTTATCAATGACTACAATCGGTTTACTACTCAGGCCTGAAAGGGTTAAGTATAAATGAAATTTGAAAAAAAAATTTCGGCAAATTTTAAATTCAATAAGTAAAAAAATTATGGACGATCTAGACCGACTATAACATGCGTTTAGAAACCCTTTTTCTAAGGCCCAACTAATTGGATATAGAAAATAAGCACAAAAAGTTCATATCTGGGGATTAAGTCCCCAAATAAACCAAACATCTGTGCAACATTTTTGTTTTCTGATAGAATTAAGTGAAGATCGGAAAGCAGGTTTATATTGGGGTTATGACTAAGAATTGTCTAAGAGGGTTATTTTTAGACTACTGATTAATGGGATTAATAAAAACACAGAAAATAATTTTACCGATATCTCCATACATGATAATTTGGATCTTATGGCCATTTAAGTCAAACACATGAGGACTATGTCTGGACATGCACCGATTTTCACCAATTTCAATAGCCTTCGTCATATGGTCGATAAAACCTTACATATTAAATTTAGTAGAAATATATTCATATTTGTGACCTGCAGTTTGATTACAAGGTTAACATGGACATACTGACGGTCTGACGGACTAACGGACTGTAGGACAAACTGCAATCATAGTAAAGCAGTCTCCCGATTTTCACTTAAATCTATCTAATGTCTCACAAAATATAACTTACTGTACTCAAGTTTTGTTTGATCATTTTTTGCGATGACAAATAAATTTTATGTTTTCATAAATTTTTGGATTTTTTTTTAAATATTTTATTTTACCAGTGCCAGTGTTTAAATGAAAATATATGTATATAAATTACGGCACATTTATACATACACAAAAAAATTTAATCAATCAAAATTTTTTGAATTCTTATTGTCAATTTAAAACAATATTTTTGAACCATAACTTGATTAGCTAACAAATCAACTTGATTGTCAAAACTTTGTTAAACGCATACTCACTCACACATAAATAAATAATTTTAAAACAATAAACTTTTCTCTTACGTTTTGTTTTCGCCTCGCTCTCAAATATTAAATAAAGTTTGGAATATGTTTTCACATACGACTAAACTCTCTACAATACTCTTGATTTCGAATGCATAACTTTAGGCTAAAATATGAGCACGTACTTACACATATACTCGTACGTACATTGATTACTTTTATTCCTGCTGTTGTTTTGCGTTATTGTTTGTTTTTGTTTTGTTTTTTCATCTCATATTGCCAGTTGTTGCAGCTAGCTTGTGTTTAATATTGTGTTGTTTGTGCAATACGATTGTGTATTTGTTGGAAGTCTTCCGCTACTCATACACTAGACACACAGGGCAACAAATATTTAAGTTGTGATATGAAATTTTTGTAAAATTTCTAATACGAGTATGTACGTACACAAGTTGTTTATGTTTCTACACCGTTTCCATTAATGCATGTAAGGCCACTGTAATATTCCTCTGTGGAATTGTTTAAAAATTATGCAAATAACGTTCTTCCTTTAAAAGGTATTTATAAGAAAGATTTTCTTTTATTTGTGTTTAAATCGGCAAATGGAGTTGGAAGCAATATCGTACAGTTTAGTTCAAATATTGATTGTTTAAATATAAATACGCGTCACAGATATTACTTCCCACCGGGAAGTTGTAGATTGGAGTCAGCAAAACAAAGAATCGAATTTGCTGGACCCAATGAATACAATTGTTTACCGCAATACAATTGTTTAACAAATCGTATATAAAAAAATACCTTTTTGAAAATTAAGAAACATTTTTGCAATTATAATCTTAAAATTTACTGTCTGAATGAAATTATCATAATTTTTATTTTCTTTTTTGTTTTATAAAATTTAAGTTTCAAAGAACTTAAATGTTATTGCCAACTAGCCTTTATTAAAGTCAATATAGTGCAGAGGCATCATATGCATTATGTATAAATATATTTTTTTTTTTGAATAAAAGGAAATTAAACCAAAAATAAAGCCCTTTATAGAAAAATCAACCAAATTAAAAATATTATATATCTTTATCTGAAAAGTAAAATAAAATAAAATAAAATAAAATAAAATAAATAAAATAAAATAAAAAAATAAAATAAAATAAAATAGAATAAAATAGAATAAAAAAAATAAAATATCTTTTTTACTAATTTATCAACGCATTACATATATTTTCAAAATATATTCCTTAAGTATTATTTATATGTTTTCATATTCCCCCAAAGTATGCTTATTATTGTAAAACCATTCTAACTATATAACATACTTTGAGGGATTTATGCGCTTTGAAGCCTTCAATTATGTTAAATATTTTTTGTTGCAATGGAAATGGTGTTATTGTTGTGCAATAGTTTTGGTTTTTTTTTTCTATTTTATCGAACAGTTTACAAAGGTCACATATGTAATAATATTAGTTGTGAATACAAAACATCCTTTGAGTATAGAAATTCAATTACTCAACTAACAAATTCAATTTTTCTAATAAAATTATAAAATATCTGCTGCACTTTTTGAATATTAATTTTCAGAGGACATTTTCCATATTATTTTTTTTAATAACATAAAATATAACTTTTACAAAGCCTGTCAATAAATATTGGTCATATGGGGGAAAGTTGAGATAATTGAAATCATTTTAAACCTACAACATATGTATATTGCTGTAACAAAGCCAAAGCATTAATAAAAACATTTCCAACGTACTCTGTTGGTGTATGACAGAAAAATCAGTATCTATCTATAATATTAATAGGCTAGGCGATTTCTTGTGACCGATGTTTTGTTCTACCGATTTATCTCGATTTTGACCTAACGTATGTTATTTGAAAGGTATTCCTTTTTAGCCGTTTTTCAGACTTACAGATTTTTAAATTTTTTCTTTTGTTTTGAATAGACTGCATTTAAAGTTGCTACTAACCCATACATAAAATTATACAGTGCTATGTGTGTGTTTATTAAATTTGTTTATTTGTTTGTAATAAAAATGAGTTTGTTTTCTTGTGTAGATTTGTGAATTGGCTACAATTGATTAGCATACCTTTGGGGTCTTTATTTAATGAAAAAATAAAATTTGCTAGAATTTGCACTCGAATTTCGAGGGCTGGGATCGAAGAAAGCCTCTTTGCAAGGCTAATAGCTGCTTTGGACTTTGGACATTTGTTTCGCAAAAAAAAAAAACAGATAAAAAATTATTTATTATTGAAAATGGTCTTTGTTTTCTTTGCTAAAATCTCCATGATAGTCGATGCCTATTTCAAATACTTCTGAACTAGCCTTTATAGAACTTTTGATTTTGGCTCAATTTTCGGGTTTGGCGATTTTTGGTTTTTGCGCTTTTTGTGGTTTTTGTTATTCGCGATTTTTGGTTTTTGCTATTTTCGTTATTCGCGATTTTCGGCTCTGAAAATTTTTGTTTCTCGCCGACTTTTGTTTTTGGCGATTTTGCCATTCGCGATTTGAGGTTTTTTTTTTGTCGATTTTTGACCTTGGCGATTTATGTTTTTTGTTTTTTTTTTTATTTCTGATTTTGGCGATTTTTGATTTTGGTGATATTTGTTATCGCGATTTTCGCAATTTTAAACGACCAGAACTCCAAAAAAATATTCCAGTCGATGAAAATCGATAAATCTGTGTAATAGCTAAAAAGAAATACGTTTCAAATGAAAAATTTTTGGTCAAAATCGGGGTAAAACTGTGAAACTTACATCGGTCACAAGAAATCGCCTTGCCCATTTATATTATAGATGAACTCACATAAAGGTGTAAGGTTTTCACTATTATAATACTTCAGTTTTATACGAGTAAATAAATATTTACTTTGTATAGGGGTGCCACGCCCACTGGTCCGATCGTGCCCATTTTTTATCGGACTACTCACATTAATAACGCATGAACTCAGAAAAAGTTCGATCCGAAAACACAAAAAGAATTATCAGGTGTACTAAACTGATAAGCACGGCAACAGGTACTAAAAACATTAATGACTATATGCAAAAAATATGTAAAAAAAACGATGGATTTTTATTACAAATTTATTAGTTCGCACAGATATTTTTTAAAAATTCAATAAATAAGCAAAAATATGCATTTGATGCAAAATATGCCACTACAACTGATCCCATTTTATTTTTAATTTGTTGATTTTTATGGGAATATGGAAAAAAACGAATAAAGCAAAATATGGATGTCATTTAATTGTAAATTTATTTATAAAATATTTTGAAAAAATTTAAGACATCATTTAAAGTAGAATATCTAACTACAAATTGTTGCCAATTTATTTGCAAATTTATTGAGTCGAATAGACATTTCTGAAAATTTGAAATTAAGGCGAATTTTGATGAGAATATTCAAAAATATGCAACTACAAATCGATTTCATTTTATTGTAAGTTAATTGATTGTGAAAAAATTTAATAAATGAGCATGAATGAATTTAAAGCAAAAAATATTCAATTACAAACTAATGTCACAGATATATGTGAAAAATTTCAATAAATCAGCAGTTTGTTGGAAATATGCAAAAACATCAATTTAGAGAAACATATGCAATTAAAGTCAAATATGCAAAAATATGTACTAATATGTCAAAATATCCAAATATAAATCAATCATTTGAATAAGCATTATCAGTGATAATTTGCAAAATTATGATACTACAAATTGAAGCCGTTTTATTTTACACTAGCAGATTCCAGCGCTCGAAATTCTAGTGCAATTTTAAGGAAACTTTATATTTCAACTTAGCCAATTCACAAACCAACACTTTTTTGGTTTATTTTTATTGTGACAAATTTAATAAACACACACATAGCATATGTAGAATTTTATGTATGGGTTAGTAGCAACTTTAAATGAAATTTACTCAAAATAAAGGAAAAAATTTCAAAATCTGTAAATATGGTGAACAGCTAAAAAGAAATGCCTTTCAAATAATATGCATTTGTTCAAAATCGGGATAAAACGGTAGAACAAAACATCGGTCACAAGAAATTGCCTAGCCTATTAATATTATAGATTTATTGATTCGGCTTGATATTTCTGCAAAAAGTTCAATATAAGATCATTTTAATAAAGCAAAATATGCAAATACAAATTTTTGTCATTGATGAAAATATGTCAAAGCATTCACTTAAAACAAAAAATAAAAATATTCATTTGCAGCAAAACATGCAAAGATATTTAAATAACTTGAAATTGGTGCCACTTTATTTGTAAATATATGGTTTCGGATAGATATTTTTGAAAAAAACTATTTAACGCAAAAAAAATGCAAAAAAGGAAATGCACCTGCTATATTTATTACTAGCTGTAACCCAATGCACTTCGCTACACCCATCTTAATGGAATAAAAAACTGGGAAAACATTTGTAGAAAATTTTGGCCATTTTGGATTTTAGCCGATTTTTGATTTTGGCGATTTTTTTTTGTTGCGATTTTTGGTGTTTTTGATTTTGGCAATTTTCGGGTTTTGCCTGTTTTTGATTTTGGCATTTTTTTTGTTGCGGTTTTGATAATTTTTGATTTAGAAGATTTTTGTTTTTTTTTTTTTTTTGGCGATTTTTGTTATTTGTGATTTTCGGTTTTGGCGATTTTTGATTTTGGCTATATTGGTTTTTTTGCTTTTGCGGATTTTTGGTTTAGCGATTTTTGGCTTCAGCGCTTTTTCTTTTTTGATTTTGGCGATTTTCGGTTTTGGGATTTTTATTTTTTGCCACTATTGATTTAGGCGATTTTTGATTTCGGCGATTCCGCCAATATTTTCCACAAATACTCACATTGGTAATTAGAGTATTTGTTAAAATTTTCAAAATTTTTGTTTTTGTGATTTTTGGTGTTTTTTGATTTTGGCAATTTGTTATTCGCGATTTTCGGATTTTGGCTGTTTTTGATTTTGGCATGTTTTTTTGTTGCGGTTTTGATAATTTTTGATTTAGAAGATTTTTGATTATGGCGATTTTTGTTATTTGCGATTTCCGGTTTTGGCGATTTTTGATTTTGGCAATATTGTTTTTTTTTGATTTTGGCGATTTTTGGTTTAGTGATTTTTGGCTTCAGCGCTTTTTCTTTTTTTCTTTTTTGATTTTGTCGATTTTTGTTTTTTGCGATTTTTTTTATCCTCGATTTTCGGTTTTGGCGATTTTTGTTTTTTGCAATTTTCTGTTTTGGTGATTTTTGACTTTGACAAATTTGTTTTTTGTGATTTTTGATTTTAGCGATTTTTGTTTTTGCCATTTTTGATTTAGGCGATTTTTGATTTCGGCGATTCCGCCAATATTTTCCACAAATACTCACATTGGTAATTAGTGTATTTGTCAAAATTTTCAAGAACTTTTTTTTTTTTTTTTTTTTTTGCGATTTTTGGTGTTTTTTGATTTTGGCAATTTGTTATTCGCGATTTTCGGATTTTGGCGGTTTTTGATTTTTGCATGTTTTTTTTGTTGCGGTTTTGATAATTTTTGAATTAGAAGATTTTTGATTTTGGCGATTTTTGTTATTTGCGATTTCCGTTTTTGGCGATTTTTGATTTTGGCGATATTTGTTTTTTTTTTTTTTTTTGATTTTGACGATTTTTGGTTTAGCGATTTTTTTTCGTTTTCTGATTTTGGTGATTATTGCTTTTTACGATTTTTTTTATTTTAGATTTTCGGTTTTTGGCGATTTTTGATTTTGTCGATTTTTGTTTTTTGCGATTTTCGGTTTTGGTGATTTTTGTTTTTTGCTATTATTAATTTAGGCGATTTTTGATTTCGGCGATTCTGCCAATATTTTCCACAACTACTCACATTTGTAATTAGTGTATTTGTGAAAATTTTTAAGATGGTAATTTTCATAGTATTTCATATTTTTTTATATAGGAGGTGCCACGCCCATTGGTATAATGACATTTCTTTTTACTAAATGATAAAATTACATTCACTGCAAATATAACGAGCCATATACCATGAAAATCAATGGAGAAATGTTGATTCTGAAGGTACCTGGTTTCACAAAAATTGTGAATTTTTATTTCGTTTACTTGTTTTTATTAAATAAGTTTTCCAAAGTTAAATAAAAGATCTAAAAATTATTTTGACTTTTGTTTTGTCTATCGTAAGTTTCAAGTTTTGATTCTCTTATAAGGAACCAAACAAAAACTGTCATCATATTTTCGTTCCATAATCTCTGAAAACGTTGCTCCATGTGCTTAAGTTATTGGTAAAATCGTTCACCATGCTCATATGATATATGTTTTTAGAAACATTTTTACGCCTGCAATTAGCCTGACTATATAAAAACATTATTACAATTATAGAGACTTACCGAATTTTGAAAAGTTGTTAAGTAGATCACGAATAATTTCTTCATAATCTGGATTTATTATTTTCACCAGATAAGAAAGCGGCCTGGAAAACATATCGATTGATCATGAAAAACTCTTTCTTGATTTATTAAATAACTATTCAAAAATCGATAAGTACATATAGTTGCCAATTTCAGGCTTACAAATGTTTCTAAAAATACATTTCTGACAATTGGATTTGGATTTTTACCATCAAATCTTGGTACTATCAGCGACGAGCAGGTGAACGATTTCGCCAATAACTTAAGGCTATGGGGTTACATTACCACGGACTATGGAATGAAAATATGGGAGATTTTGTTTGTTTCCTTATAGGAGTCTCTCACAGTAGACAACACAATGTCAAAATCGTTTTTAGATAATTTATTTAACTTTGTAAAACTTATTTAATAAAAACAACGAAACGAAACGAAACGAAACGAAATAAACATTCGAAATTTTATTAAGAATCACTTTATTAAGAATAAAATCAACATTTACACACAGATATTCATGCTATATAGTTCGTTTTATTTGCAGTGTATTTAGCTTTGTGATTTGGCAATGAAAAGAGTCATGTTTTGGCACTTTAGATTTTTCTTAATGAATTTTTAAATAAATTAACATTTTTCAGTATGGGTGCTTTTTGATGTGTAAAAATCTATGCGCTCCGGTGAAAATCTATTTCGCAATACAATCACAAAAATAGTGTAAAGGGAAATCGGTGTGAGATATATGTAAGTGTATTGGTGCAAAGATTATGATTTAAATTTATTTAGCTGATTCAACAACCAACAGAAAGCGCCACGAATGTATGGCAAACAACTGCAACCATCAGGTATAACAACCAAAGCAGTTGCTTGCTATAAATAGATGGCGCTTACTGTTTGATTTTAATTAATGTGTAAATAGATGTTTACACTTTTCTCCTGTGATCGGACTCACATAGTTTTTGTTATTGTTTTTTGTTTTGAGCCAAGTATCGTTTTTACAGTTTCCATATATTTTTCATTTGGGTGATTTATCATTTTTATTTTGGTCTTATATATATTGAGCAATTTTACCTAGCGGCATATTTTCTATTTTACACATTTCAGTCAACTTACCAGCTGTACACAGTCTGGCATCTTCGTCATAGCCATCCGAACAATCAGGTGCACCATCGCATAAATATTGTATTGAAATACAGTTGCCGTCACCAGGACATTTAAATGGTTCATAAGGATGACAGATTTCTGTAAAGAGACAATAAGAAAAGTTTTTTTATTAAAAAAAAAACATTAATACATCCACTTAAGTTAGTAAAACCAAAACGAAATCTTGCATAAGGAAACAAAAACGGACTCATGTTCTTAATGGAAAGTTTTTAAGGCGATTTAATAAGAAATGTTATAATAATCTTAATACTTTAATGTTATACGATTTTTTAAGAAAAGTCTTTAAACTTAAAGTAAACAATTAATGAGGAAATTTAAATTATTAATTATTACAGGTGGTATGAGTAACATTAATTAAGAGTTTTTTTTTTTTATTTTAATGATTTCTATAAGCTAATAAGGCCTAAAGTTTTAATGTAAATAAAACCAATTAATTACATGTTTAACCGATGTTTCATCAATGGTTTGTTGTTGACTTTTCCAATGTTTTTTTTGTCTATATTTTAATTAAAAATAAACAAAGTTATTAAAAAACTCATCTATACTAATACCATAAAGAGGTAATGTGTGTTTGTTTGTTTGTTTGTTTGTAGGAGGTAATCTCCGTAACTGCTCATCTGATCTTCCTGAAATTTTCACAGGGTCTTACAGATATGGGAAGTGCTATATGCTATACATTTTTTTGATATTTTTAGTGGGCGTGGCACTTTTCATTCAAACTGAATTTTTAATATCATAGATATTGAGTACAACGGCAAAAACAGCTTGGCAAATTTGTGTGATGTCACCTATTATTTATGTTAGTAGCCATGTCAAAAATGGTCGGGATCCGATAAGTGGGCGTGGCTTCTCCCATACAAAGCAATTACTCAATATGATATATCTCGAGTACTACGACATACACAACTTTGCAAATTTGTCCCAGGTCATCTATTATTAATGAGAGTAGTCAGATCAAGTATGGGCGCGATCGGAGCAATGGACGTAGTACCGCCTATACAAAGTAAAGATTTAATATCATATATCTGGTGTACTATAAAAGGGAAAGTTTCGACACTCTGCAAGAGTCCATCAGATATTAATGTGAGTAGTCTGCATAATTGGGCGGTATAGGATTAGTAGGCGTGGCACCTCCTATAAAAAAAGTATATTAATTACCAATGTGAGTGGTCGTGGAAAATATGGGCAGAATCAGCAAATTCAAAAATCGCCAAAAACAAAAATTTTCAAAACCAAAAACGGAAAAATCAAAAATCGCCAAAATTAAAAATCGCTAAAATAAAAAAAATTGCCAAATGATATTCTAAATTCAAGGCCATCGTTAAGTGTTACCGGATTTAATTTTGAAAATCCATATTTTTCTCATGAGCAGCTATATGTGTCTTACTCCAGAGTAGGAACGCCGAAAAACTTGAAAATTTGTACATCGAATGAAAAAATAAAAAATAGCAGAAAGCAATAAAAAAAAAAAAATATATGTAATTAATTAAAATTTTTAAATTGTACAATACAAACTTCGAACGAAAAAGTGATTATGATAACATACATGTCAATTAGTCTCAAAAAGTCGTAGCGCGGCACGACAGGACACTCTAATACATTATAAAATAATATTGACTTACAATAACATGAATATTATTTTTTCACACTAAAAATTAACATTAAAAATCATATAATTTTATATAAAAAATTTAATTAAAAAAATATTTTCAACAATACAGCTTAAGTACTTCTTAATCAATTTATTGCAACAATGTAACAGGTGTTTATTTTGTCAGTATCTTCTTTTAGATTCATGGTTCGTGTTATATTTTGGTATATACGCAAGCTTTCAATTGTGTATCTCTTTTTCTCATTTCGATCTTTATCAAGTATTCTGACTTTTTTAAAGTCAGTTATTAATTATTAATTATTAATTATTAATTATTAATTATTAATTATTAATTATTAATTATTAATTATTAATTATTAATTATTAATTATTAATTATTAATTATTAATTATTAATTATTAATTATTAATTATTAATTATTAATTATTAATTATTAATTATTAATTATTAATTATTAATTATTAATTATTAATTATTAATTATTAATTATTAATTATTAATTATTAATTATTAATTATTAATTATTAATTATTAATTATTAATTATTAATTATTAATTATTAATTATTAATTATTAATTATTAATTATTAATTATTAATTATTAATTATTAATTATTAATTATTAATTATTAATTATTAATTATTAATTATTAATTATTAATTATTAATTATTAATTATTAATTATTAATTATTAATTATTAATTATTAATTATTAATTATTAATTATTAATTATTAATTATTAATTATTAATTATTAATTATTAATTATTAATTATTAATTATTAATTATTAATTATTAATTATTAATTATTAATTATTAATTATTAATTATTAATTATTAATTATTAATTATTAATTATTAATTATTAATTATTAATTATTAATTATTAATTATTAATTATTAATTATTAATTATTAATTATTAATTATTAATTATTAATTATTAATTATTAATTATTAATTATTAATTATTAATTATTAATTATTAATTATTAATTATTAATTATTAATTATTAATTATTAATTATTAATTATTAATTATTAATTATTAATTATTAATTATTAATTATTAATTATTAATTATTAATTATTAATTATTAATTATTAATTATTAATTATTAATTATTAATTATTAATTATTAATTATTAATTATTAATTATTAATTATTAATTATTAATTATTAATTATTAATTATTAATTATTAATTATTAATTATTATTTATTAATTATTAATTATTAATTATTAATTATTAATTATTAATTATTAATTATTAATTATTAATTATTAATTATTAATTATTAGTTATTAATTATTAATTATTAATTATTAGTTATTAATTATTAATTATTAATTATATTTATAATTTGATTATAATCAGAGGGATACTAATATCTAATTTTTTTTGATAAGGAAAAAATTAAATAGTGTTATATATATTTTATACTTTTAAAAGCTTTATAAAATTATTAATATTGTCTTGTGTAAGATCTGCAAGTATAATTATGCAGAATTATGGATTATAGATTTTATGGGAATACCCCTTTCAGACCTGAGTAGTAAAACGATTGTAGTCATTCTTAAACGATTAACATAAAAATTCTTTTTAGCAAACTCTAATTTCTTTTTTTTTAAGAGCACGCAAGAAAACTCACAATCACTGAATAACGGTAGAAAAAATCAGAAAAAAGTATTTATTTATATTTTAAGCACCCTAAACTAGATCTTACATCATTAGTGACTTTACGTTTTTTAAATGCTAATTGCTATGGGTGTATAAGCTTGTTTTTTTTGTAGCTACCATCCTAGTCTTTTGGCAATTATTTTTTTTAACAGTTTACTTCGCAAGAAAGCATAGAAATTGGTCTGTAGCTATTAACTTTGTTTTTTTTTTCTTTACCAGGTTTTAGTCTTTATTTTTTGCGTTTAAACTCGCCCTTTCAAACAAAGTCTTTAGTCATTTACCTAAATGCTTCTAATTTAGGAATTACTAATAAATATTTACTTGTACTTTTCATCGTCCAAGCCTGTTTTATTTTTTATTTTTTTATTTATAAATTCGCTTATGAAAATATATCGTCATTTCTATTTGCATACATATTTCATGAATATTTTGTAGTTATTTCATTGCCCGCCATGACGTATAATTAATAACAATTTCGTTTATTTTCGCTAATATAATCATTATACGTCATGGCGGTGGTGCCGTTAAGAAAATCATTTGTTGCTCGCAAGAATATAATTAATCATAAAATTTGCATAAACTTTTTTGTTTGCAATTCTTGGTGTTCTTAAAATTACTCTCAGTTAGTCACATCAAATGTGTGTGTGTGTGTGCAAACGAATTTGTGAGAAGTCAAAAATCTCCTTAATTAATTAATCTCAATCTTAAAGTGTTTTAATAATGTTTGAAATGTAAAGTATGATGCCATCATTGTCTTTATGAAGTATGTAAATATTAACTGAGTTTTTAAAAAGATTTTTGAGTTATTTAAAAACATTTTTATTTATTATTGGTCTGGATATTATTATAAAGTGAGTTTGCAGACAATAACGAAAAGATTATTTTAAATTGAATAAAACATAAAGGACAAAATTTTTATATTTAAGTTAAAATATCGTCGTTATATAAAGGTCAAGGGTTTTGCTAGTATTTTTGGAGTATATGAAACCGTGTAAATCAAAAAACATGTATAAATTACAGATTTATTTAAAGATAATTTAAAAATAAATAGTTCATTTGCTTAAGCGTGAATAAAAAATCATAAATTTATTAAAAAGTAAATAAAAATTAGATAAAAAAATAAATTATGTGTAGTGTATAGATGTCCATTGGATACGGAAACACTGAAATTGTAAATATAGAACAAAATAAATGATAGCATGTTTCCAAAGCTGGACACATATTATTCAATAAAATGGTTGTTTATTTTTTATGACGGTACACTTTATACTAAGAAAACAAATACATAAAAAAAGTGTACTTTTAATTTTTTTCATATGAAGAAGTGCCCAAATACTAATTCTACAAACCCTATTTCTATTTCTGAAGATGTATATCACTCTACTGTTGAAGTAAATATATCCATACCATCAGGACTTAAAGACACACCTAAAAAATGTGTTAAAGTTTTTTGTTTGGCTCAAACGAATTACACTATGTTTAATGAACTTAAAAATAATACAAATTGGCATGATTTATTATCGTTATTTAATGGTACAACTCGTGCTATTGATCAAATAATTCAGTCATGTGTTCCTAAAAAATTTTCAAAGACCTTTCTGAACCTCCTTGGAATACTAGGAAATTGGCTAGTGTCAAGAATAAAAAAAAAAATAAATATTACAAAAACTATAAAAAAAACTGGATCTCTTGTTGATCATGGAAAATATTTAATTTGTCGTGCCGAATATAATACTCTGAATAATTCATGTTATTTAAAGTATTTAAACAAAATGGAAAATAATTTTAAACGAAATTCGAAGTCATACAAATTTATTAACTCTAAGAGAAAAACTATGGTTCAATATTGAAATTTAAAGTACTAAAATTAAATTTTAAATGTTTCTCTTTGTAAATAGTCTGTAAGGATTAATTCCATAGACCAAGATACAAATAAATAAATAAATAAATATAAGGAATACATATACGATGATAACACAAAATATTTTAACATAAATTTTTTCAAGAATATCTAGCAAACTATTATAACTGTGATAGAGACAAACCGGACTTAAGAAAAACGCGCTAATAGCTTCTATAATATATAGACTTCCTGAGATCCATAAGGAGGGTTTTTCACTTAGACCAATCTGTGCATCAGTTAGCTTACAGTTTAGCGGGTTATGTAGGTGTTCAAACTACTTTGAACAATAATTATTATTTCCTGTTTTTTATTATAAAATTTAATATCGATTACTTAACATTAAAAATTTTCATATCGATAACATGAATGAAATGTAATATCTAAAAACATTCGTACTCGTTAAATTTGAGTAACTTTTTAATATTACAAAACGAAGCAAATTTAGCTAAAATCACTATTTTATATATTGAACCGATGCTTTTTGAAGCCTAAAATATTTTGTAAACTTACTTGGATTTTATCACATGAATGATGAGGAACTTGTAATTTAAATAAACTTTTGTCGAATTACCACTAATTCAGTATTTGTTCTCATTTCTTAAACCCCAAACCCTAACTTCCTCACCTTATAATCCTAACCCTACACCAATTTTATATTTTCTCAATTTACGAGAAATTATAAAAAATGTTAACCCTTTTTCTTAGCACTGCCAATTGTAGTCTAATAGCATTTTAATGGAGCAGCTAGAACCTTATTTATAAAGCCAACTACCCCAAACCCGACAGTTGTCATCGCCCTAATTGGAAATAGCCACCAATAAAATACTGTAGGTTTTTGACATACACTTGTGGACACATAATTAAGTCGTTTATACAGTAATACTTATTTTCTTAAAAATAAAACAGTTTTAATAAAAATTTGAACAAAACAACTTTTATTTATTTAGTTTAAATATCTAACAGTTAATTAATTACAAAAACTTAAAAAATTATTCATTGTAAAGACTTTTTTGTACAAATGTCAGTCTTGTATATTGCGCGAACATATAATTATATCATCTGAAAAGAAATTTTTGAAATTTGCTTAAATTGTTTTATTTTTAATTCAAACTATTTTGCACTTTGGAGGATTACTTCGGCACATCTGTTTGACATTGTTTTAGCTAAAGCGTAATAATCTTGAGAAGTAATGTTCTTCCATTCTGCCTGAATATCATACCAGAGTGCATTTTTGTTTGTAGGTTTTCTGGCCGTAACTACCCGTTTTACGATAGATTTTATATTGGGCTGAACTGTGGATTCTGAGCTGGCCATTCAAGAAGCGTTATTTTATTTTTATCAAACCAAGTCTTAACGACGCGATATATATAATTCGGGTCGTTATCCTGCTGAAATAGCCTTGCTAGTGGTAAATTATAAAAATAAACATAGCCTATACTATTCTGCAGGATATCTTTGTACATTTCCCCAGTCATTTTCCAATCGATTTTAACTAAGTGACCAACCCCAGACAAGATACAACATCCCCACACAATTACTAACGAACTTCTTCTCAAAAAAGAACCTTATAAAATTTTCGTTTTAAAGTGCCTTCTTAAAGAAATTACAAATTAAAAAAGTGCCTTTTAAAAAAAACTAATTTAAAAAAAATTTTATAAAATTACTTTTTTTAAAAAACTAACTTTTTAAAAATAAAATACCATTTAAAAAAAAACTATTTTGAAAAGAAGTAAAATTTGGAAGAAATACCAATTTCAAAAAAAAAAAAAAAAAAACAAATTATAAAAAAGTACGTTTACGACAAAGGTGCCGTTAAAAAGATGAAATGGTATAAAAATTACCTTTTAAAAAGGTTCCCTTATAGAAAGTACTTTTAAAAAGATATTTTTTTAATCTTAAAAAAAATTGCTTAAAAAGGTAAATTTATTAAAAAACAACTTTTTAAACTACCAGTAAGGTACCATTTCGAAAAAAACACTATTCGAAAATAAAATCCATTTTGAAAAAATCAACATTTTGATAAAAGTACCATATTGAAAAAGGTACTATTTTGAAAGAATACCAATTTAAAAAAGACAATTGAAAAAAGGTATCTACAAAAAAGTGCCTTAAAAAAGGTACCTCTTTAAAAATTAAAAATTTTTTTTTTAGAAAAGTACGTTTTTAAAAAAGTTAATTTTTTTAAAAAGTACCAATTTAAAAATGGGTACTTTTTTAAATAAGTGTTTACCTAAAACAAATTTTTTTTTAAGAAGAAAATTTTTTTAGAAAAGTACGTTTTTAAAAAAGTAAGTTTTTTAAAAAGTTCCAATTTAAAAATGGGTACTTTTTAAAAAAAGTGTTTACCTAAAAAAATTTTTTTTAAAAAAGTAACTTTTTAAAAAGTGTGTTCTATTTTGAGAAAGTACCATTTTAAAACAAGTAAAAGTGTTAAATTGAACTGTGTTAATTAATTCGACTGGGTTTCAATTAATTTTTCAATGCCTTACAATAGAATACCAATAGTCACAATAAGGAATAATACTTTTCAATGTTTTGAGAGCTAAAAATTATGCGGTGTTTCAAAATAAAACTTTTCTAAAAATCTTGGCAATTTTTGGTTTGCCATATACCAGGAAAATGTGCATTTTTTTTAAAGTTCTTTAAGAGAATTTACTTTTTTTAAAAAAAAGTTATTTTATATAAAAGATCATTGTTCGAGAAAAGGTATTTTTCTAAGAAAATTTACTTTAAGAAGAAAGTTATTATAAAAAGTTACTTTAAATAATTTAGTACATAATTTTTTTTTTGGTAAATTTACATTATTTTTTTTTATTAACAACTAGGTAGTATAGCATTATTGGCTTTAGATGTTGGTGTATTTTTACTCCCTTTATATTAACTCGTTGCAAAACTTTAGCTCGACTTTTAACCCCTTTCCCGTAACCCAATCGATTTGAAACTTTGCGGGCAGGCTCGTGGCGATGACAAAAATGATTTAACAAATATTTTTAGGGATCCAAAACAATGGAAACTTTAAAATTTTGTCTACCAAAATTGATAAAAAAAAAATGTACAAAGGGTTAGTTTTTATTATATTATTACCACAAGGACCACAAAAACAACAAGTCCAGCTATGACCACAATACAACATTTAGAATAAAAACAAGAACAATACAGAAACATATGTTTTTTTAAATTTTTTTTACTTCCTCAGTGATTTCTCGGGACATATTGAAACGATTTTCATGATTTTTCGAACAGAAACCTTCTCATGATGTTAGTCAATCACTCACCAAAAATGAGCGCCCCAGTTATCTTATTGAGGTTGTGATCGGGACAAGAACAACATAGACAAATCATATTTTTTCAAGACTTTTTTTACTTCTTCATTCAATTCTCGGGATCTAATGAACCGATTTGGATGATTTTAAACAGCAAACTTCTCAGAATGTTATTGAATCATTTTTTATACCAACGAGCACCCTAGCTGCACGATTGAAGCCGTCATTGTGATTTTCACAGACGGACAGACGGACATCGCTGTATTAATTCCTCTTGTTATAATGATCACAAATATATATATTTTATGGGGTCCAACATTTTTTTTCTAATTATTACAAACGGAATGACAAACTTACCCTCCACTCTGCACACTGGGGTGGAGGGTATAAAAATACTTTCTTCAGAAAGTACAATTTTCAAAGAATATGATTTTAAAAATGGCCATATAAAAATAATAGCTTTTTACAACAACAATGTTTTTTAAAAAGGTGGTTTATTAAAAAATATATTTTTTTTATAAAAGTACCTTTTTGTGAAAAGGTACCTATATAAAATATATAACTTTTTAAAAATAATAACATTATGCAGAATATATTTATAAATTACAACTTAAAATTATATCAATTAAAAAAAATAAATATGTAGGACTTGGAATTCTATCAACTAAAAAAATAAATATGTAGGAGTTGGAATATTAACGGACTGACTTTGAATTTAACTGACGAATGGAAAAAAGTTTTTTTTTGTAATTATTTTTATAAGAAACAGACATATTTTAAAACTAAATGACGACTAGCGGATGCAGGCTATAACTTTAGCTTTGCAAATGGGCAGATAAGGGTATATAGTTTTAGAAAACAAGCGTACAACGAATAATGAATAATTTAATTCTACATTAAGATAATTTAAATTTTATCGTCTTTTTTTTTTTCAATAAATAAATTTAATACGGAATTCGCTAAAATTTAAACATGTTTTATTCAAAACGAAAATTGTTGTCCAAAACGCTACAAATATAAATGTTTTTATAAGAACTAGCAGATTCCAGCTCTCGAAATTCGAGTGCAATTTCTAGGCAGCTTTATTTCTCAACTTAGCCAATTCACAAACCAACACTTTTATGGTTTATTATTATTGTGAATGAAGATAACAAACTCATTAACAAACACATTAACACATTTAATAAAACACACATATGTATAATTTTATTTATGTGTTAGTAGCAACATTAGATGCAAGTTACTCAAAATAAAAGAATAATTTAAAAATCTGTAAATCTGCAAAACGACTAAAAAGAAATACCTTTCAAATAATATACGTTTGGTCAAAATCGGGATAAAACGGTAGAACAAAACATCGGTCACAAGAAATCGCCTAGCCTATTAATATTATAGACTAGCAGACTCCAGCCCTCGAAATTCGAGCGCATATTCTAGTAAATTTTATTTTTTCATTAAATAAAGACCCTAAAAGTATGCTAATCAATTATAGCCAAATCACAAATCAACACAAAAAACAAACTCATTTTTATTACAAACACACACGTAGCATTGTATAATTTTATGTATGTGTAAGTAGCAAATTTAGATGCAATTTACTCAAAATAGTGGAAAAAATTTAAAAATCTGTAAATCTGCAAAACGGCTAAAAAGAAATACCTTTCAAATAATAAATGTTTGGTAAAAATCTGGATAAAACAGTAGAACGAAACATCGGTCACAAGAAATCGCTTAGCCTATTAATATTATAGATATATTTTAAATCTCTTTTAGACTTAAAAAATATATTTATTTCGAAGAGTTTAAATTAAAGAGCTGTATGCACTTTGTTAAGGAATCTTACCAGAAAATTTTCATATATTTCTTAAAGAAAAAAAAGCACAATTACCTTTCAGTGCAACAGTAGCAATCAGCTGTTTTCTGTCAATTATTAAGAATTGTGAAATTGAAATTGAAAACAACCATGTTTGCAACTGAAAAAGAACTTCTAATTTTTTAAGCTTATTACATTTTGTTTATGCTTACCTCTCCTGTCAAAATTCCGTTCAGAAAGAACGATAAATTTGATATTCCTGCTCGAAGCCTGAGTTGCCTAACTTAATTTACATCAAAAAAAGTAGTAAAATCAATACTACTTTTTTAAAAAGCTGCAGACTAACAACAGAAATTTTTAGACAGAAAAATTTCTTAAGCATTTCTGAAGCGTTTTTTTATATGAAGTTTTTGATTCCTTAGCAAGCTGCATACAGCTCTTAAAACAAAAAAAAAAAAAAAAACCAATAAAGTAACAACTATAATTAATTTATAAGAAAATCAATATAAAACATTTTAAATTTTAAGAAAATATCTTAGGTATATTTAATTAAGAAGAATGTTTAATTTTAAAGAAAATAGCATGTTCAAGAACATTTAGTTTGAAACGTTTTTAGAAAAGTTCGTGTTTGAAGAATGCTCATTTTGAATAATTTATTTCGCAAAACAATCCTAAATTAAAAAAACATGCAATAACAAATTTTTTTAAAAACGTTGTTGTTAGACTTATAAAATAATTATAGCGAAAAAACTCCCTTTGCATTTGTTTACAAGTGACTAATCTTATAGGCTTTCACCAACACTCTCTGTTATGTACCATTTGAGAAATTGCTTAGACATTGCATTATTTCACCGAAAAATTGTATTAAGAAAAAATATTTTACTTCCCCCATTAATCAAGAAATTATATGTGATGAGGGGTTCACCATTAACTCAGCTATTTAAATTCTAATTTAATTTTCATTTGTTGAACGCAATTTGCAGCAAGATAACTTTCTTATAAGAATAATATAATATCTTAAATTCAATATAGTTGCCAATAAAGTTTACCCTACCTTATAGGATAAGTTATAAGATTTGTAGTACCAAAAATTATATTTAATCCAAAGATTTTATTTATTTTGCTAACTTGTTGAGTCAATTTACTATAATTAGTTTAGTTATATCAACCCTTCTATCAGAACTTATATCTTTTATAGAAGCTCTATTTGGAAACCATGTTTTTTATTTTATATTTAAATTGAGCTCGTAAGGCATATGCATTTATAATGTAAATAAAAAGGGTTTTTTCTGTTACATTTTTCCCAACGCACAGTGGGTTCGTTCGATGGTACTCAAAGTGGCGATTAATGCAAGGAAGCTGTAGGATATAAATAATTTGAGTTTTTATTGATGATTAATCATAAGTACATAAAAACACAGAATTTTAGACAAAAAAAAAAAAAAAATGGGAAAAAATGTTTTTTTTAACCTGTTGGGCGCTTTTTTGTTTTTCGGCAAAATAGTTCTTAGTTTACTATTTTAACTGTAACTTTGGAAATACTGCAGGAATCGCACTTAACAATCTACAGCATTCAAGCAATTTTTTCATTCACTATCCTAATAGTCAAGCCCTATTCCCCCATCAACACAATGGCGAAGCATACACAGTCGATATTATCTTAAGCAATTCTGCTTTAAATATAGACGTAAAAATAATGGATTACGAAATACCATCAGACCAACGCATAGTGCTTCGTCCCATGGACATAAATAGGAAAAAAAAATTATGTCTCAGATTATGATGAAACATATATTATTTGATAGACAGTAAAGTATCTCATATGAATATAAAATAGTTGTTTTGGTTTGCTTCCGTTTTACGTCACAAGAGGGCGCCAAACTCAGAGAGTTTTAAGCAAACATGAATGAACAGAATAATGGATTTTAATTGTTGCACGAAAATAATTGTCAAAAATTTACTTCTGTAAAAAATGGTTTGAAGTTTTTTTTTTTTACCTTGATATCCTTGGAATAAACCAAAATATACGTTTTCAATAAAATCATTTTTTCTTATTTCGAAAAATTTTCTTTTTTCGTTGGAAATCCAATAATTACAGAAGTTTGATGGAGTATAAAACATACGTCTAAACTACGTCTATTTTTTATTTTGGTTTTGTATATAAGTATATACTGTTATCTAATAGATTTTAAGAAAATTAGTGCCTATTTTTTGCCACAAATTATAAAATGTTTACTAAAATTTCATGCATTTAAGAGCGTTTAACATTCATATGAAGTTAAAAAATTATTAAAATTAATTCTTCAATATAAACTAAATTAAAGAAGCATTTGAAATTGGACTATATATGCTTTATACAGGGTTTATTATGTTCCAATTGGTTGTCGCGTTAAAGAGAAACACCTGTTTAAAAATCGGGTACAATTGTTAAAAAAAATCAACTTTTGGTAACTTTTGGTAAAAATCAACTTTTGCTAAATACTGTATTTATCGTATGTACGTTTCGATTAATTTTGGAGCGACCCACCTATATCAATGTTTTTTATTTTTCTTTTGTTTTGACATTTTATAATATTTAAAATTAATTTATATTTTAAAGAATGGTAAACTTGGTTCGGAAAATTTATGAGAGAATTCCAAATTTAGAATGTGATATCATCTATAATATTAATAGGCTAGGCGATTTTTTGTGACTGATGTTTTGCTCTACCGTTTTATCCCGATTTCGGCCAAACGTATATTATTTGAAAGGTATTTCTTTTTAGCCGATATGTAGATTTACAGATTTTTTAATTTTTTCCTTTATTTTGAGTAAATTGAATTTTCAGTTGCTACTAACACATACAGAAAATTATACAATGCTATGTGTGTGTTTATTAAATTTGTTAATGTGTTTGTAATAATAAATGCATCTTAAAAGCACTATTATAAAAAATTATATAAAAGGATATTCTAACATATTTTTACAACAAGCTTTATGGAAATTGAATATGTTTTATAGGATATATAGCATTCTTACGATAAAGGACATATGACAGAAAAACAAGTCCTATCATTGATTGAAACAAAAATATGTTGGTATAGTAATTTTATAATGTTTATGATGTGTTTTGACCATTTTTGTAGCTATAACTTGGATTTTTAATTCCAGGATATATGAGAGTTATACATATCTCTCCAAAAATTTTGTTAACATTTTTCATTTAGTCGTGCTATAGTTGTAGAGAAATAATGTACAAGTTTTCATAATTCTATGATAAGCCATTCTATTTTTAAATCGTTTTTAAGAAAAAGGACATATGTCAGGTTAGCGAGTCCTTACTTGAATTAAAGGAAAAATTGTCACATATAGTACAATCCTTGATTCTGTAACCAATTTTCGATATATTTTAACAACTTTAGTAGCTTTTATTACACTTACCAATATTAAGGATATATAGGAGGTATACGTGTCCTTGCTCTATTTTCTTTTTGATTTTGCATTAATAGACGCGCTTCTATTCTGAAAGCCAATATTCGTCTTATTCTAACTATTTGGGACGCTATATTTACGTTTTTAAAATTCTGGATATATGGGAAGTATGAAATTTCTTATTTTTTCTAACTTGCGCTATTTACAATAGTCTACCGAATTTCATAAATCTACGATAACTCCTTCTATTTTTGTCCATTCGTTATATGGGAACGAAGCACTGTGAAACGCCCCATTATATGTGCACTTAAAACATCAATGGCCTTGCAGATTGACCTCAATTATTATGATTATAGAACAACCAACTGGAACATTTTTAGGAATTTTTTAGATAATAAAATTACGTTATAGTCGGATATATACTATGCCAAGGTAGTAGTTGATCAGGAAATCCAAAAATTTATAAATGTAGTTTTCGAAACAAGGGACGTACCTACACCTAAAATAACTCAATAAAATAATTATGCATTATCAAAAAGTCCTGTGAAATATATTTAGTTTATATTAAACTAAAAAAAGCCAGCGATCTTCAAATATAGCCGAGCAACCTTTTTATAATCACTGTACTAAGTTTCTAAGTAACAAAATTGATAAAAGTATTAATTCGGAACGCAATAAGATATGGTGTCAATTATTATCCAATTTAAAACCAGGTGATAAATCATTTTGGAAAATAAGCAGGAAATTGCGAGGAAAAGAAAAAAATCAAATCTCTCACTTTAAAGTTGGAAATACAAAAATAATATCTGATAACGACAAGGCTGAAGTCCTGGCAAATACATTTGTCCATGCAAATAACCTCACTTCGAACTACAACCACTCAGCGAATACATTAATATATACAACAGTAAATAACTTTAAGAAAGAAAATCCTAGTTCTGAATCAGCAATTTACACATATCTCGAAGAAGTAATGAATATTGTCTCATCAATAAAACCCTTTGGTTTTGACAGTGTTCCCAACCTGCTCTTAAAGAAACTACCAGTCAAAGCTCTAAAATTAGTGGTTATAATATTTAACAACCGCATCAACCTCAACTATTTCCCACACAAAAACCTAGTAAGCCAAAAAATAACCCAAATAGCTTCAGACCTATTAGCCTATTAAGTAACTTAGGTAAAATATTTGAAAAAAATACTAAATTCTCTTCTTAGTGAATTTGTAATGACGAATTCTGTTGTTGCTAAAAAACAATTTGGATTTAAAAGGGAGCATAGCACTACTCACCAAATAAACAGGATTAAAATTCAGATAATTACGAATGAAAACAATAAACGTTCAACGGGTCTTATATTGTTAGATATTGAAAAAGCCTTTGACACCGTTTGACATAATGGCTCATATTTAAACTTCTTGATGCAAATATACAAAAATATCTCTGTAAACTTATTTAAGATTTCATTCACGGCAGAAGCTTTAAAGTTGCGATTAATAATGAAACATCATCTCCAAAAACCATTACCATAGGCTTACCTCAAGGATCAGTCTTGTCACCATTGCTTTACTCGATATATACATACATACGATTTTAAAGTCCCAAAATATACGAAAATTGCTTATTATGCAGATGATACTGCGGTAATTTCTTCAAACAAACTTACAAGTGCACTCCTAAAGAAAATGGAAAAGGGTCTTGTAAATTGCAATAAATATTTCCACAAATGAAAAATCAAAATTAATCCAAACAAGACTCAAGTAATAATTTTTCCATTCAACAAATCTCCCAAAAGACTACCAAGACGTCATCTTCGTATTCGAAATAATACCATAAATGTACTTAACAATGTCAGATATCTCGGAGTTGTCTTGGACAAAAAGCTTACATTTAAACACCTTATTATGGCTACGTGCCAAAAAGCTATAAAATCATTTAAAGCATTATGGCCATTACTAAATAGAAGGTCCTTTCTAAACCCCAAAAACAAAAATCTACTCTTCAAAGTTGTTATAAGGCCGATATTAACATACGCGTGTCCTATTTGGAGTGACGCTGCCAACTGCCACCTAAAACGCTTACAAATTAAACAAAACAAATGTCTTAAAATGATAAATAAAAAGCCCTGGAGGTATTCTACAAATATTCGTCATGAAGAAACAGGTTTGAAAAAATTATTGATTTCTTAACAAGGATTAATAACAATTACTTTGCCAAAATTGAAAATTCCTCTTACCCACCTATTTTCTTTGGAGCCATAAGAATGAAACTCCATCGTATTCTCTTTAAGTATTTGCTTATAGCATTCGTACATTTCTTTACTTGGAGCAAAAATTTTGGTACCAATTGAAGTACGTTTGAAAATACAATCCTTGCCAAATAGTTTTTGTATTTCTGTAAATGAGGCGTTAGCTTCTACAACAATAGGTGGAGGTGGAGGTTTGTGTTACTAAACATCATTAATATTTGATACAGGAGTTAAGTCCATATCATTGAGGCCAGCAAGCAGGCTGAATCTGTTACTTGAAGTTGACGCGATGTTCGGTTTAACAAAACCCGGAGGGAGTTTTGTCGTCTTCTTGTTCGCAAGGAGCTTTTTTTTATGAAGATTTGGCCCCTCGGGCCATCGCTAAATTTTTATTCCGGTTTTAAGCTGCCCTTAAGCGGCCCTTTGTTCCAACTTGGAACCATAGGAATCAATATATATATAAGCTGAATTTTCTACCACGTGAGTTCAAATGAGATCAAGATTAGGCAATTGCAAAAATAAAAGTACACACTTGTTTTTAATTTTAAATAGTTGTACTCGAAGCGCTTTAATCAGTCTTCGATTAGTTAAATTCTTAAATAAAACAACAATAAAAACATAAAAATAAATGTTGTTCAAAACAAGCGATTAGTTAATCCCTCTACTAACATAAAAAAAAAAAACAAAAATTAAACCTTTACGTGTTGAATATGTTAATGCTTCAAGTGGGCATAACCTAATGAGTAAAAAGTACAAACAACAAAATAATACTGCTTCAAGGTTGAACCACTGTAAACAATTAATGACGATGATGATAATGATGATGATGAAGTCAGTGAAATAATAGTGAATAAACCAAACAAAATACTTATTCCTCCTATTACTATATAAAACAGAGATAAATGACATTTGCAAATCTTTAAAAATTTCTGAATTTTCAATTCGTAAAATTGCTATTGGTATTAAACTATTTTGTACCACTAAAGAGGACTTTGATTTAATATGCCTGAACCTGGAAAAAATTTGAATACTTCACTTATGGAGCAAAAAATGAAAAGCCATACAAATCAGTATTGCTTGAACTCGACATGTTTTACCCTATTGTAATAAAACAAAAGTTTAATGATATGAAACTATTATGTTTGGATGTAAAAATTGTTACCAAATCTTATGGTCTCCATAACGAACAAGTTTTATATATTGTTTACTTTCAAAGAAAGTCAAGCTCTATCAAGGAGTTAAGGCAACACTACTCCATAATTGATTATACTAAAGTTAAAGGGGATTTCCAAAGAAATTGGTCTTCTAAACTTACCCAGTGTCACAACTGTCAAATGCTAGGTCATGGTTCTAGTCGTTGCAAAGTAAAAATGTTTTCTGAAAACTGTGCTGGTAACCATAAAACTTCAGAATACAATACTGAAACTATTAAGTGTGCAAACTGTAATGATCCTCACAAGTCGTTATCTCTTGAATGCCCAAGCAGAATAAAATTTCGGCAAATAAGACAGCGTTATCAACCAAGATCATTTAGATCAAGACAACCACTTCCTAATAATAAACCGCAGAGAACACAGAATTTATTTCGGTTTGGGCACTCCATATTCACTCTTATTTCATGTATTGGTTCTTTTTTAGTTTTTGTTCACTTTTCCACAGTTGAAATTACACCTTTTTAATGACGTATGACGTTTTATAATAATGTCTATTAAATCATAAATGTACTAAACATGGGGAATGAGAAGTTCAGTGCATAGCACAGCTGATTTTTTTACAGGGGAATGAGAAGTTCAATGAATACCACAGGGTGATAACAAATTAGATGTTTGCTGAGGTGTTTATATAACTTGTTTCGTATTAAATTTTGGTAGGGGAAACTAAAATGGGTGTTAATACTAAACTAAGGCAGCTAAGGCATGAAATTTGAATTACATTTACAGTATTATAATGGCTTAAACATATATTTTTTTAAGATAATTTCATTGGAAATCTTCAAGGATATTCAAGGATAAAAATTTCAAATGAAATTTTTCGCATTTTTCGTCCTGGTAAATTAAAACAATTTTTTTTAAATATCAGAGGTCATCCTCTTTCATTTGGTATCCATATCGCCATTGTAGAACTTGCAAAAGTACGAATAAAAATTATACGAACTTTTATATCCTTTGAAATTTAAAAGTCCTTTAAAAAGGAGACAAGATCACAAAATGAAAAACTGAGTATGCAGTTGTACTACGTATAGGCTCTAGTCTCACTTTTATATAGTTTGGATAATGGGTGACAAAAAAAATTGAAATTTGTGACACGGTGTAATGTTCGATTTAACTATAGTAATGAGAGCTACAGTACAAATTTTCCAAATAGCCTTAACCACGACTCTAATAATACTCATCGAGAATGGATTCATCCACACAAAAATAATACAAATAGCTCCAATAACCTATTCACTGTTGAGGAAATAAAAAATCTTAGGCTTGAACAAATCTTTAACTTAAAAAGATGCAAGTGTAAAGCCGACCAGTTCGAAGTGATAACATCACTCGCATGTAATTTCTTGTATGAGTAACATTTTAAATATAGTAACATGGAATGCGAGAGGTTTTCGCAACAAAAAAGACGAACTCTTTAGTTTTCTTCTTGCTAAAAACATCCATATTTGCTTAATTTCGGAAACATTATTAAATCCATCGATTTCTATCAAACACACATCATTTTACTGCTACAGAAATGATAGGATACATAACAGAGGCGGAAGTGTCGCGGTTTTGATCAGAAAAACGTTGAGCACTACCTCTTACCACCTTTAAACACTTTTCTTATAGAAAATATTGGTATCAAAATATGTACAACAAATGGAACATACATTATCATCTTTTCCTGTTATTTTCCAGGTGGATCCGCAGGTAGAGATAATGTTAAGAAAAATCAGTTTAAGTCTGATTTACGAAAATTCTACAGTAGCAATGAAAAATTTATACTTGTTGGTGATGTCAATAGCAGGCATAATTTGTCGGGTTGTCAAAGATCAAAATGCTGCGGTAATCTTCTCTATGAAAGATTAGATTCTGAGCATGTGCAAATTCGGTATCCAAGTGATCATACATATATACCCGCAGGTCCAAGAAGACGATCATCTACACTGAATTTCTTTTTAACAAATTTAGATAGTGGCATTACGCCTCGTAGCGTTATGAACGACCTTGGTTCTGACCATCTTCCTATTGGGATAGCTAACTGGCTTCAATATGCTTCGTTTATTAAAAGAAATTTAACAACTACAATTGAAAACACCGTTCTTAATCCTGAACAAATTGACTTGATGATTTTGATATTAAATAACACAATTCAAGCTGCTGCAAATTACAATGTTCCAAAAAAAAGCATACTCAGTAAATACCCAGACTCTGCCACAGCATATAAGATATCTGATTCAAATTAGAAATGTTTACAGAAGAAATTGGAAACGATACAGGAACTTAATTGATCACAGCTCCATCGCCACAAGCCCTCATATCACTACACCCGTTACTACTGATAAAATAACTTCCATTATAAAAAATCTTAAGACAAACAAATCGCCCGGATCAGACGGTATTACAAACATATGTATAAAAGCTCTACAAAAAAAAAACAGGATTAAAGTTCATATTATCAACTCGTGCTTGCAAAATTCTTATTTTCCTAAGGTATGGAAACATTCAAAAATTGTATCGATAATGAAACCTAATAAGTCTCTTATCATCACTAAGCAAGATATTAAAAACATTCATTAAAGAAAAACTTATCGCCTTTATTGACACAGAAAATATACTGCCGACTCAACAATTTGGATTCCGCAAGGAGCATAATACGATTCAGCCACTTGTCAGAATACGAAACTTGGTCAATTTCGTTAACGGAAAATCAACGGGAATGATATTACTAGACATCTAAGCAGCATTCGATTCTGTCTGGCATAATGGCCTTATATATAAAATGATGAGATTTAACTTTCCAATTCAACTAATTAAAATAATACAAAGTTATCTATCAGAGAGATCTTTTAATGTTTTCATTGGCTCCAAATACTCAATAAACACTGATATAAAAGCGGCATGCCCTCAGGGCTCCTGCCTTTCACCAATATTGTACAATATATACAGCTGACTTCCGCTCTCTAGAAGGTTGTGTTACCTCTATTTTTGCGGATGATATGGCGATTCTTAGCTCAGGAATGCTATCGACTGATGTTCTATCCAACTTACAAACAGCGTTATCTGATGTTAATAGTTATTTTAAAAATATATTTCACCAAAAGGCGTAAACCGTGTTTCTTACCCCAAACCTCCATTTCTTGCAACAACACTTCAGTAACCTGGTTGAACACAGTAAAATATTTTTTAAATTCAAACATCACGTATCATATACTATTGATAAAGAAAAAAGCTAACAAGCTTTCGTATTCATTAATAAACAGGAACTCCAACCTCAACATTAAAAACAAAAGTCTAATTCTAAAATCTATCTTCCATTACTCAACAAACTGACTACACACATTAGCCAACTTTGATCTCGTGGCAAACAAGATTGAACGGCTTACAATAAACTTCAATTCCAAATGTGTTAATTCGGAATTTATCCACATTAATGAGCTTTTCTCATCATAATTTTATCCTTAACCCTTAAACTTATATCTTAAAAATAAAACCCTTAAAAAAATATACAATAAGGTTTTTTGAGAATTTTCACCTTACTTTGTAATATTATGTTAATTCAATGCATTATATATTATTGTTAAACTAGCAGATTCCAGCCCTCGAAATTCAAGCGTAAATTCCAGGAAATTTAATTTTTTCATTAAATAAAGACCCTAAAAGTATGCTAATCAATTATAGCCCATACACAAATCAACACAAAAAACAAACCCATTTTTATTACAAACACATTAACAAATTTAATAAACACATACATAGCATGGCATAATTTTATGTATGTGTTAGTATCAACTTTAAATGCAATTTACTCATAATAAAGGAAAAATTTAAAAATCTGTAAATCTGCAAATCGGCTAAAAAGTAATGCCTTTAAAATAATATACGTTTGGTCAAAATCGGGATAAAACGGTAGAACAAAACATCAGTCCCAAGAAATCGCCTAGCCTATTAATGTTATGGATATATTTAAGCTGAAAAGGAGTATGTATCCTAAACTCTTTAAGAAAGAAAAATTGTTAAATTAATAACTGATAAATGTCACATAAATAAAGAATTGATAATTGGAAATTGAAAAGCGCTTTAATTATTTACACGACCGTTCGTAAAGAGAATTAGATTCGAACTCATTAAATTTTGATTAAAACCTAATTAATCATAAAAAACTGTTTTAAGAGAATATTTATGAGAAATTAAAATTTAAATAGAATTTAAATTTTTTTTGACAAAAATAACTTTCAGAAAAGAAAATGTCAAAGAAAAATTTCGTTACATATTATTTTTTAAAAAATTGGTTAAACTTATTTTTGGTTATAACTAAACTAATAATGATTAAATTATTTGACATCATGTTATGAGTTATTATATTATATAGCTTTTCGTTAAAATAATTTTTTCTAAATTTGTATATTAATTTAATCTAGCATTATTTTAATTGTAACAAAAAAAATCTTAATTTTTAAATAAATAATGAATTTATTTTACCAAAAAACTTCTTAAAAAAAAATACTGAATATAAGTTTATAATTCGTAAATTAATAAATGCTTATAATGAATATTATTAAGCTTCTCTGTAGTTAAACTCGAATGGCAGAGGAGTACGAAAGATAATAAATACTTTAGCTGGAAAATTTCCTCTTTATATTTGTTGTTGTTTGAAGTGTGTTCTGACTTCCCCAGCAATTTACGGAATATGCCATGTCAAATAACATTATTCGAATGAACGAACAGTAACAATTAAGTCAATTAATTAATATGTTATATAATTATAGAAGTCATAAAATACATACCGAAGAACATATTAAAGTAATTCGACATTTAGCTATGAGATTGTTTGAAAAACAGAAAAACAGAAAAGATACAAAACTAATAAATATTATAAAATAAATTAATAACGTTTAAGATTAAGATTGGAAGTAGTTAACACTCCTACGTTAATTAGAATTAATTGCAGTATTAATATAAATCATACGCTTTGATTTGATATGATGTATAAAGGAAATGAGGCGTATGAGCGATATTTTATAAAAGATTTAGTGAATAAAATAAATATAAAGCAACATTTTGCCACAATTTCAATATGAAGGAAAAATTCTTTGTTGTTCTTTTAATACTATGATACTAAAATATGAATTTAAACTTAGTTTATAAAATTTTTTTATCAGATTTAAAATCAGCTTTAAAGAATCAACACTGTTTAAATACACTTCAGAGGAACTTATTGCAATCCCTTAAAATAAAAAACTTCTTTTGAAATCTCTCTGAACGAGATAAACTTCATTATCTTTGATAACTTGCAAATGTATTCAGACTTATCATGCAAGACTAGTAAAAAGAAAGTACTGATTTGTATAAAGAAAAATTGTCAACTCGTATTTGGTGCTTTAAAAATTGATAGAAAGCTTTATAAGCTTCTAGCTATGATAAATACCTAAGTCTTGTGTGCCTTTATTATTGAAGATGAATCTGTTGAACTCATGGCATAAAAATGAGTAAATACAACCCTTTTTGCATGTCTATCAAATACATCAATTCCATTTATTTAAATTCTTCTTCAATTCTATTTCTAGGAATTCAGGTAAAGAAATTTAAACATTTTAAAATGAATAAGTGCTTTAGTCCTCTGAGAATTCATATATGAAATATTTGACTATTTCGACATCTGTGTATTTTCAATTTGAGTAGAAATCACTGAAAGCTTAAAGCATTCAACAGGAAAATAAATGGAGCATAAATACATACAACCACTATTATTCTTTTTTTTTTTGCAAATCAACAAAAAACTTTATCAATATTTGATAAATATAGTGCAGCAGGCATGTGTCAGCATTAGGAGGGCAATTATGTTTTAATAACGAATTCCATTTCTTATTTCAAATGGAGGCAGATTATAATCTCCTCAAAGCTTATTTACAGCTGTTAGCTAAACTTTAATAGTTAATGATTAATTTTAATGTCCAATGGAAAATGGATTCAAAAGTTATGCATAGATCGGATTATGATGGTTGAAGGACATTAATATTGCAATATTCGCACAATATCTATGTATTTATACAGGCAGGTGGACACACGGATGCATAAAATTTATATTACTGTAATTATTTTTAAAGAATTTATATAATTTCCTCAATAATCTTGCATTTTTGAATATTCCATTTTGTGTGGAAATAAAAACCCACCTAACTAAAAAGACATAACGAGTGTACAAAGAGTATGTTTTATTGTCAGGGGTTTTGTAACATAAAAGTTCTGAATTTCGGTTTCTATTCTTGGATTCTTTAGAATAAGTATTGAAGTAATTTTGTTTTATTAGAACATTTCAAGGGAATTTTACACACTTTATCAGAGTTACAAAATTCTTTGTGTGCAACTTGACGTTTAACACACACATTTCTATATAAAAAATTTTATTAGTTCTCTCTGGATTCAATCATTTATTTTTTTTTTTTTTTTGAACTTTGGTTAACATTAGTTTTTTATTGGTTAGTACTGATATATTGACTAACATATATTGAATTTTATTTTCATTTTCAAATTCTCATATTTTTGTTCTAAATCCTTATTTCAATGTAGTTCTAACTTTGTACAATTTATGACCACTTAAATTTAATGGCCGCTTATTGAGAACAAACCAAATACATACATTTTGATTGCTATAAGTTCATAAAATTTTATTGGTCTTTTTATTAAGTAAAAACAAATACTGCAAAACTGTCAGGAAATTCAATTGTTCGAAATTTAAATTGTTGAAATATTCATTTCATTATTCATACAATTTGGGTAAGTTTTTATGCATATTGCCGGCATAAGTATAAAATTGAATTTGAATTATCATTCGTTGATATTCATAATTATTCAACTATCACATTCACATTTTTTAGCTGCGATTGGCATTTAATTTATATCGAATCATATTTATTGCATTTGTATTAAAATGAATTTTAAATTTTTAATATGTATGTAAATTTGTAACAAAGTAAACACGACGTGATAGTGATATTAATAACAAAGCTAAAATTAATCATACGCTTTCGTATTGAAATGTAAATTTAATTATTGAATCTGAGATTAAACAAATAAAATAAAATATATAATAAAATAAAATAAAATAAAATAAAATAAAATATAATAAAATAAATAAAATAAGACAAAATAAAATAAAATAAACAATAAATTTAAAAAATGGAAAATAAAATAAAACGAAATAAAATAAAATAAACAATAAATTTTAAAAATATAAAATAAAATAAAATAAAATAAAATAAACAATAAATTTAAAAAATATAAAATAAAATAAAACAAAATAAAATAAAATAATATAAAATAGAATAAAATAAAATAAAATAAAAATAATAAAATATAATAATATAAAATAAAACAACATGAAACAAAATAAAATAATATAAACTAAAATAAATTTAAGCAAAATAAAATAAAAAAATGAAATAAAATAAAATAAAATAAAATAAAATAAAAAAATTAAATAAATAAAATAAATAAAATAAAATAAAATAATATAAAATAAAATAAAATAAAATAAAATAAAATAAAATAAAATAAAATAAAATAAAATAAAATAAAATAAAATAAAATAAAATAAAATAAAATAAAATAAAATAAAATAAAATAAAATAAAATAAAATAAAATAGAATAAAATAAAATAAAATCAAATAAAATAAAATAAATTAAAATTAAAAATAAAATAAGATGAAACAAAATAAAATAGAATAAAATAAAAAATTAATTTATAAAATAAAGTAAAATAAAATAAATAAATAAAATAAAATAGAATAAAGTAAAAATAAAAAACAATTAAAAAGTAAAACAAAATAAAATGAAATGAAATGATATGGAATGAAATGAAATGAAATGAAATGAAATGAAATGAAAAGAAATGAAATGAAATGAAACGAAATGAAATGAAATGAAATGAAATGAAATGAAATGAAATGAAATGTAATGAAATGAAATGAAATGAAATGAAATGAAATGAAATGAAATGAAATGAAATGAAATGAAATGAAATGAAATTAAATGAAATGAAATGAAATGAAATGAAATGAAATGAAATGAAATGAAATGAAATGAAATGAAATGAAATGAAATGAAATGAAATGAAATGAAATGAA